>OX376696.1:1755785-1973966 GCA_947389925.1 Coelopa pilipes
CTCGCCGCTCACTGTTTATGACTCGCATTGGAGAGCGGAAAAGGTGTGAAGAACGAGAGTGAGAAAGAGAAAAGCATGAAGAAGGAAAGGCGATAGAGAAAGTGAAAGAGGGAGGAGGAAAAGAAAAAAACGTGGGTTTCAACGCGAGAGCTGAAGGAAGACCGAGCTGGGGAGGGAGAGGGGAAAACGAGAGAGGAAGAAAAGCTGAGTGAAGCAAACAGACCGAGGGAGGCAAGAAATCGGTAGATGAGAGAGAGGGGGAGCAGACTAAGAGCCACCAGACAGCCAGAGCGAGGGAGGCAGACGAGGGAGAGAGGGAGCAGGAGAAGGAGATGGAGAAAAATATTCGAGCTCGCAATTTGTGTTCCTCGTTTTATGTTTATCCAGTAATTCATATTTATAGCATCTTTTTCGCAGATAAAATGGCGTCTGGGTCAGGTCAGAGGGTTTCAGACAAGAAAAGTAGAGAGAGAGAGAGGAAAAATACAGCAGGAAGAAGAAAGGGGAAGAAGGCTTTGAATTTCATTACTGATAAGTTTTATTGCAAGCATTTATTTTTTCGTTTCGCCCACTCCTTGGCCATGGAGAGGAAGTGTTATGGTTAAGGGAAGGCAACGGAAAAAAGTCCCAGAGGGAGGAGGAACGAGTATTGGAAAAGGAGAGAAAATGCAAATGGGAGATATGAAGCTGTAAACAAGGGGCTGCAGAAGAGAATCCACTGATGGGAGTTGTTATTGTTGTATGGATTCGGGATGCATATTGGGTAAGTAAAATAGTCCAATAGATATAAAGTGGGACAAAAAAATAGTATGATTGTGTCAAAATATTTTCAGAATTAAAATTGAAAAAATTAGAAAGGAAAATACGTGAAAATAAGTTCAAGACAAATATTAAAACAACACTCAAAATATGAGGAAATGTAAGCAAAAAATATGAAGAAAACAATGGAAATTGAAAAATCGTCAAACTGGAAATTTTTAATTAAAAAAGGAAACTCTTGAAAAAGGCTTTTAATTATTAAAAATTATTGAAAAAATTTATTTAAAATTTATTTGAATTTCTGAGTAGTAGAACAAATGGCTCTAACCAGAAACCCTGACGGACGACGTCTTCCGCTCTCTTTTCTATGGCAAGCTCCCTTTTCGTTCTCAGCCGTCGCTCGTCATCGCGCTCTCCACACGTTAACCACAAACTGTCATTGGTGTTTGTCGAAAAGCTCTCGACTTCATTTAAATGTCGACCCTGTTTGCGCAGTCATCGAGTGCGGTCGGCGTCGGCTCTGAAATCCACTTTTGTTGTTGTCGCTGTGGTTGAAGTTGTTGTTGTTGTTGTTATTGTTGCCCTCGTTGCTGTTGTCTTTATCGCTGAAGAGGAATTTCGCACTTAATTTTTCACTTCACTCGAAGTACGTTTCCACTTCAAGATCATCATCAACAGCAGAAAAAAGAACAACAAAACCGAAAACTCTATGCCAACAACAACAGCCACAAAGCACACGTTTCGATCACAACAATTACAACAACAGCGATTTCAAAGACACCGCGTCGCAGTCGAAACTCACGGCGTTGCCACTCGACATCAAGTCGAACGCATCTTCAAAACGCTGCCCCATGTCGGGTCCTCGGCTGTCAGGCTTGATGTCATTCTTGTAACATTCGAGAGCTTCAAATGTTGTTGATGGACTCTGTTGTATTGTTGTTGTTGTTGTTGTGTAATACTGTAATGTTTTGTTGTGGGTCTGAAGTCTGAAGGCCTCAAAAGCCCTGAGGCGCGGAAACGTCAAACATTTAGATTGGGAGTTTTCAATAGCAATATTTTAAGGTATTCTGTGTAAAAAATTTGCAAATGAAATTATTGTCTTTTTTCTGTGACACGAACGACATAAACTACAACTAATCTTGAGTTAAATAAAAAACAATAAGCTTTAGATTAAAAAAAAAACTTCATAAAAAAGCATGTTGAAATTAAAAGAAAGTAGAAAATATGGCAAAATAATTTAATAATACATATTTTTCTCCACTTACAGAAGGAAAGCAAACGACTCCAGTCTAGATATAGGAAAACAATAACTTAAATTTTGCGATTACTTGAAGGGAAATCCCAAATAATTTATCTGTATTCCACTTCTCTTCTGCCGTCCCTCCTTCGCTCTCCTACTCTGATTTATGGCCATTTTCCGCATGTTTTAATTTTACGCCCTGCGAGACCTCCGGACCAGAAAGTCATGACATGAATTTTACAATCTCCGACCTCCATCACCCGGCAACACCTCCAACTCCAACCACCACCTCCTCCTCCATCTCCTCCTTCTCCGGCCCTCCTGCCGCTCCTGTTCCGCCGTCAACGCCCTCTCGCCACTACCGAAGCTATCGCCGCAGACAATCTGGCATGTGTCTTGCTAATGGCAACAAAAACAAAACAAACGCATTCGCAAATATCTGCGCATATATTTTCGGGGCATATAATTTATGACAGGCCGGGAGGAGGGAAAATATAAATCCTACTCCGAAACCGACGACAGACACGGCGACGGGTGTCAAGAATTCAAAACAAACAAGAAATATTTTTATATATAAATAAATAAATATGACATTTTTAGTACTTTGGGCTTGAAGAGTGTTCGAAAAGCCGAATTTTTGTGGAGCCAACAACAACAACAACGACACTCTGTTGACATTTTGATATCTGCAATTATACGCTTGTCAACAGCCACAGAATTTCCCGTTGGCGTTGGGATTTTTCAATCTCACGCCCTACACGACTTTCGATTTATATTTGTATATTTTTTGTCTTTCGCATTTCCTCGAAATTCGTGAGTCATCACACGAGTAGACAGCGACGAGGATTTGTCAGGCAGACCCAGAAGGACATAAAAAATATAAGAAATTGGCTATGTGGAAATGTTCGTGTTCAAAAGTTAAATTTCCAACACTTTGGACGCGCATTGTCGTGGACTCCGTGTGGCATGACATGCGACAATAAATTACTGGCTTCCACTAATGACAGACTGATTGACTGACTGACCTGCCGACTGGCCGACTGGCTGACCGAGTGTCTGAAAGGTATTAATTATGGAATTTTTTCCAGTTCTTTCGCGAGTACTAATCTCCAGCCGTCAAAATAACTGATGAGCGTCGGGTGTCAGAGGCAGACAACAACAAGAACACATAGTGTTCGGAGAGAGGAAGGAAACAGCTGAGAAGAAGACGAAGAAGAAGACGAGGACGACGAAGAAGAAGAAGACATGTTCTGTAAACATTTAACAAAAATTAAGCACTCCTGTCAATACTGAGCCGTGACGCATGACTTCAAATCAATCAATGTCAAGTTTTGGGTTTCTGCCCTCCCTTCATTTCTCTTCGTCTCTGTTCTCTGTTATCTGTTTCTCACTCCCCGTGTCTCTCCTTCTCTCTCCCTCACTGCCCTTTCACTGAAATTTGCGGTTGTCATGGCCGCGTTGCAGGAATTTTAATCGATGCCTTCGACCCACTGCGGGAAAACCAGAGCAAATTATGGGCTGCCAGGCAGTGCTGTTTGAGTGTTACGGATGCACTGATTGATTGGCGGCTGATTTAGTTTGGTTTCAACTTTTTCAACCGAGTGAACTACTAAAATATTTCTAGCGGATTCCATTGAAGCAAGAAAGAAATCAGCGTCGACGTTCTGAAATCTGAACTCACGGACTCATGGCGAAGTTGGTTTCATTCATCTGTTTGTCAGGCACTTCGAGCGAATGCCGATTGTTGGGTTTCCTCGAGCCGGAGAACATGGCCGGAGAAATGACTTAATCAACTAAAAGGTCAACAAAACATGGGTTGGCGTTGTTGCTGGTGCTGGTGCTGGGAAACAACTTTCGCGAAGTACTTGAGATGTTAACGAGAAACTCATTTAAAAGACGAGCGCGAAGTCAAATTCAACGGCAACAAGTTAACTTCATAAGCAAATACAATTACAGCAACAACTTTAACAGCAACAGTAACAACAAGATCTATAATAGGAGAAATACAAGGGTGGCGAAACTGTGCAAATATTAGCAACAAATATTGGCAACGCGAAACGAGAATGACTCAGAAATGAGTGGAACTTGTTAATGAGCAGACGGACTGGGGAGCGAAATGCTGTTTGTTGTTGTTGTTGTTGTTGTTTTTGTTCCTTTTGCAATTTGTATTTGCACGACTTTGCAAAGTTTTTATGCAGTTCTGGCCCATTGCAACAACAATAATAACAACACTAGCAATAACACAGCCAACAATTAGAAACAACATCTACTTTGTGCAAATAACGAAATAATTAACGACGCCAAGCAGCAGAAAACTAAAACGATACCAATAACAATAACAATAACGGCGGCAACAACAGCAACCTAACGTTACCAGCAACACCAGCAACAACAACAACAAGAGCATCAAGCCACAAACACAACGGCAACGACGGAATAAACAGACCAAAGACCGAGTTGCGAAAACCCAGGCACTTTAAGTGTAAACAAAACATTTCTCTCTCTCGTGTTCGTAACTCGTAAACCGAGCGATAAACACGACATGGCGATGCCTGTGGTTGCCTGCACTCGATCAGGGCCGCGTTGGGCGCGACGAGACGGGACGGGATGGGACGGGACGAGAGTCGGCTGAAAAGGCCGCTAATTCAATTAACAGGCCGGCAGTTTGTTGAACTCTCCACAGTTTTTAGTCGTTGTTACTAATGACGGATGGTCCTCGCCGTTCCACTTGGCTCTGGGCTCTTGTGGTCGGCGCGGTCGGTGTCGAAAGGCATTCGAGCGTGTTTTAATGATCGACTTGGGTTAATTCGAGGTGGTCTGGAAAGTGCTCGGAGGTTGTTCGAGATCCCACTGAGGTCTGCGGTTGCACCTTATTTGGTTTTAGTATTCGGTCATGATATTCTAATTTAATTTTTTCAAAACAATTAAAAATATTCTTTCACGATTTCTATTTGGTTATTATATCTAGATTTTCAAATAATTCGTTGACTTGGTATTTAAAATGTTTGTTGCTTTCCCTCCGGTTTCTCATTGTTTCAAATTAAACTCACATCAGTTTTTTGTTTCTGAGTGTTCAAAAATTCACCCATCCATCAGCTACTGTCGAAATTTGACTTCCGAACTAAATGAAAAATAATTCTCTGTCCTTCGTCATCGAGTTTGACACCAGCAAACTCAGCCCGAATATTCTCAGAAATAAAGTACGTGGGGAAATTCTGTCGAAAAAATTACACAAACCCCAACCCCCGACGACTGTGACAAAGAAGATTCGAGAACACAAAGAGATCTGAAACAAGTGAAAAATGAAAACCCCACCATCTGACAATAAATCAATTTTTGACAAAAGCTAATTTCGCTATTGTTTTCTCGAGTTGGTTTCTTATTGTCTTTATTTCGGCATGCCTTTGAAGTGCTGATGGGACGGTATTTGTATAATTCGTGTCGTGTGTGATGAGGGCACGTGTGGCCTGAGATGAAGGTCGGAAAAATTCGATAATCTCTGTAAAAAAAGTTTCGAACCTCTGAACACTGAGCCCAGGCATAAGTATACTTAATTTAACACATCATTAACTGAGAAAGTCAGAAAATAAGTTCCAGTGTCCTCAGACATTTATTCAATGGAAAAAATGAAGAACTCAGGAATATTCGAAAAACAATCATAGTAAAAAAATCCAGTTGTTTCAGCAAATTGTCAACGGCACCACGATATTTATTTCCAAATTAAATGTTTCACTGTTAATGCAAACTTATGAACGTTGACAACGATCCCACAGCACTTTCAATCGTTTAAACTTCATTAACGGAGAAATACTTAAATAAAATAAATATAATAAATATTGAAATGGAAAAAATAAAAACCGCTTGAAAGGAATAAAAAAAAGGTTCACATTTCACAACGTATAATAAACAATTAAATAAAAAAATACACACGAAAAATTAAAATAAAAGCCGAATAAATAAAATAGTAAAAAGCGAATTTAAATTCAACGGCTTTTTTATTCAGTAAATTGAAAATTTATTACTGTGGTCGACGGCTGTTGATGCGGTTGGGAAAGTTGTTGTGATATGTTGTTGTTGTGCATATTGCTGTTGTTTCGCATATGTTGTTGCTGCTTTTGTTGTTATTGTAAAATAGATTGTTAATGGTGATCTTGTCGTCTGATTGTTTTTAATATCGAACTCAGTGTCATTTCAAAAGCAATCAATTCCATTAAAAGTTCCATCGCGAATTTCGCTCTCTCGTTGTCTGCGCTGGGGTTTCGTAGCTGTTGTTGTTGTTGTTGTTGTTGTTATTGATGTGTTCAATGGACAAAAGTCAGTTAAAACGGTCGGCATTTAAACGAAATGAAACCAGACCACAATCGTTTTTTCGATACCAATTTTGTTATAAATACCATTGTTTATTAATCGTATCTTTATTTTATTATATTAAATTTGTAATGCCTTTCGACGGCGATTCCTGTTTTGGCACTTATAAGAGGTTTTTGGGAATATAAAGATATTTTTGTCACAATTTATAATACTTAGAGTGGATATTTTAGGATTTCACGACAAATATACCTTCAACTAAAAAAAAATCAATTTGAAATACTTTTTAAAAGCACTCAATTAAAATAAATGCATTATTTTATCGTCAAGCGAAGCTCATATTGCAGCAATTGCAGTTATTTCAATCAGAAAATTCCATAACAATAAATCCAATCGTATAAAGTCAATTATAAATACGATAGATCGAGTGAAATAACAACAGCAGCAACAACAACAGCGAGCGTATCCACTGTCAATCAACGTTGAAATGCATGCAAAATCAGGCGAGAAATCAACGACAACGAGAAAAATCGCTAATCGAGAAAATTGCACTCGCCTTCGCGCCATCTGACAACTTGTCAGCGACGTCAATTTGAGAAGCAGAGAAGGCAGAGAGGCCGAGGAGTTCCAGCGACGCATGCATGCGAGGCGCTCGTCACGTAGTTAGGGAGACGCTGGAAGGACAGACGGCCGGACAGATAGATAGTCGGTCGGCGATGGGAAGCGCCAAAAACTTTCATTTTCATGTCACGCCGCGAACTCGAGTCACGCAGCTGTCAAACAACAAGTACGAGCACAGTGCACATTAGTGTCAGCAGCAACAAAAGCTACTAAAGTTAGCAGCAACCATAATTAGTGTCAACAACATTCAACGTCGATTTGTAATTAGGGATTCGTTCACAAAAATAAAAAAACAAAACTCAAAATCAGATTCACATTTGCAAACGTGATCTGCTCGTAAATTATATCTTTTCGCAAATTGTACTATATTACACATATTACTTGATTTCTTAATCTTGTATGTATTTTATTTGAACCCGATAGCAACACTAATTAATTTCGATGTTATTCAACCGAAAAGCAATATTTCATTATTTTTTTTTTGTAATTTTGCATTTTAGGTCAACACCTTGAGTGAACTTTTTGGTTAAATATTTCTTGTTTCTCAGAGTATAATTTGTTAATCAGTGTTCTGTGGTTAATGGGCAATAATAATTATATTTTATAATTGGAATGTACAATTTATTTCATCTTTATTACGAATTTCATTGCGATACAAATTTGAATAAAAATCATACAAAAATTAACTCGTATTGCTCAATAAATAAAAATCGCACTGGTTGACAAATGAGAATTTTTAATTTTTATCAAATGGATTTACTCTCACGTTGAATTTTAATATTTCATATTTCGCTGCAAACGATGTACTTAGAATATTTAAATATATAAATATATAAAGTTATACGAGGATTTAGCAGAAAGTCTACGAAATATTTAAAATTCATTATTTTGTTATTTCGAAATTTTACGAAAATGATTTTCAATGAACGCATGTAAATTGACTGAACTTGTGAAACTTTCCACTTGATTGATTTTCTTGGAATTCCCATAGTCTTTGCCCTCGCCCACTACGAGCTCTTAATGGTGTTGCACTCAAGTGTCACTTCGATGCGATGACGGTTCGACAGTTGGCCCCAAATGTGTGACAGTTGTCACGATTGTCGGCCAAATGATTTGCATTCACGAATTCCCATTGCTTGACAACCCGACTGAGGCGACCGGGGCGGCCGAGACGGAGGCAAATAGATGTGACATATTTTTCATTGCTACAATAACAACGTGGAAGATACAAAAACAATAACGAAATCCAAAACAACAAAATCAACAGCAACAAAAGCATCAACAAAATGCACAACAACAACAACAAGAACAAATACAAACACAGGCAACGCCATACAAATGGTTTCACTGACAGCTGCAATGGAACGCTGTCATGTCGCCGTTGTCACCATCGTTTGTTGTTGCCGTTGCTCGAGTCATTGTGGTCTCTGCTGCTGCTGCGGCTGATGTTGTTTCTGTTGTTGTTGTCTTTGCTGTGTTTATTGTTGTTATTGCTGTTCCCGTTGGCTCCATTGACAACAATCGGTCGCCAGTTGCAGCGCGTTGACAGCGACAGATGAATGCACGTTGTTGGACCGCACAATAGATCCACAATAACAACAGCAACATACACAACAACAACAACAACAACAAGACATTATGTTGTGTTGTTGTTGCTGTTGTTGCTGCCTTCATGCAGTCATTTGTCAGGAACTCGTGTTGACACGCTTTTAGTAGCCGCGTTTTTCATTCTTTTTTCGAACAACAAATGAAACGAAATGAATTCATTTTTCATTTCGAAAAAATCCCCATCCCAATCAGACTGAGGCATTTTTTGATCTTGCCCTGTTTCTAAAAAACAATCTGGTGTGAGTTTGTAAAGAGTTTGTAAAGACTTTTAAGATTTTTTAACAACAAATTTAACTGAATTGCATAACATTTTGCTCACCGAATTAGTTGCTATGTCATCGGTCTTATGTAAACTTACCTGAAAAGAAGAAAAGTATTTATTATTTCTATTTCTTATTGTTTCGGTAAAAATTAAAAATATCGAGGGAAACAAATTGATTTAAGTGGGTTTCATGGAAGGAATCCGAAGGCCCGATAGGTTGCTCGCCTCGAATTTCTAGAAATTCCTCCCAACTCCCAGGCAACTAGTACTTATTTCCTACTCGTCAAGGACAACTTCCCGAATGCGATTCACCCCAAACAGTTTCTCGATTTCACTCAGAAGCCAAATGGCGCCACTGACAGCAACGGAACCGTTACCACAAAATAAAACCAGCAACGAAAGTCAGAAATAAATAATGAAAATTGGAGAAAAAAACCACGACAAAATATTCACCATTACAACAACAAAACAACAAAAAACCACAACAACAACAACAAGAACAACAACAACATTAATATCCATATGAAATTTCATTGCCAAACATAAAAGAACACAACGTGTCAAAGCAACGTCTTTGAAGTGTCAATCAAGGCGGTGAAATTGATGTGTCGAGGCGGGCGCCAACAACAACAACAACAACAACACGAACCGAGACAGTGACTACAACAACAACAACTTAACTGACTACAAAAAAATTGACAACAACAACAATGATGGCTTCCACAACATCCACTACAACAAAGGCATTAAGAAATAAGCAAACGTTACACACAATCGTGCAGGGAAAAAACCAACACCCTTAGCGAAGTTGTTGTTTTTGTCGCCGAACTTTTGTACGGGCTTGTAAAGTGGGCGTGATTTTGTTGTTGCTGTTGTTGTTGTTTCCTTTACCATTTATTATCGTTGTTATTGTTGTTACTCATTGTTGTTTTCCTTCCCGAGGGCGATGGCGCGGATGGTCGAGAAGACACGGGAGTGGTTGTCGTAAGACAATGCGTGCCAGTCAGTCAGCCAGAAACAACAATAACAACAACAACAACAATCGTCGAATTCGACACCAACAAACAATTGTTGACATCAACTCAATATGTCTTCGCTTCAAGTTTATGAATTTATTCTGCCAGTTGACAGCAGCTGCTGCTGCCATCATTATTTGTGTTCCTCCTGCGATTGTTGTTGATGTACTGGTTGTTGTTGTTGTTAACCTTGAGCCATTACCGCTGTCGTAGGGAACGAAATTAAAGAAAATAACATGGCAATAGAAGACAACAATTTGAGGAATGGGAAAAGACGACCTCGACCGCGACCACGACACGCACTTTGAGTGATGAGCACGGGATCGGGACATGGCAAGCGACAATGCGTGACATATGCTAACACCGACTCACACGCACACGCACACACTTCTACATGGACACGACAGCAAAGGACGACGACGACAGCAGCCACAAAAACTGGTGTATCTTCATTGGGAGGAGCGACGACAGCAGCAAAATATGAGTAACTGTCGGGCGTCGACGAAAATTAAATGAAATGGTTTTTTTTTTTGCTTCTGCGTCATCCACATATCCACGAGAATATGAAGACAGAGAGAATGCACATTTTTAACGTAAATACTTCACCCTTATATGACGACAAAAAAAAAAAAAAAATAAGAACAAAAATACAAAAATGTATGACACAAAAATGACAAGAATTGCATAAAAAATTCATCAAATGCGAGCGAAACCTTGTAAAACTTGTTGTTGCGTTCGTTGGCGCCCCCCCTCTGGTAGCTTTTCGCAGTTGTTTTTGTGGTTTTCCTTGTTGTTGTCGTATTGGTTTTGCCATATTTCATCATTTTGCTGTGAGGAAAAACTAAAAACAAAACCAAAACCATGTATTTATGACCAGCGTTGCCAACATTCATCACTGTCCCATGTTGCGGCAACATTTCATTTGCGAAAAAAGCCTTTCATTCCTCACCATCTCTTGTCAGTCGTCTCGCTCTCTCTCTCTCTATCTTTCTGTCCCTCTGTGTGTTCGCGTGTTTTTCGTTTTTTTTTTGCTTTGTCATTGTCACTGTTGTTTTTGTTAATGTGTCGTTGTTGTTGTAGCTGTCTTCATCCATCGCCGGCAACATTTCCACTGTCAGCTCGTCTCTTCCAGTGATCGATGCCTGTCATCAGTCGTGGTCGGGAATGTTGCTGTCATCGGTGTTGTTGTTGTTATTGTTTGTCCCGCTGTTGTTGTCGTCGTTGTTTTGGTTATATCTCCAGCTGGCATGCATTTCATTAAACTGTGAAAATGTTTTCGATATATAATTTTTTCTATTTTTTCTATTTTTTCTATGACAACAGGGCGTATGAGCGATATTTTCCGCACACTTAATTGAAGGTTGATCATACGCCGTGGTGTATATTGGAAACATCTTGCGCTCAGTGAAAAATTATCAATAATTTTCAAAATCCTTGAATTTTATATCGAAATTGCCTCAGACATCGAGAGTATTATAAAGTGAATTGAATTAGCAGAAATACTGAAATATTTCTACCAGAAATTAATATTTTCAATTCATTCATTCATTCATAAAATTATCTTTGAGCAGACAAATTAAAAAAATTAAAAAAAGGCGAAAAGGTAATTAACAATGGATAACTCTTGATAGAAATAAATTAGAAAATAATGAATGCTCTTTAACTTTATGCATATATATTTTTAAAAAATGTTCAAATATATTAAAGTATAATTTAAGACAAAATTTCCAAATTTACTTTTTGAAACTTAATATTTCTCACACTCCACACACAATTCGTTGCTATTTTAAGAAGCAATTTCATTCGACTAAAAAATACACTTGTCATGTGCCGATAAATTTCAATTGTTTTTTAACACAAACACAATTTTTTTTTTTAATGACCAAGTAAAAAATTAAAACAGCAAGCAATTCAAACAAAAGCCACTTATTTCAGGCAAAAAATTCTAGTAATAAAAAAATGTTGTCTTTTAAAACAAAACAAGACCCATTCACTGTAGGCGATATATTTCATGTTCTGATATTTATTTTGCGATTTTAAAAAGCCAACATCTTGGGATTTTGGGACTTCACTTTGGTACACGATATTGTTATTGTTGGATTTGCTGTTCCTCTGGCAATTGTTGTTGTCGGTCGCTGTTGGTGATTAATTCAGACCCGTCGCTCGTGGTTCCAATAAAATAATGGGCTTGTTTATTATTCGTTTGTTTTCCATTATTTATTTAACGTTTCCGAAACTAAAACTTAATGACTTTTGTCTTGCCAGGCGTCGAGTGTCGTCTGAAGGTTGATTTATGGCCACCGAGTGGACGGACAGACAGACGAACGGATGACGATGACGGATGTGTCATTCAAAGTGCGCTAGGAAAAAATAGTCGAAATCTTTTGTGGAAGCGATAGACAGTTAGTTTAGCTGAGGTAGAGAGAATATTCTATGCGATAGACTTGGGTGCTTGGGTGGCTGGTCAGAAGTTTGGCGGAGACTTCTGGCCAAGATGGTAGCGGTGATCGCGTTGGATCGGCGGTGATTGGAAGTGATGGACAGCTCGATGAATGGACCGTGTGCGGTTGGCGAACTGATCGACAGTTGCGATGTGCAGTCGAGAGCTGGGGAGACGAATTGATTGAGGAGTAGATAAAGTCGACACAAGGGCGCTCGAGGGGCGGGGAGATGGTCGGAGAGATCCATTGGCAGGCGGATGGATTGACAGTCAGATTGGAAGATCGATAGAGAGATAGAGCGACGGATAGAAAGGTAGATTGATAAGCAGATAAATTGATGGGCGGCTGAATTGAGGGGCAGCCGGATTAGGTGATGGAGAGGTTGATGGGGAAGCGATTCAATGACAGAACTATCGAGCGGGCGATGAACTGAGCGCGGAAGACAGAGAGACAGAGAGAGAGAGGAGGGGAGAGATGATGTTGGAAAAGTGGGAGACAAAGCGAAGGAAATCGAATGGTTCGGACCGATAGAGGGAAATAGATAAATTGGCTGACGGAGGTGATCGACAGATCAACTGATGGTCAATTAGTTTGATGGACAGTCCGAGAAACTGATGGATGGATTGATTGGTTGAGAGAAACGTTCGTTTTCCGTCTGGAAATATCTCGAATCCTGTCCGCAGAAAGATTTGTGATAAAAATAACGATGTTCATCAAGATCAATGGGGCCTGGAATTGAGTTCATCGGGCTAATGGAGGGAGTTCAAGAGTCATGAATCAGAATTTTGCGCTGCTTCACAAGCTGCTTGCAAGCGCAAGCTAGCCCTCTGTCTCCCTCTCCCTGGGTCCTTCAGTGGGATTGAAGATCTCCCCAAAGCGAGTTTCCGATTCGCTGGAGTTGACAATCGAAGCCGCAGGCATTTATCTTCATCTTGCGCGACGAGACCAGCGGTGGCAGATGTCGGCTGACAGGCGGACAGAAGGGCAGACGACACCAGGCCGAGTGATGGACAGTGGAGCAAACACGACACTCACTGCCGCTGGGGCACGGAGATGGGCAGATGGAGCGACAGACAGGCGTACAGACGGATTGGATGGACGCAGGCATGCGGGGCTGCCGAAGCGACGACCGCAGACGAAGGCGATGCATAAATTAACGATCTCGGGCGCACGCCTTCGTCCAGATACGGCGCGCAGTCACAAAGGCGATGCAGATGCAGCTGCAGATATGTATATCCGACGGGTACACCAACAACAACAACAACAACAACAACAGGCGTGCATTTTTAATTAATTTCGAAATTGTACACTTTTTCGTTTTCGTTTTCGTCGTCGCTGAGTCGAAGAAAATTTTATGAATTCACATCAATTAGCATTAATGTTGAATCTCGCACTGAGCACTGAATAAACAACCTAAAACAAACAACAACTGACGACAGAAAAAACTGAAATGCAAATAAAACATTCATATTTATGTACGTATCTGCCGCAGCAGCTGTGAATGTATCGGCGGCATCCAGAGGAAGTTGTCAACCGCCGCGTCTTTCGTTTCGTGTATTTAGTTCGTTTTTTGTTTTGTTGCCTGCTTCTTGCTTTTGCCATCTTATCACGCATTGCACGGTGCGATTGCATTTGCAGTTGTCATCGGCGTCGTCGCTGCTGCCGCTGTTGCCGTAGACATTATGCTGATTCCCGTGGCCGCTGACACCAGTTGTCAACGCACATGTTGTTCATAATTAAAAATAAAATGTAATTAACGCTCGCAAATGCCCCGCATCCACCGCAAGCTGCATCCGCCCGTCTCTATCCCCCCGTCCCCCACTCTCTCTCACTCTATCCCACTGTCTGTCCTCTTCTCCGTTTCCCTGTCCGTCCGACTGTCTGTCGCTCTGGCCGACAGCCCCGCCAGGCGACCCGTCGTTCGCATGACGCCGTCTTCCGTCGCCTCTGCCTCTCCCTCCCTCTCCCCGTCACCCCGTCTCCCTGCCTTTCCCTCTCTCTCTCTCTCCATCGGCTGCGCCCCACATTCGGGAGTTCGTTTCGCGCGGCCCGCAGCATCGCGGATCGTTGACAACTCGCAGAAATGCGAAATTATGAAGTGTCATTGGATTTATTAATGCGACGTACGCGGCGCCAGGGGCGCTCAAACTTTTCTGGCGAGAATTATAATGAATTGAATTTAAGCAATTTAAGAGACCTCTGATTTGATGGAATATAATTTGCGCTATTTATCTCTTATTTTGTAATCCCAACAATTCGTATCAATAAATACTTAAATACAAGATATAAATGCAAATATTTCGAATTTCGATGATGGTATCCCTGCATTCAACATTGAGAACCCCTGCACGGCGGAACAACTGCTGCTGTCGATGCCTTCGCTGAACCGAGGCGACAGAAAATGCGACAGCAAATATGTCGACAAAAACACATATGGAAAAAAGTGGACGATGAAGAAGAAGAAAAGGCAAAATAAAAACAGGCGAAGGCAACAACAACCACAACAGAGCGGATGAAGAAGAAGGCAAACATTTTATATTCATTAATGATGACAAGTTGAAATGCTAATTATTGTCAAATTAATTTAGTTGGCTGTCAGCTTAAAGAAATTTAAACCCAACACTCATATGTAATTACAACAACAACAACAACAACGACAACTGCCACGAACAATAATACGAAGACTAAGCAATAAGAACCACGAACGGAAATCCCAACTACAGCAACAACAATATGGAGAACTCACGATCCAGTTGAAACAGCGAGTGAAAAACAATGATCGGCTTAAATGCACGGACCCAACGACAGAGGGCAGAGCGAGATCGGCAGATGGGAGTGAGGAGCTGGGGAAGGCAAGCGAAGGAGGGCGAAATGCAAGGGAATGGTATGAGAAAGCGATATTGGGTAGACATTGAAAAACATTACTCGATATAGAGAAATCGATAATTAATGCTGAAAAATGCCAAGGAGAAAGACGTGAAAAAATAAATTTCAAAAAATAAAAAAGAAAAAAATGAAAAAATTAATTAACAAAAGTCTATAAAAAGAAATTCATTTCAAAGACAGAACTTTCCAGTGCAACCCAACAAATACACAGTGGAGTCTGAGAGCAAAGAGAGAGAGAGAGAGAGAGAGCGAGATCGTGTTAGATGAACAGTGGGGAGCGTGTGAGGGAGAGCGATGAAAAACCGTTGTGCAAACTGTCGTCCGCTCATCGTTGACATTTGACACTCGGCCTCGGTGACAGCTGACACTTGCAGAGCAAAAGGAAATCCGCAAAAATGTCAACGGAGGCGAAGGAGGTTGTTTACGATACGAAAAAGAAATGTTCAATGCTGCTGTTAATTCTTGTTTTTATTGTTGCTGCTGTTGCTGACATTTGCATATCGTGTGTGACTCGTAGACGTCACTTGGGCTGTCGTTCGCGTCGCAATGCAATGCAATTGTGTGGCAGCACTGCACTCTGGCACTCATGTCATCTTTCCTTTGACAATTTAACTGTCATTCAGTGAGACAAACAGACTGACTGACAGTTTGACAGACAGGCCGACGGACGGAGAGCCGATCGGACGGACGGACGGACGAATGGATGAAGCTACGAGCCGACAGTTCGGTCGGTCGGGTCTTTGTCGTGCCGACATGGGTGGCTACAGGGTGAGGCCAAGAGCTCAATTTCTCACCTAGAGCTTATATTCAACTAAAGAATAAGTTTCAGATTTCCGTAACCATTATTTTCTAATTCCCTTTGTAATTTCTGGTTTTAATTGGAGATTAATTATTTGTTGTTCTGGATGCTAATTCAAAGCAATTTTTTTACTAATTACTTAATAATTCTACTCCTCAGTTATCTCATTGTATTAATTTCCCGATTATTATTTGATTTTTTTAGAGCTTTTGTAATTTTGAAATTTTAATTTTGTGTGTTTTCTTTTCAAATTGACTTGATGCCATTGCTTTGAAGAATTAAGCTATCAATTTTCTTAACTTGATTCCATTTCTTCAAATTTCACACAACTTCTTCAAACTTTTGACCTGCCCTGTAACCCTATGACTATCGCCATTTCCACTTGCTGTCGCTTCCCGTGGCTCCGCCGGAATCCCTCGTGTCGTCGTCGTGTCACACCGCTCCGTCTCTTTCGCACATGCGTCAACGTCATTTCCCAACGCTTCGCACATGCATTTCGAGCTGTCAGGTTTGTCGGTTGCAGCGGCAACTGGCATGCGATGTCCCGCCGCTACCGACGCCCGTCTCGTCCTGGCTCTGGGGCTCCCCCTTCTCATTTCTCGCTCACACTCCATACCCATCTCTCCCCCTCTCGCTCTCTCCTCCTGCTCTCTCTTAGCTGACACTCAACACTCTTCTCCCTGCCTCACTCCCAACTCCCGGTGGGTTCCGTTTTGTTTGTCCCGATCCTTCGCCGCAAACGTCCTCCTCTATCTCTCTCTCTCTCTCTCTCTGCCTCTCTCATCCATCTGCCCGGCCGTCGCTCAGGCTGTCTGTCTTCCTCTCAGCCGGCCTGTCAGTCCCTCTGCCTGCGCCTGTCCGTCTCTCTGTTTGTCTTGCTGTCTGTCCCTTTGCCGTTCAGCTGTCTGTCAATTCTATTTTTTCCCCTACTGCGATGTAGTTGATCACAGTTGTTGTTGTTGTTCATATGTTTGTTGATTTTTTATTGTTGTTGCTGTATTAATTTTCCTTGGTGTGTTTTTTCTGTAACAAAATTGTTGTTGCAGCGATAGTTGTTACTTTTGTTGCTATTGCAACTATTGTTGCCGCGGTTGTTGTTGAGCAACTCGTACTAATTTTGCATATTTCGATTGCAGAGTGCTGCGAAATGGCAACGAGTGTTAAAAGATCTTTCACGCCGATAAAAAGCAACAACAAACTACGACAACTGCAAGCAACAACAAAAGCACAACCACCACAACAACATCTGCCACCAGCAACACCAAATGAATCGCGTTGCTGCAGCGAGAGAACGAATGAATGGGGTTGCGATTGGAGAGAGACGGGGAGATGTGAGAAGAGGAAGTCGAGAAGAAGTAGAAAATAAGGAAAAGCAAAAGATGACGAGAACAAGGCGAAGCGGGGGAAACCGCCAAAAGGTGAACATCAAGAGGAATGCGAGTAGACGAAGAAGGAAAGGGAGACAAATGTTTGTTCGAGGCGGAGATGAATGGGAGAGACAGACAGGCAGACGGACAGTTGGTGGCGGGAGCCCAGACAGCCAGAGAGTTGGACAGACGGCAAATGAGAGGGACGGACAGTGCGGGCATCCGACTGACAGAGCTACGGTCAGACAAGCACGGGAGTTTGACAAACTGGGCCCGCCGGCTGGACGGACACGAAGTTGGAGCCACCGCCAGACAAACATTGCAGACAGGCAGCCGGAGAGAAGGACGGACGGACGGACGGACAGACAGACCGGGAGACAGGCGAGTGGTCTGACATGCACCGACACCTTGCGGAGTGTTTGATTACAAGCTGCAGATAATCATTTGCTTCGCTTCACGCCGCCAACGAAATGAATCGCGAGTTGAGGAGCAGAGAAAAACGAAATGCAAAACGGAACTCGTGGAATGAAGGAACGAACGAAGGAAAGGGAGAAAAAGAGGATGGGGGCCCCGGTAATGAGAGGGAGGGAACGACATGAAATTGCACATTTAAAATGCAAATTCCCTCAAAAGGTGCAAAGTAAAAACCCGCGGTGGCCTCTCACGAACAAAAAACGCCAACCAGATCCGAGTCCGACTCCGGCTCCGAGATATTCACGGCATCGGTTTTTCCCCTCATTAGAGGGATTTCTCTTTGACTCTAAGTAATAGTCTTTACATTGATATTGTTGTATATATGTGACTTTTCTATTCGCCTGACTTCTCTACGGAAAGGTTAAACGAAAATATTTACTCAGGATTTCCAACAAACTTGATTGGGATTTTCCTCCTTTTGTATCATTTTTCATTTTCAATATAGCATATTTTTTATATAATTAAATGTTAAAAAAATGTGAAAAAATGTTTCAGTTACGAGTTTCCAGTTCATTTTTTTAAGTTCTGTCCTTGTAATTTGTATATTTAAACTACATAACATTTAAACAATCTTCGTTCCGCAGTGATGTTTTTAAAAGAATGTAAATATTTTGAAATCAATTGAAGACGTTCACTATTCTATTTACTGTTTAATTATAGAGTGTTTCTTAAAAGAAAACAATTTCTGAGTAATAATTGAATCATATAAAATTATAATAATTGTGATATTAATGACGATTATACTAAATTACAATTGCAAAGAAAATACAGAACAATAAAATAATAAAATGTTCGCTTTTTTCTCTGACCACCCACTGGTTTTGAACACCTCCTGCATGTCTGCCACTTTCTCCTTTTGCCACGACCACAACTGCCCGAGCCCCACCCCCTGCTCCCTCGTACTCCGCTCCCCGTGTTCCCACCCGCCCCTGTCTCGTCCTGGGCTCCACCGCACGTTCCCAGCACCGAGTGTCACCTCCTCGTCGACCGAAAAAAGTGCATGCAAAGGCACAGACAGATTGTGCACGAAGGGCAGAGAGAGGGAGAGAGAGAGAGAGAGAGGGGGAGGCATGAGAATGAGAGTGTGCACCGGAAGTCGTATTTCTTTTCGGTGCCTTTGGCGCTAAGCTAGACACGAAGTCGGTCGGACCCCCGATGGTTGATGCAATCAGAGGCAGGCGTGACTTTGCAGCACATTTTACTGCCAACAACAAATGCAACTGATAGCAGCAGCAACAGCAACAACAACCACCTCAATCACAACCACCACAATCACAACAACGACCACAATCGCAGCAACCACAAACAACAACGACCACAAGTAAAAGCAACAACTGCATTTCCTTCGAATTGTTTTTCGTTTTCTATATCTTCCTTGTCCGTTTCTCTCGCCCCGGGCTCCGAGGTTGCATTTGATTTAGTGGGAGACGGCAGAGAAACTGGGAGTGAAAAAATCAGCCAGCACCACTGTGTCATTAACACCGTCACAGCTGTTGACCACCATCACAATTACGCGACTCAACTCGATCCTCGCACCAACGACAACCAGAACAAGAGCCAACTGACGCCACGTTGACGTCGGCGTCGGCTCCGTCGCCGTCGCTGCCCCGACGTCGTGGCCACCTCGACGCAAAGTGGGAAGTGGGATTTAAATTCTCGCGACACTAAATCCATTCATTAACGTCGCCTCACATCTCGCCTCACGTCGCCTCACTGTGTTGCAGTCAGTCATCTAGATCTACCTCTCTCTCTTTCTGTCCTTTGGTGGTGGCGAGAGAGGGAGAAAGACGACAATGGGAGGGAGCGAGTTCGCAGCCTGGTACTAAATTTATAAGGCGGCAATCGAGGGGCAAGAGCTTTAGAAAAAGGAAGAAGGGAAGAAGAAATCGTTTCGAACTGGAGGGAATGAGGAAAACTATTATCTTTACTATTTATCAAATTTTAGTTTTCAATAGAAATTTAATAGAATAGTCATATATTTTTTTTTTGTTTGATTCATTTTCTCTGAATATCCACCATCCTTTATTGACATTACTTTTTCCATCAATTGTATGCTATTATTTTTTTTTCAGAAAAATTAAATGGTTAGTAAAAATAATGAATCCTTTATAGGTCTGGAAATTAAAGAATATATTTTTTATTTAAAAAAATTTATGTCATTCTTTCTATTTTTACTTTTTTTCCTGTACCCAGATCCTTTTTTTCCTTATTCCCCCCCACCCCTCTTCCTTCGGAATTTTTCCTTTTCATTTCTCCTCTTTTTTCTGCAGTTTTTCATAACATTTTCTATTATTTCTTGGCTCAACTCTTGCGTGCAGCTGTCAACGCCATTTTCGTTTCTCACAGTCGTCATCGTTGGTTTCTTCGGACGTTGTTGCTATTGTTTTTATTTATTTTTTGTTGCTCCGATTTTGTTCCTTCCTTGTTTTTGCCACCCGTAGCTGTGAATGTTGTTGTCATTCGATTTGCAGTTGAATGTTGTGCGCTTCCTCTTCCTCTTCCTCCATTTTTCCTCTCATTTTTTCCCACTTACTATCTTCCTGTCCCTCGTGCCACTATCTCCCTCTGTCGCTGGCTCTCCATCTCTCCCCATCTGTCGCTGTCCCCCTCCACTGTTTTCTCCTTGTCTCTTGTCGAGCAGTGTTATTTTTGACATTTGACATGACATTTCATACGCCTCGTAATATTTTGCTGTCAGGACTGCGGCAGGCAAGAGCAGGAGTGGAGGAGGAAAATTATAACTGTGAATTCGAGGGAGGCGAGAGAGAGAAAGGGGGAGTGGAGGAGTGGAGGACAGGCGAAAGCTCGCCTGACAGTTTTTCGTATTTTCCACAAATGTCACCTCGACTCGCTTCGCCTGGCCTGGCCACGGCTATTTAAGTGACTCATCGCGTCCGTCCCTCCACGATGGCTGTCGGGCTGTCCGTCTGTCCGTCTGCCTCTCGTGGACTGAACATTTGGCCGTGGGCCTGTCTGTCCATCCATCTGTGCCGTCCTCTGACAGCCCGATTGTACGCCTGTCAGTTGTCGCGTCTCGTGTCCACGACATTCGGTGCAATTCAGCGACATTTGCTGAACCGTCTACCGTCTGTCACTTGACTTCATAATCATGGCTGCCGTGCATGAATTACGAGCTTCTGTGTCGTTGCTGCTACTGCTGTTGGTGTTGTTGTAATTGCCGCTGGCTACAACATGACAACGCTGAACTACCGGAAATTGGATTCACAACACGTGGGGCAAAGTTTTGCATGGGATTAAGCAAGGTTTATATGGTGAAAATAAAATTTAGTTTATCGATAGACAAAGGGAAAGTCAAATACAAATTGAGACTTCCATCACTTTACAGGTGTAGATTCTTAAATGTTAATGCCTAACTAATTATAATTTTGGAAAAAACAAAAATAATAATAGTAGTTAAAGAGTTTTATATCGCGAATAAGGGAAAAATAACCAAAACAGAGCTCCATATCTTCATATAAGAAATTTCGTTGACAATTTGAACCTAAAAACATCCCCTTGATAAAATATCATAAATTGTTCTTAACCCCGCTTAGTAACAGGCTTAGTGGGGCTTAAACAAAAAACAACAGAAATGTTGACGAAATAAATATTAAAAATTTCATAGGAAAAATGCGAGCAATTTCATCGGAATCACAATAAATTAATCTATAAAATATAGAGATATTTTCAATTTTTTTTTAGTTTTTTCTACTAGTTGATTTAAGGTTTTTTGTGCCATAAATTAGAACACCATCTAGCGGCTGACTATTGACAATAAAACCACACACTTAAGTGTACTATAAAGTCATATAAAGCAGTCATAAATTTAGCAATCAACTCTCCTCGAAATGAACATAAACAATGATAGAAGAAATCGCAGCACGGGGAAAAATTAATATATAAACAGATAGATAGATAGAAGACAAGCGAGAGAGATATAGGAAGAGGACAGATATAATTTATGGCTTATGGAAACACACAGTTATGAGAGACAACAACATTTATTCATTTCGCGATGGTGGAAATAAAGAAAAAACCAAATGCGTCAATGACGAAACTTCCTTCAGAAAGTAAAAGAAATATAACTAATTCAAAATACAAAATTAATAATAAAATAACATAACATAATGCGGAGAAACAGAGATAGGGGAAAATTATGTTGATAAACAAATATTGTGAAACGGTGAAGAAAACCAGGAAAGCCAATAAATTTAAGACAAGGCGCACATTTCATGTGGAAATAAAAGTAAAAACTACTTAAAGTAATACTAAATATAAATAATGTATAAACGAAAGTAAAAACTGTGCAAGCGTATAAAAGAAACAAAAATATAAAATAACAAGGGTATGAGAAAGCGAAAGTATAAACCTAAAGAAAGCAAAAACCCCACGAAAGCTTAACGGAACTTAACGGGGATAAGGGTATAAATTAAAAGCTTAAAAGTACAAACTGATCGAAATTATGGAGAGACTTTACGCGAAACAACCAAAGCGAAAGTGTCCAAAAACAGACGTGATAAATGTCAGTGAAAGAAACCGAAAGCCAACAGCCGAACGAAGAGAAACCCGACGAACAAAACTGAACGACAGGGAAAACGCCCGATATACCAAAACGAGACGAGAAAGAAGTGCTCGACGAATCAATAAATTGAACTCCAATGGTAATAATAAATTCGTCAATAAATTAGCACCGTTTATACGACACGGCGATGATATCTTTCCGCGCAAACAAATTATTTGCCATAATTTGTGGCTTACCATGGAGGCAACAGCAGTGCCATCAACATCACCACCACGACGAACAACAGCAACCACGACGACGATACGTAAAATATTTTAAGTTATTATAATGCGATCGTTTAGCACAGCAGGCGCCTTCTTTTCGTCCGAATTTAAATGCAAATCCGCACATTCGTTGAGTTTCTTCGTTCGGTTCTGTGGCGGGCCACCTCGATGTTGTTGTTATGGTTAATTGAATTGCGCTTTACGAGTGTCATAATTTCGCGGCCCCCACTGTGCGGCTGACTCGTGGTATCTGCATCCACATGGATGGCGATCGCCAATGATTTTCCCATAATTTTATGATTTTATTTATGCATTTCGGAGTGCCGCTGTTGTTGTATTGTGTTGCCAATACTTTTTGCACTTTGGATCATTTGCATTTTACAGTCGCGTTCATCACATTACACCATGTTTCGTTTTGTTCTATTTCTCCGTTACCGAGGAGTTCCGTGAGGAGGCATGGACAAAGTGTTTTTCTTCTTTTACTTTTCTGTGCTTTTCTTTAATCCCACCTTTCCCTTCCCGTGCCTTCCACTTGAATTCCAAGTCGATTCGCGCGAATGTGTGAGAAATCGCATCGAGTGACAGTAATTTATGGCATCGGCGGAGGGAGAATTTTCTTCTAAGGCTGCCCTTTTGTTGTTGGTATCATAGTTGTTGCTTCCAAGCATAGGGGTCCATAAATTGTTATTATAGTAGTTGCTGTTGTTGCATTATTATTTGTGGTGTGTTCATGTTCATTGAAAATTAATTGTCTGTAAGCGCGTTTGAAATATTAGAAATAAATTTATGGTAAACAGAGACGTAGAGTTGCCAACTGCACAGAGTAGGATTTCGAGAAAAATTCAATATTGATTTCGTCACAATTTCGAGAAAAATTCAATATTGATTTCGTCACAATTAAATTTGATAAATTTTGAGTTTTTTAGAGTTTTCCAAACCTAAAGAAATACAGCGAAATGAATAACTCATTTATGTTGAAGGCAGTTCCATTATCTTTTCAAAAATTTGTTATTTTTAAACCTGTTTCTAATTTTTCAAAAACAAATTATTTTCATATTTTTACTAAGGCCATAAAGTAATATTCGCTTAGTTCTTTCACAACCACCTACTGGAAACCTATGAAACATTAACAAACCTTTCATATAAATTTCCGCAGCCTCATTTCGACTATGGTTTTTGCTCAGTGCAGCCGACGTGGGACACGCCAGCAACGAGCAACATTTTATGCGATCGTAAATAATAAAATTGTGAGCTCGCCGTCAGCCGCTGCCTCGACCGCCCCCGCCTTTGCCAGCGCCTTCGACGGCGTCGGCTACGTCGGCGTTTTGAGCGCCAGCGCATCAGCCACAACAACAACAAGAACCAGCCCGTTGACGGCAACAATTGCAATGCCGACGACTGAGACGAGCGCGTCGGCAACAGGAGCAGCAGCAGCAACAACCACAGCGGCAACAGCAGCAGCAGCTGTTTCGGCCTTTAAAGCGGAGGCGTTTTCTATGTCTTGTGGCAAATAATGGCGAAAAATGTGCATGGAGAATTTATTGCGCGCCAAATTTGAATTTATTATCGCGGCGAACAACAGGCCTGCTGCTACAACAACAACAACAATAGCAGCAATAACGCTATCCACACACAGCAATAACAATCGCAAAGCAAGAACAACAATGCATATCCAACAGCCAGCAACTTTGCACACAATGATCGCAAGACTATTGCAATTTTTTCGCAATAAATTATTTTTATTTTATGATTTATATATATTTTATGCGCTCTCTTTCCCCCATTCCCATTCAGCTCTCCTCTGCTGCCCATTCCGCTCCCGCCACCATCGGACTTCCGAGCCATGCCCTGGGTTTCTGCACGATTTATGGTCTATTCCCCTTCCCCGCCGTCCCCTTCGCCTGCGCCATCGCCTTCTGCCACCCCATGCACGGCATCATCATCTCTCATCGTCTCTGTCTCGTTATCGTGTCGGCGATCTGCGATACCTTCGTCAGCTGTCGACGGCATTGCAATATAATTAACAATGGAGGTATCGCGAGAAATCCGGGCGATGAGATGGGCTTTGGCGAGGAGAGGAAAGGGCCTGAAGAGTTTAGCGGTGAGCACCGTGGTAATTACGATGTCGAAATAGTCGCAGGATGTAGTTGATAGGGAAGATACACATTGAGAACGTTGAAAGCGCTTAGATAAATATGAAATATGGATCACAAATTTAAAGCCCAATATAACGACGAACAATACAAATTTTTAACATAAAAAACAGATATAAAAAGGGAAATTCTCGAACAACTAACATAAAGTGAAGCAAGTAAATAAAGTACGAAGTAAATAAAAAACTTCGGGGAACATTGTCCTGGGACGACTGGATTCTTTCAAAAGCTGAAAAGTTTTTCCATTTCCCGACATCGATAATATCTTTATGATCGTTCCTTCGAATAGTTTTCCAATAATTCTCGGCAATAAAAATGTTTGCAACAATTTCAAGGAGAGAATTTATAACCATTATTTGCGAATCAGATGCAACAAGAACAACAGTAACAAAAAAGAAAATCAAATAGGAAAATATAAATAGACCGATAGATATATGCGGATGTATTTATATATGGGGGGATGTGCGAATGCAAAGCCAGAGCAAGGAAACAAACAAACGCGAAAATATTTACGAGCCGGAAAGTTGTAAATCATTTAGCAAAAACAACAATGCAGCCACTACAAAGAGAGAGATACCGCGTGTCCATGACCAGCAGAGAGGGGAGAGGGAGATGGGGAGAGAGAGCGAGTGCGAAAGGGTTGGGCAGAAGTGGAACATTGCAGAAAGCACGAAGAAGAGCGTCATGAAGCGAAATGGAGCGCATGAGAAGAAACGAATCGATGGGCGGACAGACAGACGGACATTTGGACTGAGAACGTTAGATGTGCATGTGGTTGGACAGACAGCGACGGGATCGACAGACTGACTGCGTTGAGTCGATGGATGACTGAAGCAGGCGATCGATGGCTGGTCGGGGTCGAGCGGCAATGATTGGCGAACCGGCTGAGTGACGGTGGAATATACAAACAGAAGGATGGACATGTGTGCAGTCTGGGGAAGTGGGGGGCAGGGTAGACTGGTGAATGGACGGACAGACAGGGTCAAAAGTGCACTGACGAAGGGACGAATTGACGTGGGAGTGAAGCAAGAGGGAACCTTCAGGTAGAAAAAAAAGAAACAAAATGAAAATGGCATAAGTAAAACAAAGCAAATCTAGAAATATCAAGATCTACTATATAAATATAATAAAAACTACTATAATTTGAGACTAAGATAAAAAAACCAAGAGTAGAAACATCAATTTATAGGGTTCTCGAAAACCCAATAAAGATGTAAATTTATATGTGAAAAAATCCGGCGAAACCCATCAATTCCAATTAGCAGACAAAGCCATCAAATCGCCAAATTAAGACCATAGAATTCTAAAACAAACAAAACCTAAAAACATAGTAATAAAATGACTAAAATAGTATGAAAAAATCGACGAGATCCAAATTAATATTTCAAATTCAGCAACAACAACAACGTGATGCGTGGAACGTGAGTCGCCAGAGTTTCTATCGATTTCCACAGAACGCCTGACGTCGACTCGGAGTTTAATGAAATCAAATCAAGCGCGTCTGACAGCTGTCAGTGTCATCCTTACACTCAGCGAAAATAACACAGAAATAACAACACGACATGCCAATAACAAAACACGGCGACTGCGACAACGAGAACATAACGAATTGCTGCTGATAATTTGCTGTCAGCAACATGAACGAGCGAAATAGATGCGATGCAAAAAAGAAGAAAAAAAAAATAAAAATATACAAGGTTCTACAAAATACACTGAAACAATTAAGTGAATATATACATTTGTATAACAAAAATATAGCAAAATTCAGAAAATTTAAACATGAAAATGATGATTTATATAATAAATAAAAGGAATAAAAGGAAAACTGAATTTTGATACTTGACGTTACACTGAAAGAAATTTAACTTTTAGCTATATTCCTTCAAGAAGAAATATTTTTTGCATTTAATTGCAAATAGAAGTAAAGACGACAATAAATTAAAATAACTGACAGACAGTTGGACCGCCTTTTGAGAACAAAATAATAGAAAAATAAAAATTTGCGGAGAAACGAATGAGTGAAAAAAGACAACACAACAATTACAACAAACACACACTCCATATGAATAAACGCTCATTTATAAAGTGCAAATGTCAGCTGACCGCGGCCATCATTAATATAATTAAAGCTGTCAGTTTATCAGCTCTCCTAACAACTACAACAACATTAGCAGCGCAACAGCAACAACAACTAAGGACGGCGGCAATACAATTTGAGTCTTCTTCAATGCACAGAAGGAAACGCGTTGTTGTAGTTATTTTTGGAATTGTTGTGTTTTTCTACTTCTTGGTAACTTTTCAGTTTCTGTTTTTCTTTTGTATAAGCTGGCTTTAATCACAGAGTGATAATTGAAGACATGACTAATTAAAATGTCAGCGCATGTAAAAAACAAGCACACTTTTTGACTTCATAATTAATTTTGAAAAAAAAAAACAATACTGAATAGTTTTTACCTTGAAATGCTATTTTATACATTATTCTGCGAATTTATTACTCTATCCTATTCACAAATTCGATTTGTGAAAAATTTGCAATGTGTCTGAAATTGCAATCAACTTGTTTTTAATTGCCGACAGAAGTTTAGTTCACAATGGGGATTCCATCACAAGAAGTGGTATTTAATGAATTGATAATGGAATGCATTAATGATTGTATAATCGAAAGGTTTCCATAGAGGCGTCATTAAATTGTTTGTTGAATTTTTTAAGCATTCGAAGTAGAATAGAAGCAATTATGATGTTGTGGATTATAAATGGTGTTGAATGGTGGGAATTTCACTGTTGTCTTCAATTAAGTCTAAAAACACACTAATATTGCATTTATTTATCTTATTAAGCGGTTGGCAATTGTTTGCACTTTTAAAGGGAACAATAAATTTAAAAATTGAAATTCTTCTCCATGATTCTTTATAGCAATTCGCTTCTCCAAAAATAATTCTGTGAATCTGAATGAATTTACTTGTAGGTGTGATTGAAATTAACTCATTCATTGTGACCGAAGAAACATATTTCATTTTGTTTGACTAATTTTGTGGTCTTCAAATAATTTTAGGAAGTAACGGTCGTGAAATGGTTTTATAATTTTTTTTTATATTAAAGATTACATTTAATACACATTTTTTCCAATTCAATTCAACACTTTAAAACGAATAGTTGAGTAACGTCTGAAAGAGACTCCGTCCAACGTCGTAATATCTCGCTAACTCCCATATATGGCGACCGATTCGTACACAATAAAGTTGCCCAAAAAGCCGAGAGCTTCTGTGTTGTGTATTGAGAGCTCTTTTTAATTGAGTTGCCATTTCCGTCGTATGACAAATAAAATCCAATTTAGGCGAAGAAATGAGAGAAAAAAGCGACAAGACGAACAACGAAATGTGACATTTACATGCGAAATGCAAATTTGGAAAGTTGTTATGTGCCACAACAACAACAACAACAACAAAAAAATACACAATGATAACACCAACAACAATAACATGAAACTCATTTAATGACAGACGACAACGGTCAAGACAAACAGATGGAAGCGAGAGACAAGGGGACAAACGGGCGACAGACATGGCGACACACAAAGAGATCCCTACAATAACAACAACAACGGTTAAATAATGAATATATCGAAAACAACAACAACAATGAGAGAAGAAAAGACTATCGACAATGATATAGAAGAAAAGTCAACAACGAAGAGTAAATAAAGCCAACAACAAGACACAAATAAAGCCAACAACAATAAATAAATCGAAATAACAATGGCGACAGGAACAACAACAACAACAATAGCGGCAACAGCAGCTGACGATCTCACATGCGCGCGTCATTCGCTTCAAATCGGGCGCCGTCGTCGTCGCCATCGCTGTCGCCATCTCCGCTGCCACCGACACTGACACTGACAGCTGTCAGACTGACATCGCTCAGTTTGAACTTAATTTCAAACGAATTGACAGCAAACTATTTCACTTTCACCTAGAGCTGGATCCGATTTCAATGTGAGATATAACAAGTAGAAGTAATAACCAAAATATTCAAATGACCACATAAATATTCAAATGAAGATAGGAATTAGTATATAAAGAAAATAAATAGAGAATAAGAAAACAAATATTGAAACGAAAATGGAAGTAAACCAAATTTCAAAAGGAAATGAATAGAGAAATATAACGAGAAAATAAATATGACCAAAAGCTACAAATTCCATTTAATTCCCATTTTATAAATAAAAATATCTCGAAACAAATTTCTTAAACAAAAATTCAATAAAATAAACTTTTCACTAACAAAACCCAAGAAAATAATAATGATATTTCAAAGAAATTAGTAATCTATAGAAACATAGATAATGGAAACCATAACTGAATGACTTTCAAGCATTTACGAGCTTAAATGGCGCCAATTAAATCGATTGTGATCGCAATTAACGGCTGCGAAGTGTCTGTGGAACAAATCGCTTGTCCGGTTTTGGGTTACAAACCAACAACAACAACAATACCACTATTGTAACCAATTCCTATTATAACAACAACAACAACAACAACAACAACAACACCAACAGCAACAATTAGTGATTGTGTCAGGCAACAGAGAGACGATGAAACCCATCGAGATCACATCTCGGCGATAAGAACCGACTTCTTCGACGTCGAGCTGGGCCCCGGTCGCCCCCTCACCCTGCCGATCGGGTGTCGGTGAATTAGAAGGCGCCTGACACTGATCGCGATCGAGGGAATAGACGAGGCAGAAGACATTGTGGAAATAACGAGCGGCGACGAAGAGGAAATCGAAAACCAGTCTCGGGTCTTGACCGATCGATAACGAGTAATGAAAGACCAACAACAACATAGAGAAGAAAAAACCGAAAAAATCATAAACAAAAAAAAACAAAGTCAATAAAAAATATAACAACAACACAATTAAACCGATGCTATCAGGCTTTGTCGTAGGCGCCGTATTGATTTCTAATTTATTTTTATTTTTCTACATTTATGTTTTTGCTTTCATGTCATTTTTCATTTATCACACTTTTACTTGATATTTTTTTTGAATTTGAATTTTGCTTTTTTAACTTTGATTTTTTTTTTAATGACTTCCGTAACCTCAATTTGTGATCGCTTTGTGTTGGCGACACTTTCGATATGTCAAAATCGATATTTCATACCGTGGCTAATCAATTCCGTTCCACTTGAGCTGCCCCCGACTGGTTTCGATCTATTTCGCTCCATCTCCCTCGTTCCGTCTCGCTCACTTTGTCCGTTTTCTTTGGATTTGTGTCATCGGCATTATTAGCAAATCGATCATGCAATCGATCTTCATCACTGATGGCTTTTTGATGTCCATCAAAGCGAGCGATCGAGTGCGGGAAGTGGTGGATTTGGTGGCGAGTTATAATTTGCGTTTAATGGGGAACGTGTTGCAAAACCGTAATTACCATCGTAAGTCGATGGTCTTAAGGCTGCCGCGGAAGGACATTTTTTGAGACTTACCGCTGTTGGTGCCGCCAGGTAGTCCGGCCGCAGGTACTGGTTGCTGGACTGCAGCATCTTGTTGTAGTTTGTTAAATCCACTTTGAAGGCTTTGGTTGAACGGACGAGAGGTATCCAAAAAATGCTCTACGCTGGCAACCCTGATGCGTTGCACAGTGGGCGACGACGACGACTTGGACGTCGACGCGGAGAGGAGCTCACTACGTAATCGACACAGGAACAGAAGTTTCCAACGATGACAAACGACCCAGCGAGCTGCTGAAGTTGGGGCCGGGAGGCGGCCGGGGTCGGGGCAACGGAGTGGGGGCTGCGCATGCGCGTTCACTGGGCTCGACTTGGTTTAATTGTTGTTAATTATGTCACATTAAGTAACTTTAATTGGCATAATACTTATTTCCAGAGTTTAATTTAAAATTTTATTACTACAATTCTGATTTGATCCAGTATATGAATTGTGTATTTTGAGTTGTAAATTTTTCAGTAATTGAATTCTGTGATTATTTCTGATATTAATTCAAAATTTTTCTCTCCTCTTCGCAAACAACGGCAGCCTCAATAGTTATTTTTCGTTACTTTTTGGCGGTTTTTGCAACTTTTTATGCGAATTTCACGGCTCGTCGGTTGCGCACACAACGATGTGGCCACACAAACACTTACAGACACAGACACACACACACAGATACTGGCAATAATTCACGGAACTAACGATGGCGACTCACGCGCTCTTCCTTGGCGTAGGCTCGTGGTTCGCTTCGCAATTAAGCAATAAATTGATTTATAAATCTTTTTCTGCGCCTTTTTCGACACTTGTTTTGTTGTGGATTTGTCTTTGTATTTTTATTATTTTTTATAATTTTGTTGTTGTTGTTTGCACGCCTCGAATATGAATTTTCGCCTCGTTTCGCTGCGGCAAAAACGCAAAGAGCCGCCGACCGGGGTCAGGGGGAGGCGGCCAAGCGATGCGAAGCGAAGGAAACAGGGAAAAAACACTCAGTTAATAAATCATAATTCACGGCTATGGTCCGGAGTTGTTGTTGCCGTTGCTGCTACTGCTTTTCGAGTTTTTGTAGTTTCTGCTTTTTGTTTGTAGTTTCCGTTTACTCGGTATTGTTGTTGTTGTTGCTATTGTTGTAGTGTCGGCTTTTAAGCAAAATTTATGGCGCGCACGTAGAACGGATGTCGTCTCTGCTGTTGTTGTTGTATTTTCTGCTGCTGCTGCTGCTGCTGCAAGATGGAGATTGAAAATGGCGCGATTCGCCTGCTGCTGGGCACTGAATTTGTTGCTGTTGTCCTTGAAGCCACAAATTTTTTCAGCTTGTTTTGCACGCACTTTAAATTTTACCATTCATGTTTTCCGTAATGATTTCATTAACCATCATTAATTATATTAAATTACTAAGTGTTGTTAATAGCTGTAGCATTTGCAATTTATAATTTTCCAGTTAATTTATTTTATGGTTTTCACGAAATTTATTTCCATTTAAAGTTTTGTGTTATTTATAATCTTCTTTTATTTTTTCAAATTAATATTTTGATGAATTTTCTTTTTGAAGGCAATTTGTAATCGTTTTTACTTTTGGATCGCGTGTCGCTCTGCGGCTCCTGACGCTGAGTGATGGAGGGACGTGGGGCCGGCGGACAGCTCCCAAATGATGTTGTTGTGCTTGCTATTGTTGTTGCAAATGTTGCCGTCGTTGCATTGCAGCTCCTCTAATGTCATTTTAACACGCTAAAGACTCATTTCGAGACTTTGTGGAGCGCGAACCGATTTTAAATTTGTTCAAGAGTTTCTACCGAATTTTCAAGAACTACAGAAATTGTGATATTAAACAAAATGTCATTTTTTCCAACATTGTTGGTAAAAGTTCGTAATTTTTTTTGACAAATTTCCTCACGAGGAGAGAAAAAATTATATTTATCTTATCGAATAGTTCCAAAAATATCTCCTTCAATTGACACGCGAAAATTATCCAAAAATTATTACTTATTTTCTGTACTTTAGTCCATTGTTATTTTGTTTGATTTTCTTATATTTGGTTATTTATTTATTTTCGCTTCTCGTTCTTCGCACTACGATCGCAGTCGTTCAGCGTCGTCCGCATTCGTCGAACGTACTTTTTACGTGAAATAACAAAGTTCGACTAAAAACACTCCGTAAACACTGCCCGCTGCATTGGTAGTAGTAGCAATAGTAGCAGAGAGCGGCGGAATCGGAGCAACGAGAGAGCCCGACCGACGGCCGCCGAGAGCAGGCCAAAAGCAGTGCGTTGCGGTGGAGGGAAGCAGTCGAGAAGTAGCAGAGCAGTGTGAGAAAAGTACTTGTGGCCGACGTGTGGTCTCGCGTTTGTTTTGCTCCACTTTTCATTTCAACAAGTGCGATTTTTCGCTGCTCCCTTGGTGCGCTCTCCCTGTCTCTCTCTCACTCGACCTCGGGCCATTCTCTCTCTACCACGATTTGTCTCTCTGCTCGTGTCGAAAAGCTCTCTTTGCCCCTGCTCATATCAATCGGGTGAGCTCCAGTTCGCTCTCACCCAACACACTTCCGCTCGCTGTTCGGCGGAGAGCTTCATTGTTAGCAGTGCCTGTGTGTGCCAGTGTGTTGGTGAGGCCGTTTGCCGCCTCTCTTTCGTGAGCGAGGAGCGTGAGCGATGGGATGGGTGAGAGTGGGGAATTTAGTACGCAAAAGCGGAGTGTCAAATGCCAGAAAGTAGCAAATTAGTAGCAAATTTAGGGCCTGCAGTAGAGTAGATCTAGAGTGGAGTTTTCTAGAAGACTCGATCAAACTAATTTCTAACAAATTTTAAATTGTTGAAAAAATATTCTGTGTGATAATTTTTTATACGATATAAATAAAATTAAATTCCCTTCAGATATATTTTTGAGATTCATTTAGATCAGGCAGATTTTAGATTATAAACAAGTAAATGGATAAATAAATAAATTTAATATACGAAATGTTTCTTTTTCAGAGGTGAACATTTTTTTTCATAAAATAATTATAACAGATTATTGAGAACTATCTACAATGTGTGGGAAAGGAAAATGAATAATGCATATTTTAAAGCAAACAATCACAATTTATATGAATTAATTTCATTAGTAAATTTTAAATGATTTTGATAATAATGCGATTTGACAAATGAGACTCTGGAACTCCCATTGATAATTTGTCCCTCCTCAGACGTCGTCGTCAGAATGTAGCTAATTCAATTTACACAAATTCCCACAAGAACCCCTCGGACCCTCCTCCGCGCCATGGAAGCGCCGCTGAGTGTGGGTGGGAGGTCCTAGAGTTCGAGTCACCATGGAATCCACTAAATTCCACTTGATCCCCATTTAAACGCCAGCCCTCGGGGTCCCCCATTTAATCATCCCAACTACGCAGACCTCGCTATCGGCTCCGGCTCACCCTGGACCAGCAACTCCCTATCGCCATGTCATCCCATCCCATCCCATCCCATCCCAGTCCATCCCAGCCGATCCCATTCCATCATTTCCACACTTGAAGAAGTTCGGGCTCCCCTCGGCGGCCCCCATGAACCCGGTCGACTGGGGCTGCTCCTCCCCCACGGGCCACTCGGGTCGGCTCCGTAGGTGGCATAATTTACTACGTGTTTACAATTCCGCTCATTGGATGATGGCTGACATGCTGTGTTTATGCGAGTGTGAAGCCATTATGGCCATTTTTGTTTTTCGTGCGGTCGCCTCTTTGTCTTTTCCCTTCTTTTTTCCTCCTCGCACTCGCGCTCACTCCCACTCCTGTTCTCTCTCTCTCTCTCTCTCTCTCTCACTCTGTCTTTCTCTCCGATCTGCGTGGCTGTGTTCGTGTGGAATCGCGACAGTCGGAGTCGGTTTTGGTGTGCGAGAGTCGTCGTACATCGACTGTAGTGGTAAGAGAGAAGACTGAGAGAGCGAGAGTCGTGGCATGCGTGGAGAGAAGCTGAAGAGAGCCCTGCCTAGGGTCGGGCGGCTGCGTGAGGTAGAGAGAAATGGAACGATGGTGGGCGAGAGGCGGACGGAGCGATGGCTATCGACACGGTGTAAACATTGAACAGCTGTTTCGGGGAGAAAATTCAATTGAGAGAGAGAGAGAGTGAGCGAGATGTGAGAGGGAGCGAAAATGAGAGCAAGGAAACAGCTGATCAGAGAGCGAGAGAGAGAGGAGTAAGGACAATTGGAGTGGTAGTAGGAAAATTAGGAGTAAAAAGGGTTTAAAGTGATGAATAAAAAATAATAATAATAACATAAAAACAAAAGCTTTATCGGTCAAATAATTCTAAATAAATCCTAAATTGAATTACTAAATTTAGAGTTATATATATAAATATATATAAAAATATATATATATATATATAAATCATTTTAAGAAAATAATACAAATGAAAAGAAAAAAAGAAACAATTGAAGGATAAAGGTTAAACAAAAACGTAGAATAAATTTTGTACAAACAATTAAAAAAATATATTAAGGGTAAAAAACATAATAAACAAACAACGAAAATACAACAATCCTCACGTCATAAACAAGTACAGGAAGTGCTCTGCCATAAATTGCGAAAATAGGCCAAGTGCTTACCAAACTCCGTCCGTGAACCGCTGCCCATGACTTCTGGGATCACCAGGTCGGACTAGCGAAAAAAGTCCCCTCTCGTGGCCAACTGACAACCCGCTGACGGCTCGCTAATCGGCTGCCATCCCATGACTCCGAAATGTCAAGACGTCGGCGCGCATTAAAAGCTCCGAGAAATGCTCGTGGCCAGCTAAAAGTCACATATTAGCCGAAAGCGAGTGGAACAATGAAAATACTAAAACAGTAATAATAATAAAAAAGCGAGAAACAAAACAAAAGCGCAGACGTAAGCTTTGATAATTGATAAATTATGCAGAGGTTCACAAAGGCAGCCAGAGCGAAAACTGTCGGCTCCAAAATTAGTGTCCGAGCCGCTTACGATCTGTCGGTCACATTGACAGCCGGTCATTAGCCAGCCACTTGCGTGACCGTCCGTGGCTTTTAAAAGATTTCGTCACTCTATGGGAAATTTCCAGTTCGCTTGGAATAGTTTTTCTATTATTTTCATCTAGTTAATGGCTGTAGTTTTATTGGCTTTTTATATGTTTTTGTTCGTTTCAATTTGAATTTTTCTTTATAAAATTATTTCTGGAACTCTAACTCTTATATATTTCTTAAACCCTGCCTCTTATATATGGTTTAACTTTAGCTTTTATATTTTTAAACTTATCTTTTACATATGTTTTAACTTTATACATATTTTTTATGTGCGTTCTCATTCGCTAATTACTGTGTTGTATTGTTTTTTATGCGTTTGTTTAACATTTCAGGCATTTCATAATAAAAAACCGTTTTTAGTGCTCTTCATGTGGCGAGGTGATAACATTTAAATATTTGATTACGCGTCTTTGTGTTCCATAAACGTTCCATAAAATGTTTATTTCGAAAGCGAACTTGAATACTGTTTTGTTTTGAATGTCGTTCACACTCTTATGTCGTTGTTTTCTTGCCTCGGTTAAATGGCTACCGCTAATAAATTGCCTAATTTAGAGCTTGCTTGTTCTAATCTACAAATTTTACACAACTTCTCATAGCTGAAAATGTTCAATAAAAATAATATTGTAATATAAAAGGAAGAAAAAAATGGACATTTGCTAAAAAAGTCCACCAAGTGCGAAGCAGCAACAGTTATCGAACGAGGAAGTTTGAAAAATTTGAGTCAGATTTTTCAAATACACAACACCAGCAACAACGACAAAAATGAACTGCGGAAAACAAAGTTGACCAGGAGCGAAAAACGAACAACGATCAATTTAGCTGAGCGACAACAGCAACAACGAGTGGGAACAACAATTTGCATCCGACTCGCATGCATATTCAAAGCAACAACTAATGCACTTGCTGGTGACAAAACGACAGCAGTTGTCGTTATTGCGGTGCTTGTCGCTGTTGTTGTTGTTGTTGTTGGAACGTTGTTGTCACATGCGAAAACTAAATGCAAATGAATTTCAATTATGATAAACGTCAACAGTTGTCCGGATGTTGCAACTTGTAAATTGACAGCAGCTCTACAGCAGCAATGACAAGAACAACAAAACCGTAACTACAACAACAACAAGAACAATATAACAACGCCAACAAGAGCAAAAACAACAATGTTGACGACAATGTCGGCATCAACGTCAACAACATTCGCTGAGAAAGAAAATACGTTGACGCCGCACCAGCAACGACGACGACAGCCGAATGAAAACAATAACAGCTACACCAAAGACAGCAACAACAAGAACACCAAGAGCACCAACCATATTGACAACACCAACAGTAGTTGCAGCAACAACAACAACGGCAACATCACCAACGTAAGAAACAGCGAAAGCGAAATGTTGCTGCTGCGGAAGTTGCAAATGTTGTTGAGTCACAATTAAGCAAGGCAACAACATGGTGTTGTTTTCATTTTTGTTTTGTTTTGCTGCAATTTACCTAATTAGTACGGTTGTTGTTTAATTAATGCGTGAGTATTACGTTGTTGTTGCAGTTTTCGTTGTCGCCTTGTCGAATCGAAAACATCGCTGCCCGCGGAACGGAAGTGGAAGATTATGAAACGATTCGAGCAGAAATGAAATGATGTTGGAATTCATTGGATATGAATTCGAAAATTGTGGGAATTTTTGCCTCACGCCATGCGAGCTGAGCTTCAACTGGATATTTGTGGTGTTTACAAATAGTTATTTTGTTAATATTTTGATTTCATCATTCGATTTCCTCCACTCGGTTAGATTTCCACTACTCAAGAAGATGAAATTTCCTTATTTTTGCATATTCCAGTATTATTTAATTCATTCTTCATTAGTCATTTTATTTACTTTAAATTATCATTACACTTCATTTTGTTGTATTCAATTGCACTTGATTTGATGAATATGATATGAAGATGATATCTTCAACTTCGACATTATTTCTTCTTGTGCATTTTGTTGAATTTTTTTATATCTTTTCTCTCATGTATTTGGATAAAATATTTTAATTTGAATTTTAATTACTTATGCAATAATTGCTTATACGAACAAATCCTATATTTGACATAACTAGCTCAACAAAAATTCAAATCTTCAAACCATTTCCAATACTTGTTCAATATTCGATTCTCTACAGCAAATCGTTTCCTACAAAGCATCAACAAAATTCGGATAGAAAAGAAAACGTCTAAATATGCCGAAAATAATTAATTCTCTCGGCCAAAACCGAGAACCCTCTGCTATATAACATCACTGGTCATGGTGCGATAAGAGGAACCCGGATCATGGGCACCGAAATTGAGAAACTCCCTACCGCCTTGTTGTTTGTGTTTTGAGTCGGGCCAGCTACGGCTCTTTTTAAATTTCCATACGACGAACTGACGCCCCAACCCCCGAGTCACTTCATGTCCATGTGGTGTTTGCTTCGTGATGGGATGTCGAGAACTTAACTGGATTAAAAATCCTTTTAGACATGTTGACGCACCGAGCGAACGAGACTGCAGAGGGGGGCCAAGAGGGAGAGAGAAAAAGGGCGGGTGGGTGCGTGAGAGCGAGAGAGAGAGAGAGAGAGAGAGACGGCATGTGCTCGTTCATAAAATATGCTTCAGCATGTTTTTCTTGAGGGATTTTGCGGCCTGAAACGTATATGATGTCCGCAATTTACTGCATACTTCGGGGCGCCTGACCCTTACTGCCTCCCGCTCCCACCCTTCACTCTCTCTCTCTCTCTCTCTCTCTCTCTCTCTCTCTTTCTCCTGTCTTTGACGGGATCCGCTCGCTCTGTGGCCAAGCGCCGAGCCCCACGTGGTCGCTTCTCAAAGAGGAAAAATAATAATGTTAGAGACTCAATCCCAGCGGGTCGCCGAGGGAGTGTGTGCGTGAGTATTGGGTATGTGTAGGTGTGTGGATGTGTGTGTTTAACTTGTGTGGAGGTCCTTAATGGCCAAGAGGCGGCCATTGGGTCGCCCTAGGTCGAGTCATAAAGTGAGCAGCACTGAAATTGATGCCAACACATAAAGTAGAAAAGTGTTGCCGCTTTTTCAACACGTCATAGTCATAGACCAACGTCCCCTCTTTGTCTAGCATCAGCAGCATTTTTCACATTGCCTTCGAGGTCCTCCTCGACAACAAGCCGAGAACCGAGAACTTCCATGGCGAGAAAGAACTTTTGAACTATCTTCATTTACGACCAGGTTTCGACCTCTCGAATTCCTCGCCCACTCGCCTGTCTCTGTCTCGTGGCTCGTTGTGGTTGACCCCCGGTTGCCCCCGAGGCGGTGGGGGTGGGAGGCGACGGCGGCGTTCGGTTCGTTTGGCTGGCAACACTTTGCCACAAAAGCAAATCCATGCAAACCATATTAAATGACCGCAAAATTTACATTGAATCTGTTCTCGGTTCTCCTCTGGCCACCGCCTGTGTTCCTCGGTCCCTCGTCGGTTGGGTGGTTGTGATTGTGAGTTGGGCATGAGTGTGTGGCATCTGCGTGCGTGTGTGTTTGTACGACTTTGTGTTGTCTGCCTCTCGTTCCCCCGCCGCCCGTTGGTTTTTTGCCTCCTCTGGTCTCGCTGGACTCCTCGGGAGTCTCGTGTGTTTTTCCCGAAATTTGAACATGGGATCAAATGATTCTGTTGCCACTTCATTTTGTGGTTTAACATGTGTGCGGGGCTGTCCATGTGTGCTAGTGTGTGTGGTTTTTACACACGCACAAAGTATGCTGGACGTTGAAGTTTAAATTAAAATTGTGGGCAAAGGATTTCGGTTGCGAGGATGACCAGAAGCCTGGGATTAGGTTGCAAAACCAAAGAAAGTCGCTTGAAATATTTTTCTTCATTTTCCCCCCTCCTTCCTCACCCTCTGAATCCTCACCACCCTTCGACCACCCTCTGAATCCTCTCCCTTCCCCTCGCCTCCCCTCCCCTCCCTCCGAATCACCTCCCACCGCCCACTAGAGCCCCAGGTCGTGTTAATCACGAGCAGCTGCGACATGTTGACACAACCGCCTCTGGTCCCCGGGCGCCATCCCCCAGCGACGACCCGACCCAGCTCCGGCCGACTGTACTCGACCCGAACTTGACTCCCGTTCCGTTCCGGCGCAAAACAGCAACAACGAGAACAGCGAACCATCGCCAACAGCCAACGCCTAAATAATTCATGTCAAAGTTCGACTAAATCAAAATCCCCGCTGCTGCCCGCGGCCGCCGACATTTTTGCGAAAGCCAAGTGCTGATGTGGCCTGCGGGACCGGCAACAGTTGCACTCAACCCTTGTTGTTGCTGCTGAAATTGTTTTTGCTGTCTTTTTGCACCGCCCAGCTGACGATGGTTGTTGTTAAACTTTCCGTCGTCGGGAATTTTTGAATATTTTCCACTTTGTTTTATGTTTCTCGAATTCTTTTGCACAGCCCGTAGGACTAGAAGAGATTTTATTACTCATTTTTCAAAAATGCAAATTCTCAATATTCTCCTCCACTTTTAGATTTTACTTTTTTGGCTTTCTGAAATTGGAATTTTCTAGTTTTCAGATTCGATTTTTTATTCTCAAAATGAAATTTTCCATTTTTCAGTTTCGAGATTAATTTCTTATTTTTGTCTATTTTTCCAACACGGCTCAACAATTTCAGAGAATTTCGTGCGAGTTTATCAGGTGTCGAAAGAGCCGCATTTTTCATTTGAGAATTTTATTTATTTCCCTCGGTTTTCGGGGGTTTTTCGCGAGTATTTCTCGTTTCAATATCGAGCATGTAAACTTTTTGCAGACTATTCTTCTTTGGTGTCAGAGACATTCATGAGCGTTTTCGGGTAGCTAAAAATAACAAAATAGATTTTGAATATTGAGTGTTCACTTTGAAACTCTAGACCGTGTTGCTGTCTTTTGAAATTCGAGATCGAAAAATATGCGTTTTTATTTCGAAAAATTCTTTATTGAGTTTCCTCCGGTTGACACGAAAATCTAAAAATATTTCTCTTTTAAACTACGTGTTCGTGTATATTTTTAGTGGGATATTTTTGAAGGAAAATTTGGCAAAATCTCTGCAGGTCCTCGACATTTTTGAATTTATCTCGTGAAGTCGCCGCACTTGAAGCACTTGCAGTCCGTCGGCTCCCGCAGCCTAATGTCCATGGTGGCCATTTCCGGCGAGGTCAGCCGGGTGCCGTCCGGGTCGTAGCAGTGCGAAAGAGTAATGATTTTTTCCTTCAGAAAACTCTCGCGACAGCAGTAGCACTCCTAGTGGCAGGAATTAGCACAAAAAACACAAATTTGAAAATCCCCATCGACAGCGATGAATTCGCGACTCACTTTCAGAAACCCCGTCGGCGTGATGACCGACGGCTGCACCTGGCTGTTGCAGAGGCCCTCGCACTTGTTGACCATCACGTCCGCGTTGCAGGTCCTCTGCAGGCGTCCCAGCTCGTCGAACTCCTCCTTGATCAGGTGGATCTCGGAGCGCAGGGTCTCGCAGTTCTCGTCGCCGCCGCCGACCCCGGGCTGCGAGTAGCGAAACGCGTCGCCCACCCTCGCCAGCCCCAGCTCCACCAGCAGCAGCATGGCCAAGAGAGCGAGTGATTTCGTCATACTGTGGAGATCCTTTAAACTTTTCCGGACCTAGTTCCTCTGGAGAATCTCTTTGCAGTCCTCTCGGTGACACCTCGTCGACGTAACTCTTCCGAACCGTTCCGCAGGTCGGGCTTTTATACGACCGACCTCTGGCCAGGAATCCTTCTGGGCCGAAGCTGGCTCAAAGGGGAAGCAGGTCAATGGTTTGTTAATCTGTGTGTAGTCGGAATCATCGAGCGTTTGTCGCAGCGGGCGGCGGGCCTAATGAGTTATTACGGCCGGCCCTAAGTGCACGGAGTCATTAAATCAATCGTCATCCATGTCGAGGTGATGGCGACGATGGCGTTCTTGATGGATGTGATGTTGTCGATCGAGATGCTGTGGTTGGTGTTGCCGTGGGAGGCGTCGAAGGGACCCCGAGGTTCCCGATCCATTTCTGGAGTTGCCACAACATCGAGGGTGCGACGACCGAATAATGGGCATCCGAGATTGCGAAACACTTTGTCAAAGGCCAATCGACCGCTTGCAAAGAAAAATCTCCTTCCTCCTTTTACGACATTTGAACACGAGTTAGTGATAAGACTAGGCACACTAGGGCCATAGTTTTTTCTGGCTTAATCATGGTGAACTGCAGTGATTTATGGCAGCTGGTTTGCGGACCACACACTCCTACTTCCTCCATAATAATTGGCCACATATGTTTTATTCAAATGTCATATCGGCGAAAATAACAACAGAAACCATTAAAAATGTCAGAAATAATTATAAAATCTGTTTCTCTTGTCGACGACACCGACGACGGCACAGACTGAGACGACGCCGGAGAGGATGGAGCAGGTATCGGTATCGACCGTGGAGATGGTAACAAATGAACCGCACATTAATAAAAAACCCACTTTTAAAAATTGTACCCACGAACATTTGAAAAATCGCATAAGCCAAAAACACACACAATAAAACCCCAATAAATTTCAATCAGACTCCAGTGAACTATAATGTATTGGAGTTAATGATGTCACCAAAACGACAACGACAACGACAACAACATCTGCGGCTGAGGTTGGCGCGTGTTATTGGCGTTGTTGTGGTCGTGGCGTTCGATTTGTTGTTATTAATAATGACGCTGCCTTGAATATCGAATGACAAAGTATTAATATTAATTGTCGAATTATGGAGATTTTCACCTAAATACGCGAAACCAGAGAACTTTAATTAACATAAAAAAAACAAAATATTAAAAAAAAACATAAAAAAAATAAATAGAAAAACAAAAAATACTAGTTAAAATATTTAAATAACTGTAGAATAGAAAAATTAAAAATCTTAACAATATATAAAACAATAGAAAAAAAAACAGAAGAACACAAAGTCAAGCAAAATCGAACTGAACAAAAATCAGACTACAAAAGTCAAGCTAAGCCAAATGAACGTCTCTTTAAGTTCAAAGCAAAATTCAGAGTAAAAAAATGCCAATAAAAATATTTAAAAAAATAAAGAGATCTGAATTGAAATAAAAATTATGAAATTGAAGAAAGCATACATAAAAACTAATATTTTGTATGAACAACACACGTTGAGTCTCCCTTGTTGCTCTCCCTTTCTACCGTTCTCGCTCCTCTCCACTCTTCTACTTCACCAGAAACAAATGTGGTGCTTTTGCCAATATGTAAACAGGAGCAACATTTCTCCGGAGGCAACAACAGTTCATTCGATTTTAATCCCTCAAATATTGTTTTATTTTCGTTTCAAAATTTAATTTGTTGCACTGCCGTGGGAGATGTTGCTGCTGCTGTTTTCATTCGGGATGCTGTTGACGGTGTAGATTTTGTTGTGCTCCTTGTTGCTGTAGTTGTTGCTGCTGTTCTTGTGGCTGTGTACATTGTTGCGACATATTCGTTCGGAACGTTGTGCTCAAAGCCTGTTGTCAACAGCAGTCGAATTACAATTTATTTATTTTCCAAATGAAATGGAAAACAATTGACATGCAAATTAATTATTTTTCTTTATGATTGTTTGTGTTCGAAACATAACGCACATGTGTGTGTTACATTTTTTTTTTGCTGAGAATTTAATGAATTTTCCTTTGGAAAAGGCCTTTTAAACGGCCGTGGTTGACAGGAGTAGTTTGCAGGAATTGCACAAATTGCCGCTATAGGCGGAAATGTCTACAAGTGTCGATGGCCTTTTGTGCTTAGTGTACAGAGAGAGAGAGAGAGAGAGAGAGAGAGAGGGAGAGAGAGAGAGAGAGGGAGGGGGGGAACAAAAAGGGAATCTGTGGAAAAGTAACTTAATTTCGGAATAATCAACATTGCCTGAGGCACAACCGAGTGCTCATAAAATTTAAAAACAAAATATACATATATTATTAAATTCAAAAACTACACTTACAATAAAAATTATTTTACAATATTTGCAACAGAAAAAAATTTTTTAATCATTAAAATATTTGAAATCTAGTTGTTTTAAATGACATACTAAAATTGATTTATTAGTAATGATTTTAATTACGCTGTCTGTTTGAATTTATATAATTTTCTACATAAAGGTTTTTTGGTAAATTCTGTTTATAAATATTATTATCTTTTGCTTTTTGTTTGAATTGAATTACGATTATATTAAAAACAATAATCACGTATTCGAGGCGATTTTCCGGAAACAATTGAGGTAATGTTCAATATTTACATGGGCAAAATAAAGAATTTGGGCACAACAACTACATTTACCGGCCTTAATGACTTGATTTCAATAGCAGCCGAGTAAATGATTGATCATGTTGACAGCACGCGGACCGATGTCGCCGATACCGTGCAACAACTTCATGCAACATCCGAGCAAAACAACCGCATCATCAGATGGAGCTGCCGATAACAACAAAGCGAAACGGGGATCTGCAAAAACAACAGGTGGAGGTAGCCACAGCGGCCGACAACATGACCAACAACAACAACTACAGGGCAAGTGCAAAGTGTTTAAGTGAAAAACAATGTTGCTGTGAAATTTCACTCCGCCGCTCATGCGCCTGCTAAAGAGTTGTTGTTAATGTTGTTATTATTGTTGCGGTTGTTGTTGTTGTTGCTAGTTGATAACATGCAATTGCTGGCTACTGCTGCTGCTGCTTTATAATGTTTGCATTTAAGTGTGTAATTTTCGCTCATTGCAGCTAATTGCGCTCAACAATGCAATATTTTTTGCATCGTCAATTTTAATATTGTTGCAACTTCAGCCGGTGTTGCGGCAGTTGTTGTTGTTGCTGGTATTATTGCTGATACTTTTGCTAATGCAAATTGATAAAAATTACCGCACCATCGCAAAGGATGCTCGTGAGCAACGCCGTGTGAGAAGCTAAGAGTTAATAACTTAATGGCCAAGTGTTAGCGAGAGACCAAGGCCAATGGACTCGAAGAGTTCGCCGGCGATCGGCCTTAATGAGCTCACTCGGAGTCATCAGGCTTTTTGTACATAATTCGTAAATTGTTTATAAATATTTCCACCTTGATCGGCGCCTCGAGTGCGTGATGAAAATAATACAATGTTGCAGACATCAATTTCCAATGTAATTCCATTATATAAAAAGTTTACCTTGGAAAACAAATTGATTGAAAACATAAAATTTCCGTTAATTAAATGGAATTTTAGTAATTTAAAAAATAACGATGTTTCAGGGAAAAAATTGAGGGCAAATAAACACAAATTGATTTCAGGAATTTTTAAAACAAGAATTCACCACATGCAATTAAATTAAACAATTGAATACATTTACTAAATTAAATCAAAATGTAAGATTTGAGAATTGAAAAAATACAAATCAAGCATCGCAAGCAAAATAAATTCCATTAAATGTCGTCTTTCACTAAAACTATTTTCTTACGCTCCGAGCTATATATAAATACTAAAATATGAGACTTTTTAGCACAGCAGTTATGAAGTTATCAAAATAGAAAACATCTTCAGCAATTTATTTAACAAAGAAAAAGCTTTTGCCCGTAAAATAGAGATAACAACTCGTAATCCTCAAGAAGACTCGGTTCCCCTCCCCCTCAATCAACCCCTTTTCGGGGTATCAGATCACTTGAATTGCAAGATAAATTCGTTTAATTATGTTGTATTAAGAGAACTTTCATGTTTCTCACAATCGAAACAACGTCTCGCACCAAGTTTCTCTGACAGGGCTCTCAGACCCTTCAGACGACTCCGAGAGTCTCACTCGTGCCCTCAAGAACCCCTCGATTCCCCTCAAGAACTTCTTTTGACTTTTTTCCGTCCGCCTTTGACTCCCTTCGGATCCCTTTAGTCTCTGCTCCGTCCTTCTTTGACTCCCTCGCTCCCTCCTTTTCGCTCCTCCGTCTCTGGCAGACACCTTGTTCAGTTTTAATATCTTTCGCATGATAATTTGTTCATGCCGCGTATTTCAACAATCAGCCGAGCAACAACAACCTGCAGTGCACCAACTGAGGTAACAACGGCAACAATAACAACAACAACAGCATTGACCTGCTGCTCAACACGACGCCGGCAACATTGTTGTTTGCTTTTGAGCTATGAGCCACGATGATTGCAGCGCCCGGCGCCAACGACGCTGACGACGAAGCGATGTCGACAAAACGATGCCGTCCCCACGCCGATGACGCCGCCGACGACACGGTCGAGGGGTTCGTTCAACCGCGAGGTCGCTCGCCGAGGTTCGGCTCCACCGATCGCCGAGGTTCGGCTCCACCGATCGCCGGTGGAGGCGCCACGGCAACTGTTGCCGCTTCTGCTGCCGCAGTTGACGCCGTCATCGTTGACGTGGTCCTGAACTTCACGTGCATTTGATGCAATCATTAATGCAGATGGCTAATGTTGTTGTTGTTATTGTTGACGTTGCCGGTCTTTATGGTGATTGTTGCTGCTGGTGTGTTTTGTTACTAATGTTGATGTGGTCGATGATTTCGCTGCTCCTGCGTGGCCAGAATTTGTCGCTATCTTTCCATTGTTTGGTTCTCTTTGATCATGTTTGCGATTTCCTTATTCTTGACGTTGCTGCTGATTTTATTGTTGATGCATTTATAATCTCTCTATTGTGATGAAATATATTAAACACAATACAATTTACATATTATTATATATTTGTGGTAACAAAATAAAACATTATTTATACTGAGTCTGAAATACCTGACTAAAGAAAAACTGAAAACTGAGTGAAAATTTGTTGAAAATTCCGCGTCTACAAATCTGGTTTTTCAAATTTCGCCGACCGGGTTTCCGACAAATCGCAATCGTGTTCAGCACGCGCGTTTCCTCCCATCTCTCGAAGCACGACTTTTTCCGCACGAACTCTTTTTGTCTCCCACTTCTAACTATCAAAGCTGCTTCCTCCTCCTCTGTCCACTCCCACACATTCCTCCCTCAGCTCCCTCTCTCGCTCTCTCCCTCTCTCTGCTTTTGCGCTAATTGCTGCCGCTGCCACAGGCTGCGATTTTGCTGTCGCCGTTCCAGTTGCCACTCGAAGCGCCACGATCTTTGCAGTGGCGCCTCCGCGATTCCGAAAGGCCCCTTCAACCCCCCCCCCCCCTGAGGCACGCCCCAACGCCCTCTCACACCCCGTGACTCCCTCTTATGCCTCCTCCTCCCCTTCCCCCTCCTGACCGACCCACAGGCAGTCCGAGAAGAAATTCTGCAACGCCAAGATAGCAAATAATTACAGACGATCGATGTGCATGAAAAGCGCTGGGAGAGAAAAGACAGCAAAAACAACAACATCTACCAGAAAACAACAACATCTACCACCAGAAAGCAACAACAATAACAAGCCATGGCAAAAACATGACATCAAAAGTGCGTGACTTGATTTAAACGTGAGTTGTTACTCTTTTTGTTGTTGCTGTAACAGAAAATGTTGTTGCTATTGTTGATGCAGTTGTTGTACATGTAGTCATTGTTGTTGTGGTGTTTGCTGTAATTGCTTGGTGTTGCCAACGCTCCTCGGCTTCGCACAGATCTCAACGCCAGCCACGCATGCGCATCATTAACATCAACAATCGACAACACTTCAGAGCCCAAAAAACAACGACAACCCAAACAAATATCACAACAACAATCTGCCAAAAACAACAAACAAAAGAAAAAAATAACAACTGTTACAACAACAATTACGATGTAGCCGGCCTAACTCTTACGATTGTTGTTACTGTTGCCGCTGCTGCTTCTGTGCTTAAGTTATTTGCTGGCCTCTAGGAGCTGCAATAAGAAAGGAGCGGCAGCGGGGAGAGACATAGAGAGGGGGAGACGGTGAGAGGAACAGAGAGAGATAGAGAGAGGGAGAGACGGGAAGAGGAAGAGGAGGGCGACAAGCTCGAGATTGAAAGGAGGCGAATGAGGCGTGGAAGAAAATTACGAGTTGCCCAGCGAGAGCTTTAAGTAAATTACAGTGCGTGCAAATGTTCTTGTGAACACGGAATTATTATCTTGCCTTCCTACCATCCATCCTTCCTCGCATTTATTGGCGTTTGCTATTTTTTGTTTCGTGGTCTCCTTTTTTCATATGCCTCCAACCAACGGCAGCCTCACCTTCGACGCTCCATCGCCTGCGCCTCCTGATCGTCCCACCACGACTTTAACCTCATCGTCGCACCTCCCACCGCCTCTTCACCATCTTCCCGGCGCCTCCGCCTCCGCCTCCACCTCCACTGCTTCGCCTCCTTCTCTCCGACGTCCGTCTTCCGCCCCCTGCCCGCTCCGTCTTCCTGCGGCTCCTCTAATTGAGGTGCGGCATAAATCGTCGGCCAAACGACAGACAGAGGAAGAAACAGACGGACAGAGGGAGATGGAGGGATGTGGGCCGAGGCGCGTTGGATGTGACGGCGAAGTGGGACGGCGAGTGCTCTTCGAATAGTTAATTGTGCATAATAATCGCATAAACTATTTAACAAATTGTTTCATGCCGCGCCGATGGAGCCGCGGGCGCGGGCTCCCAGGAGTCGATAGAGCGAGGATGGGGTGCGGTGGAGGGAGTGCGGCCAAGGGAACGGCAGCAGGGAGGAGGGAGAAAGAAAATGTTGCACATCTCACGACCGGCGATGCGATTTCCGTGGCGTCCGCAACACGGTTCCTGGTATTTAATCGAGGTTTCGTGAGGCTCTCCATTAGGCGCCTACTTAGCCAACTACCATGTTATGCCGGCTGTTAGGTTGTTGGGGTTGTTGTTAAAATGTAATTAGTACCTAACTCGGGAACTGTGAATAGCAGTTCCAGCAATAGCTGGAGTTAGAGTTCCAAAATAATAATCGAATGGAGAGTTTTTTCGAAATTTAAAGGTGATGAAAGTTGATGACATGTCTTGCAAGGTTTCGGTTGATCAAAAACTTAATTCTCTTTCTTTAAATAAAAGTCTCTTATAATGAGAAAACAAATTCGACTCTTGATATTCCCAAAGTCAAAGTGTAAATGTTTATATTATGAAGGACAAAATTTCTCTTGTATCCATGACCTTTTTGAAATGAGCATCCTTTCAAATCTCTCTCCACTTCTGTGATTATGGGATCTCATTTGAGATCAACAAAAACAACCCAAGATTATTATTGTAATTCACATTCATTGCAAAAATGGGATCGAAAAGAAGTAGTCGCAAAATTTCAGATGATAAATAAAGTGTCAAGGCCTAAAAAAATATAAAAAAAATTACAAGATACAAAGAAAATCAGGAAAAATAACCAAAATAAAACCATGAAAAAATAATTAAAGCAAAATATATGATATAATAACAAATGACGTGCATAAAGAAAAATAAATATAAACTATACAAAAATGTAAGGACATTTTATAATACTATGAAAACAAAAAAATTGCAAATACAAAATATTCAAAGGCATAATGACAAGTCAAAAATAAATAATCCCACTCCAAACTCATTGGAGAACAAAGGATGAAGACTGTCAGAAATACAAAGACAACCAAATAAAACAACAAATAGGCACATGACAAGTTACCGTTCTTTGTAGTTGATGTTGTTGTTATTATTTCTATAGTCTTTTGTTCGTGCTGTCCACACAAAGACAAAGAACAGGATGCGCTCACGATTAAATCTTCACCATACGAAAAAAATCTGAACTAAAAAACCGACAGGAAAGAGAAAAAGTTAATGCCGAGAGAGAAGAGCTTAAAATCAACACTCACATGCCACATGGTGCGAGGGAGACGAGCTGATGGTGGTGGCGTTGGCCAGACCGGGAGTGAGGGGGCGACGGAGACGACAGAGCGGCACCCTGTATGAGTCCGACGCTAATTCGATCTGATAATTCGATCCGCCAAAGGGCACGAATTGTAATTTCCTCTTTCGCGGAATCGCCGACGGCCCAACTCGCGTTCGCTCTCTCTGTCTCTCTCTCTCTCCCGTTCGCTCGCACCCTCTCGGCCACACGTCGGCCTCTTCTGTGCTCTCCATCACTCTCTCCCTCCCCCTCTCTCTCTCTCTCGTGACCCACCATCCATGCGTACGCGGACCCATTGTCCCTGATCCTGCTCTTGTCGTTTTGATGAAGGCCGTTGTTGTTGTTGTTTCAGTTATTGTTGTTACTTCCATCGTTGTTTTCGGTGTTGTTGTAGCTGTAATGCCCTCGCATTTCTATTTTTTCCACGAGTGGGATTTTGATTTTTTTCTGCTGTCTTCCTTTAATTCCTCTCAAGAGCCGCAGCGAACGCCAGCATGTCCTGCGAAGGATGTTCTCATGTGGGATTTGTTCGCAATTTTTCCCTTACAATTTTTTCAGATTAATTTTTCGCGCTTTTTGTTTTTTCCCAGAATCGTTTCTTTCACGTTTTTTTGCAATTAACTCCTGAGCCCAGAAACTAGTTCGCAACGGCCGCCGGAGATGACGGAAAAAGGTGAGCCTGTTGAAGGACGTCGTCCATGAGGGCTCCAAAAAAGCGCCGCGGCTCAACGAGGTGGCAACGCCTGCCGTCAAAGGCAAAGCGAGACAAAACGGCGGAAAGAGACAAAAAAGACCATCACATTGAAATTCTCGTCAGGATCTCGAATTGAATTTCCCTCCGAAGCACGACGACGACGATGGTGGGCTGACCACGATGACGGTTGGAGGGTGAGGTGAGATGGTGGTGGTGTTGGTGGTTGGCAACGCAATCGACTGCCGCCGGTAACCCTTGGCGTGTGGTCAAAGGGCTCGTGAATCGCGCGCCCACGTTGGCGGGAGGTCGAAATTATTTTCGCAAACAGAGGGTTTCATTTCGAGACCCCCAGGCCGTGACAAAAGCCGGCCACTCTCGTTGCCTAGAGTGAAAAGCCGGGTGACAGGGAGGGAGAGAAATGGAGTGCGTGAGACAGAGAGAGAGAGAGGGGCAATGAACGCGGTCTAATTTAGTTCCCCGAGGAAAAACCTCTTCACTCTATTTGGCTTCCATTTGCAAGCCTCCTCTAATTAACTCCGAACGAACGTTTGCGGTCGCCATTTTTGCAGCCGTCGCCGTCAGCTGTCAGATTTTTGACACAAGCTCCGTGACAGACGGGCTTCGCTCCCTCTCCCTCTCTCCTCATCTCTCTCTTACGATTTCTCGCGCTCTCTGGATGGCTGCTGCCAGTTGAAAGGTCTGACATTTGATTGATTTGTGCTCCTAATGTCGGCTAATTTTCTGCGCTCGATTTTCAGGTTGATAACTTTGAAATAATAGAAAACAATTACGGCAATAACAACAACCAAAACTACAACAACAGCAAGCGTAACAACAAGAGCAACAACAAAACCCATAATAACAACCACGGAAACAAAGACAACAACAGCAAAAACAGCATCTACTCAACCAGTAAATTGTCAACTAATGTGCTATTAGAAGCGTTGCCAGATCGTGACATCTCCTGACGGTTGTTTGTACCACACAATTTGAACTCATTGACAGTTGTTGATTTCGTTTTTGCTGCTAATGCTGCTGCTGCTGCTTTTGGTGTAATCGTCCATTATTATGTTGTTGCTGTTATTGTAGTTGTAGTTGATATCGGAGTTGCTTCATTTGCGGCCAATTCCATCGATGGCGATGTTTCATCAATCCGAAGCCAGAGATTTCGTTCGTCTGTTCGTCCGTCTGTCTGTCGCTGTGATTGAAGTCTCGGAGATTTTCTGAGCTTTGACATTATTGACTGACATCTGACGCATGACGTCTGTCAAAGTGTGTGTTTGTGCCATTTGGAGGTTACAGTTATTAAGGTTCATAAATGGCCGGAGCCTCAGCTGGTTGCGAAGAGGTTTTCAATTAGTTTTCGAGGAATTCAAGTTTCTTTTTTGGGTATTGCATTTGACGTTTATTTTTTCTTGTTTTGTCTGGTACGATGGTTTCTAATTATTCTATATATATATACATATTTAATACGTCAGATATTTTGTTTGAGAAAATTGTATTTTTATTGTTTGGGTTTTGCAAAATTTGATTCTCTGCTAAGGAGTTTTTTTTCATTTTATCCACTATTCCCCTCTGGTCATTCCATTAATGCCTCCATCCATCAGATCCCATCACAATCAATGATCAGCATGAATGAAATTGCTATCATCACAGTTATTCACAGAGACTTAAAGCCTTCTGTATGCCTGACAGTCGTGCACGCTTATCTTTCCATAACTATCTCTGATTTTAATTTATTCTAATTGAATTGATTCTAATTATAGCATTATATTTAATCTGTTGATCTACAATTTATTTGCATAAATATTAAAAGATCTACTCAAATGTATGTCAAGATCAACATTTTATTTTTTAATATCTTATCATCAAATCAAATCACATGTGCAGTTTAAATAATTATTTAATAATGACATTAAATTAGGTATCATTTGCATTCATTGTTTTTCAACACACATGTCCCAATCATTTTGCTATTTAATCGCTTCATCTAGTTTTCAGCTATTTAATTACAAATAATAATTCAATGATATCTGTTACAGTTGTTTACTCACACTGCCAATTATTTCTGAATAATCTCCAGTTTCCAGACACCTCTTTGAAAAAACGTCCAACGTCAATAATGTAATTAACTTTTACATTTCGCAATTCAATCACTATTCATTATATAAGTATTATTATGGGTGATCTAGTGAGGCATCAGATCCAGTAGCTGTAGTCTATAATTATCTTTATCTCGCTCATTTCAACGCCTATTCACATGCACGACATATAATATTGTTATAGTTTACCGATAACATCGACAATTAATTTACTTTTTCCTAGAATGGAGTTTTTACATTTTCTCGCTCATCTGCATAGATAGTTTTTCTCGAGACTAATTTTCAATTCAATTCATATTTATTTACCCTATATATCACAAAATTTTACACTTTAATATATACAATGTATGAGAATTTACATTAGAATTACAATAAATGTTAACTCATTTACATTTATAATATACATATTTATAAACTTTTAAGGATTAAAAGATAGGGAAAAAAAGATAGGGATCATTTAGAGAATATTAACGTTAAAAACTTTTTACTACTTGCTATCGGAAGTGGCAAAAGTTTGTTAGTTGCATAAGTTTCTAATTAGTTATATTTTTGAGGATCTGGAACTATCTTCAAATCTTTTTGTTAAGTCCTGAACAAATATAAGTAACATTTTTTCATTGTACTGATAGTGCAATCTTTCAGTTGAGAACCTCGTTTGTAGGTTATGCATTTGTTTCAAATATTTATTTTGAACAACTTGCATATATTTAATATTGCTTTTCGCAGCCTTTTTTGACGAGATTTCATATTTTTATAAGGGCATTGGATAACTTTTCACTTGGAATTAATGCCGTGTCGTCTGCGTAGAATGCTACCGAATATTTTTTAGGTATTTGAAAGTCGGAGGTAAGTAATGAATACAGTGCTGAAGATAAAACAGATCTCCTCTGTGGTAATCCTGCAGGAATGAGTCGGTAAGTACACCTACTGCTGTAGATATTAACTGTAAAGTATCTGTCTTTCAGAAAACTTTTCACAATTTTTTGTAAATATACTGGCAAACCATATTTTCCTGGGATATAAAAATTCGAAGTCTTATTAAGTAAAACTCAAATAGGTGACACTAAATTTGAAAGAATGCAATGCTGTAGAAATGAATTTTCTTAATTATTTTAGACTCCAAGTTTTTACATATAATTTACACGTAGTTAACAGCACCTCAAAAATAATTATTAATACTGCAAAATTCATTCAAAAAAGAAGTAAAATAAAAATGTTTCTTTAATAAAATTAAATTGACTTTCAATTAAATTGCGATTTTTTAATCTTCAATTTTATTTACTTTGCATAAATCTTTTTTCAGGGTTTTTTTAAAATCATTTTCTTGTAAAACTCCTATGTTAGGCTTTCATAAAACTATGGGTACTTCACATGATTCAATTTTATTCCTGCCTCTCCGGTGGAATATATAATTTTGGTTTAGCTTATCAGTACAACAATCTCCACGAGAGCGCCATCCATCAACTAATCTCGGCCGGCCAACGGCAGCGGGATTTTTCGCCGCTGTCAACTACCGATTGCCTCGTTCCACCGGCCACCGATCACCGACCTGTTGACCATTCGCCGTCTAATCGCGCGACCGGACCCCGCCCACCGCTCTCGCCGACAAACACAGTAGTTTTTTGTTTGCGTTGTTGTTGTTTTCCTCGATTTCGAGAAAATTTATGTCAACAAATTAAAATTGAATTAATTAGCTGTGTAGCCCAGTTCAATAAATTAACTTGATTGCGATTTATTGCGTCCATTAATAATGGCCACAAGGCGGCGGCGACGGCGGCGACGCCAACATCACAACAATAATGAAAACAACATCACAACAACACCAAACACCACAACAACAGCAGCAACAGCAGCAACGGCGAGCGCGACAATAATCAAAGGTAAAGTCGAACCTAAAATATCGATATCGCATATCGAAGACCGAGATCGAGAAACGAAAACAAAAAAAAGGCAATCCATTTGAAATGCAAATTTAAATCAAATTTTTTCACTTGTCTTGGCGTACAATAAAATCACGATATATCTTATTACCTCACAGCGCGTCAACGGCAACAACATAAACAACCGACTTTGAAGACCTCTAGCGAAGACGACCGACAACTGGACCGGCACCATCCGAGCCGCCGCCTGTCACGGCGGCCCGCATGGGGTCGTAAAGTCGCCAGTTTACGGCGATATTTTGTCATCACGCAACCTGCAACAACAACTACAACAATACCAGCAACATGCAAATTCCCAAATCGAGTCGAAAAAAAAAAAACAACAAAAACGCCGCAACCTAAGATGAAGCGTGACTTATTTGTCAAGCTTCGGCAGAGTTTCTACCGTAGAAATTAACAATTAACAAAAATAAATAAATAACCCAAATAAAGAATCCGCAATCGGTTAAAAAACCCCAATTGGTATAAATTCTACAATGGAACGAAGGAGAAAAAAATACACAATAAACATAAATTTTAAACAAAAACTCACTGCCGCAGAATTTTAAAAAGTTTCGTTCTCTTAATTTATGAGCAGCGTTAATGGTTAGCAGTAAATTTTTTTTTTGTTTTTTTCCGCTTTAAATTCATTCCATTCTTCACATTAGAATTGGGAATTATTCAATTTACGTGTAAATTTATTTGTTGCGCTTTTTACGATTTGCATAATGAAAAAATACGTTTATATTTTAAATATTCATTATTGCGATAAAGACCAAAAAAAAAATGTTCATTAAGAATTTATTATTCTGATTCATTTTTCAGCAGCTTTATGCATTTGATGAGGCGAGTGGTAAAGTTTTAATTAGTGGATGACATCGCAAATACCGATGGTATTTGGAATTGTGGAATTTCTGCTTTTAACGAATGTGCAAGCGTGTAAAGAATTAAATTTTATAATTTTTATTTTGACATTCATTCAAATTTACATTGACATTTATTGAACATAAGTTATGGGAACATGCAAATAAATTCGCGGAGATAATTAAGGAGATGTTTGGGATTTTATTGCTCTCCGGAATATGGGCAACAAATTGCAAATAATGAATTCTAAAATTAGAATCTCGATAATTCTACAACAAAATATGAATGTAAATTAAAAGCTGAATTCATATTTGATATTCAAGTTGATGTAGGTTGATGAAGCACCTCACTGGAAGAATTTAATGCCATTCAGGCCTAAAGAGCTTGAAGTGAAATCACTGCTAAAATCGCTGAACCGATTGAATTAACCATATCTATGTTAATATCTATAGCTACACACCTTCAATTAAAAACAAAAAAAAAAAAACAAAAATCCGCAATTTTGAAAACACAAAAAACCGTGACCATAAAATCAGAGTGAACTTAACATGAAGCCTGGCTAATTAAATTAACCACAAAGCGGGGAGTTTATTGGCCAGTAGCGATTACGGAGCTGACAAGTGGGTAGAGTGTAGTTGCGTTGAAACAACAACAACAACAGCTCCAACAGCGGCAACAACAAGTGCAGCGACCGATTTGAGCCGATTAAAATCAGTTAATTTGAAATACAAAATATTCGCGGCAAATTGTTAATAAACTATTTCGTGGCCATAACGCGAGACGGTCGTATCAAAAAACCATGTGCAACAACAAAAACAACAACTGCACATTCAACCAACTAAAAATATGGCCAAAAGCGAACGTAGCAACATTAGCTCAAACATTTATGACCAAATAAAATATTAAACATTATTATGACCGCGATCGGGTTGTCCGTCTGTCTGTCTGTCTGTCTCTTGGTCTTTCAGTCGATCTCTCGGTCGATCCACCTGTGTGTGTGTGTGAATGTGTGCTAATTGCATGCCTTACCGCATTTCATTCACGCTTCAGGTCGATGTGTTTTGACCAAGTTAATACGGCGGCTTTGCACTTCGCTTAAATATTTTAATTTCAAATCAATATAATCTTTTCAACGCGCCATGGTTTTTCGACTTTATTGCGACTTCTTAAAACCACTACAACAACAAAAACAACCACAACAAATATATATAACGCCCACAACAAAACAACAACAACCATCCGCAGACCATCAGCTCCGGCCGATCGCTTGAAGGTGTCTTAAAATGTGGATTTAATTTAAAAGCTCCCATTAGGCTGGTGTTTTTAGTACCGTTAGTGTGAACACTTGTTGATATTTTGGTATGACGTAAATTTTGTTGAAATATAATTTTTGTAATAATATGATATTATTATGGCGATATTGAATTACAATTGCAGTTGGATAATTTCCAACGAATAAATAACACAATTTAATGCAAATGTGTTTCTCTGAGTCTGGAAATACCAGACAAAAAGAAATATAGGTTTTCTGAACAAAATAGTATTAAATTTTATGAAAATTGATGCGACAACGTCAACCGAGAAAAAACAAAAATACCAGTTTTCATGAACAGAAATTCAATAATTTAAAATCAATTGGTGGCAATTAAGATGAAAGAAATCCAAACAAAATAAAAAATTAATACAACTAAAATACAAAAGTTTTTAAGCCATAATAATATAAAATATATAAAAAAGTAGGAATGTGCTTTAAATTATAAATTATAATGAAAAATTACACATCGATTTGAAACCGATTAAAAATATTTTGTCCATCCATGATTTTACGTGATAGCTTTTAGTAAGAAAAATAAAAGAATTAGGTAAAAATTAATGGAGTTATGGAAACCGAACTTTTGAATTTAAGTTCTGAATTCACGAACCCAAAGCTCATAATCAGAAGCCGAGGAACCCCATACAATGTCGGACCCACCATGAATAACTCTCGATCCTGTGATGCACGTCTCGGGTGAAGAACAAAAACCGCACCCACGTTTTGGACCCTCCAGAGAACCCTCAGATACACCACCGAACGGAAGCCTCCAGCTGCGGATTCCTTTGAAAAGCCCCAACCACGAGTAATTCTCTAATTTAAGAAAAAAATAAGGAAATAAAACACAAAAATCCGATAAAAAAAACCCACCCCGACCGAGTCCATGAAAACTAATAACAATAATTTGATGATCATAAAATTCTCGTTCACAACGAAAAATTTCAAAATTTAATTTGATCACGTTTCTGAGCAAAAGCTCTATTAAAATTTGTATTTTATTATCATTTATTTTCATATAAATAATTACACAAACACAAACAAAGAGACGAAGAAGGATGGGTAGGAGTGGATGGTGAAGAAGGCGAAGAAGAGGAAGAAAAGTAGCGTCAATCGTGGCGACTCCTTTGGGCCATTAACGTCCAGATGATGTCCAGATCTTGACGTGCGATCGGCGACGCATTTGTTTTGGAGGTAACGGCGAGCGAGCCGCTGCCGACACCGCCGGCCACACCCTCACGCACCTACTCCATTATTGTTTGCGATGAGTTCTTCTTGTTCCTGTGCGTGTTGTTGTTGTCATTGTTGTTATTGTTGTTGGTATCCCCATACCCAGGCAAAGTCATGCCGTCGATAATGATCGTGATGATCGCGAACTCGCCTGCAGATCCAACGAAATTGCAGAGCACGTCGATGGTCAAATGTCCGCCCGAGGATCCCTGATCGCGCTTCTGCGATGTCTGTCCATCCGTCCGTCCGCCGTCCGTCCGTCCGTCTGGCTATCTGCCTGCCTGCCTGTGTGTCCGTCTCTCTGTCTTTCTTCTGGTCGCTTGGGTCGCCCGTTCGTTCGTTCGTCGTGCAAAAGAGGAGGTGTTCCTTCAGCAAAACTGACTTATCCTGCAACGTAATCATCTTAATAACAGTTCAAACGCACACATTGGCGCACACACACACACACACACACACCTCCAGATACTGGAACAGAAAAGCATAGACGGACATCACAAACGACGCTCCACCTCCCCGGTGGATGGATCATCATTTGCTCAACGCTGATTACGGGTTGTGAGTGGAGGTTAAATTGCCGCCATCTAGCCATTTGCACAGCAATTATGCTCATCCAGGGGTTTCATCGCGACCTCGTCCCCGTCTCCCGCCTCTCCATCTCACGTCAGCCCCTTCCAGCTGGAGTCGCCCCGCTTCACCTGGACTCGCCCGCCTCACCACGCCTCGTTCGCTCAGCCATCGAGGCCCGATGTCGTGTCTTGTGGCCTCCTCGTCCTCGGGTTGTGAAGTATAATCAACAAGGGAAGATCATCTGATCTGGTGCCGCACTTTTGTCCGTCCATCCGTCCGCATTTCTGCTGCTACCTCCCTCTCCCCCCATCCTGAGCACGTCTTTCCCACCTCTTCCCCATGATGATCCATCGTCCTATTTGGAGGTCCGTCCGTCCATTCGCCTCCCGGTCTGTTTGTTACGAATATAAATGATGTGCTGTGGATTTTGTGTTGCCCACCATCACGACTACAACAACACCTGGAGCGGGGCGTAACGACCGAGGACTAGAGGGGGAGGACCACGGCATGCACTTGCGATATTGAAATAAATATGTTGTTAAAATATGTTTACGTGCGATCGAAATTACACACTCGTGGCCGCCGAGAGTTTGAACTGCTGATGATGGGAGCCCCATCCACCAGTTGTGGGGTTGGTCGGGGCACAAATTACGGTGCTGCTGCAAATGAGTGGGTTGGTGGAGGTGACCATGACTGTGGGCAGGTCGAGCGTTCGAACGTAATCACGGCGGAAATCAGTGCAGAGCGATTGAGTTCCAACTGAAGAGACATGTGAGGCCGCAAGTGACGGACGGGAAGAGTTTTTAAATGCTTAATGAAATAATAAATAATCGATTTATAGCTGCACTTCTTTCCACTTATTGATACATTTAAGATAAATCTTAAATAATACAAAATAATTTTGAACATTTTGTGAAAAGAAAGAAACATTTCAAATTAATTGTAGCAATGCCTATAATAACAAAATAGTATAAAAATCACTTCTTCCTTGAATCTGTTTTTGTTTTAAATATATTCGTTTTATTTGTATGGAAAACATGCCCATTTTTTATTTGAAATTAGAGCTTTTAATTAGCAATTCCATTTCAATACTCATTAGCAGGTAAATCAATACATTCATACATTATTATACGATATTTTTTTACCATTCCTCTATGATTTCCTCAATTTACTAACTATCTACTTAATCAACCTCAACTAGTGCATTTGGAACTTCAGTTGCTTGATGGATTGGCTCATTTAGAGATGATTATATTCAGCAAGAAATATCGGCAGAGGAATATAGACAAGATTAACGGCGAATGATCAACGCACATCCCTCAACATTGATGATGATCCTCACCTTTTGACGCCCCTTTGGAGCGACCCCATCATCCCCTAGGGAATGCCTTACCTTGCCACGGTATGGACTGGAATGCCATACAAGGCTAAACCCACCCATGCCATTCACCGACTCCCAGTTGATGGACTCCGCACCGAGATCGTGCAGCAATCGAGTCTGGTGAACGCCTCGCATTCCTTTTCATTATTATTTTTATGATTACACCGCTGATTGATGTGATGATCATCGGTCCATGGAAGCGGTCAAGATGAATGATCCATCCCAAATAGTGATCATGCTGATGATGAAGATCGCGATGCGAGTGATGATCGCGATGTGAATGATGATGTAGAGATAAAGGTTGATGATGGCATGGGTCAGAGGGTCGTGAGGGGGCGTGAATCCAGGACGATTAATGAGCAATAACAAATAGATGTGGGTTATTTTCGGATTACTTCAGAAAAATTACAGAGTAGGGAAACAGGAATCTGCATCGTTATTGGGAACATGAATAACGAAATGCTATATTTAATATATATGTACATTCGGCTTATTCTTTCTCGCTCTCTTCGACAGATTGACTTCCCTCCTCTTTTTGGAGGCGTCCAAATTGCATTTTTGTGGCGTTCTCCCGCCTCCCCACTCTGTCCACCACCCAATCTGTCTGGTTGCCTCTCGCCTAAAGACCGTCTGTCGGTCCTCCTCGCTCCCGGCGCCCTCTCCGCCCATCCGACCGCCGTCCTGCCTGCCAGACGCCTGCCCTTGCGAGGTCTCGATGGTGCTGTAAATTATGTTTTATTATGCAATAAAGTCACCCATAAAAATGTTGCAATAAATTAAATTAACTACGAAAATTGCTGATTTTATTTTTATTTATTGCATTTGCATTTTCCCCTCACTCCCTCTCTCTCCCTTTCTCACCTACTCCACTGACCTCCCTCCCACCTAGAGTGAATGTTGTTGTCCTCTGCTCTCGCATACATTTTCCAGCTTTTCTTTCCCCGGCTCAGGTTTCGTTTCGATTTTACGTGGCAATTTTTTTTATTCCTGTGTCTCGTTCTCTTGTGCTTGAGCCATAAATAAAAGTAGCGCAATGTTTTATTGTCCATAATAACTTTGTGTCTGCTGTAAAAACGCATAGAAGCACATTTCCACCATTTTAATAGCCTTTGTCGATACGATTCCGAGAGGTTTTCACTACCGAATTTCTCATTTTTATGTAACACTTTTGCCATGTTCCTGCTTACTGGAACTGTTTTTGGGGTTTTCTAGATTTGCGGCTTGTGTGGTGAAAGTTTAGCGAAGGAAACCTCGTGTGAGTTTGTCTTCATTTCACGAGTACGGGGTCGAGAACCGGCTACAAATACAAGGGAGAGAAAACGCACAGAGACAATTAATCATCACTGAAATATCATCGTCAGAATGGTCGATTAATCATGCGGCCAAATCAATCACTGCAAGACACCACCTGAGCTCCCTTCAACACACCTCCCTGGGGCTTCGACCACCTCCAGAACTCGGCTAGAAGAGTCGACACTCCCCACATCCGCTAATAGACGACGACTCCACCTGCCGCCACAGACCCTCCGGCACAACTCGCATCTCTCGCCGCGGACCCCAACCCACTTCTTCGTCTTCCTCCCTGCACCCCAGCAATCACTCCAAAATGCTCCAAAGTGATCTCCCTCAGGGGGATCTCGGCGAGACCGCGGCCCACCTCTGCGATCCGCCGCGCACCATGGCGCGGAGCTTCCATTAAAATTTCAATGGAAATTCATTAAAAAAGGCAGCCGTCAGAATGGGATGGAATGACAAATGAGTTGCCATCGCGACCAAATTTGTAGACCAATTTTTCAACCTTGAGATTTCGCTTGTTGTTGCTGTTTTGTGAAATATGCTATTTTTGCAGTGGTTTCCAAAGTAGTCACAAGTTTTATAAGTAGTCAAAATTAAAATATGATAATGAAGAAAATAGCGACAGAATTGCATAAACAAAAAGTTAAAATGGAAATAATATATGTACGAATTATGGTGGACATAAATCACATGATTGATGAGCATTTAAGTTCAGGTAGGGTCTCGTATTCCGACCCATCAGTTTGGCTTTGGCCAGAGTCGAATGCGCTGTGAAACAAACAGGTAAATTGATATTGGAACAGATATTTATCAAAAATAAGGATTGAAGAAATGATCAAAAATATTGAAGTTAATAAAATAAGATTTTCAATAAAACAAAAAAATTATAAAATATACACTAGAATTATACTCTAGTGTCGAAAAAGGAAAAGAAAAAAAAAAAAACAAAAATACTTCAAACAAAAGCTCAAACAGATGAAGACAAATGATTTTTGCGCGACTTGAGAAATGACTGATGTCTATCTGTCTCCCTGGATTTTCTGTCTGTTGATCTGTCTCTGTCTCGCACCCTCCCCTTTAGGGTCCAGGGTCTTGGCTTTGGTGTTACTTGAGCTTCGAGCGAAATTCGAAGCACGCGCGCTCATTTTGAAGAATTGTTTTTAAATGAGTTTTGTCAGTTGCTGCTGCTGTTGTTTTTGTTGTAGCTATTGTTATTATCATTGCTACGGATGTTGTTGTTGCTGATTTTCTATAGATGGCGCTGCCTGTCACTGCGGCAGCTGCTGCTGGTTCAGCTGTTGCTGTTGCCGCATGAATAGCTCCGATTCATAATAAATAGGTTGCTCATTAGCTCGAGGCATGTGTAAATTTTACTAAACATTCAAATGATGTTTCATTTATCATGTTACTTCTCTCTCCCTCTCTCATTCCTTCTCCACACATTCACTTCCTATCTACGTCTGTTTCTCTATATTCTTCGCAAGTCGGTATTAATTTATTCTTGTCTCTACTGATTCATCTTCGTCTCATGGTTCAACTAATTATAGATTCTATTGTTGCAATTATTACTGTATTTTCTTCTATTACAATTGTTTCTGTAATTCCGCAATATATAATCGTTTCAGAGAAAATCGATTGCATGGCGAAAAATTATTTTTTATAGTAAATTTGTCCTCTCAATCTTAATCATTCTTTTTTTATTTACAATTCTTGCTCAAGTTCAAATTTTGTTGTTGACTTTATGAAATTCTAAAAATTTCAAAATTTTCAGATATTCACGAATGTGGTGGATCCAAGACATCGAAAAGCGCATCATTGCCACAACTCTATATCAGATGAAAGTATTTAAATAGCCATTAATATTCCTCGATAAACCCTCTGTATTGATGTCGATTGGAACGAAGAGCTGGACACCTTTCCAGATAACGAGCCGATATCTTTCTGTATAATGTTCGATCATTAAATCCCTGATTTTGTGGAGTCTTCGGGAGGCCCGAACCCTTTGCCTTTGCCTTGGCGACGACGATGTGAAATGTGATCGTAGTCTGGGGGAAAGTTTCGATCGTTCGCATTTATCAATCTGTGCGCCAGACAATGGCCCTGGCGAGCAACCGATTCGGCTGTGCATTTGGCATAACAATCCATACAACAATCTAGAAAATCAACAATTCAAATGAATTCCCTTCAAAACGAAGATCAAAGCGATGCCTTCCGACTTCCGAAGACGCCCGAGCTTCGCATCGAAAACACACAAAACTCAATACAAATTAGATCGCATTTCCACAAAAACCAACACAAGCACATGTGCACACACTACTGCTACCACCACTACTACCACATGTACCACAAACATATCCCTTTGAGTTCGACAATCGATCTTTGATGTTTCGCCGACGCGGGTCGAAATATTGACAGTTTGAAGGCTAATAACAAAAAAGTCTATGAAGGCTGAGGAAGAACGATAAAAGAGAGAAATAAAAAACAAAACACACACAAACGAGACGTTTCCGATAAATTTAGTAAATTTATAAATAAATAAACTCCCTTCACTAGGGAAGGACTGGAATGTCTTAGAAGATATTGTTGTGTTTGAGGAATTTGCGTCACAGGAGACACGTGATTTATGATAGCGTTCAGTTCGCTGTGATCAAGGGTTTTGCTGGCCTAGTGAAAGGGAGAGCAGCGAGGGGTCCGCTCAATTTTCCTAAGAATTGAAGTTGATCGTGGAACTCATGTTGGAAACTTCATACAACTGAAACTGATAGAAATTCTGAAAAAACTGCCATTCGAATTTTTCACTTCACATCGATTTTTCCGGCCAGATTTCAATTTATAATTTCAATATGAAATGTATTTTAGAAGCTTCTACTACATATAGAGTGTGTGGTTTTAAATTGAAAATTTTCTTTTCTTATACAATTTTTCATTTTAGACCTTCATCACATATAAAATCTTAGATTTTTACCATGAATTTTTTACCTCAATTAGAATTTTCCACTTTAAATCAAAATTGCTAAATTCAGAATTTGTCATTCCAATTATCATTTTTTCCTTCTCATTTGATATAACATTACATTTAAATTCAAAACAAATTCATTACTAATTGTAGTTTTTCACTTCACATCCTTCAATTTCAATTAAATTGGTACAACAAATTTTTGGTACAAAAAAATTGCGTCTGAAAAGGAAACCAAACTCAGAAAAGGCAAATTATTTCTTGACATGGCCGAGGTCAAGGGTCAGACGTACCCCCTGTCCCTGGATCGAGGAGTCCCAAAGGACCTCATAAATCCTGTCGCTCCGTACTCATTACGTCTGCTGTTGAAGGCTCTTTTCTATGGGGGAAACCCCAATGAAACCTCTTCAATAATGTTAAAAAAAAGTTATTGTTGGTGGTAGAAATGGTGGCGGAAAGAGAAAAAAAGTAACAAATTATTACTCTGCCGACATGTGGGTAGAGCAAAAATAGCAGTGAAAATGAAGTGAATATAAAATTTATATATGAACCATATTTCACACTCATTTGTAGGATGGCGATAAGCAAGGCAACAACAACAGCGAAGCCGGGTATATTGCGACAACAACAACATGTTTAACAATAACAAGAGCAGTAGCAACAACAACAACAATATACCGTCCATGAAAATGGGAGTGATTCGCATTCGCCCGTGATTTATATCCTTCCACCGAGGACATAAATTCTATAGACTTCCTCGGGGTGACTAGAGAGAAACAGAGAGAGAGAGAGAGAGGGGGGAAATTCAGCGAGAGAGAGAGTGAGAGACAAAGAGTGTGTGATAGAAAAACTGTGCAAGAGCCAGAGAGAGGTGAGGGCGACATAGGAGCTGGAGGAGATTTTATAATTTTTCAAATCGCGACATCGACTGCAGGAGGCGTTCGAGAAACTCCCTTGGCCTTTTGCTCTCGTCCTCGTCGTCCTCGTTCCAACGAGCCAGGATAATTTATGAAGGAGTCCCTCGACGCGCACGCATCAAGATTTATGTCGACTTCCGAATGACGCTCGAAAATTTAACCAGACGGGGTGAGGACGACGGGGATGAGGTCGCGGGCGTGTTCGGCGGGAGGAAGGAAGGATGGATGGTGAGGAAGGCTCGTTACCGATTAGATCGGATCACAGCGTCGGTAGTCCTTGGTGTAATCGGTGCTCAAGTCGTTGTTGGCGATATCATTGTTGCCCTTGTCGTTACTCACATTGCTGTTCTCCCGGCCCACATTGTTGTTTCTGTTCTTGGGAATGTTGTTGCTCTTGTCGTTAATGGGATTAAATTCGTCTGCGTTCATAAATCAACAGTCGAGCAGCGGCTGACGTCAGCACAGGCGTGGGATTCCGCCAGGGGATGAAGCCACGAATCACTTAGGACGAGATCTAAGCTCGCTCAGGAACCGCTATGGGACTCAATCGTGATCGTTAATGACTCCAATAATTATGGTTTCAGCATCCCTAGGAGGGAATATTTGAGTTTATTCGAGGTTGAAATCAGGCGTGGATTCAATGAAGTCCCATCCTTCATTGAATCCACGATTTCAACCTCGAATAAACTCAATTATGGATTACATATACAATCAAAGATCAGGAAGTACGTCCAAAATTCTCAGGAGACCTGCATGAATGGCTTCAGAATTCATATTAGATATAAGAGTAGAAAAGGCCCATCAAAATCAAGTGGATATTTACAAAATCAGACAAAATCTAGAATTGGATTCCATCAGCTTCTGATCAGAATGTTTGAACTCGATTGGTATCAGAAACGACTTCAACCCTCATCTGATCAGAATCAAATCCGTATGCAGTCAGTATCCGATCAGAAGTTTCAACTCAATCAGATGATGCTTCACTGATTCAGATTTTATTCGAATTGAGTTCCATATTTCAAATTGGAATTTTAGAGATCAACAAGAATCAGTATGACATGAAACTTTATCAATAGGCCTCAACCTGATTCAGTTCCTTCAGAAAAAATCGAAATCCGCAAATTAATTTACGAAACTGGCTCGCTTTTATTTGCATTTGGAGAACAACAAAACAAGAACTGAGAAAAAACACGAGAGAAGTAAACAAGACTAAGGACTAAGGATTTTTGGTATCGAAAACAAAAACAACAAAAGGACCAGCGGACCTTCTATGGCGCTCGCCGGAAGCTCAGTAGTGGCCGCCATGTTCGTAGCCGGTGCTGGCGCCGTGTTCGTAGCTGCCGCTGGCGCCGTGTTCGTAGCCAGCGCCGGCACCTGCGCCTCCAACGGCATGGCCGACGGCGGCTGCGTGCTCCTGGACGATCGAGAAGCCGTGCTTCGAGGGACCCCCGTGGCCGTGGCCGCCGGGTCCGGCGTAGCCGCCATGGCCGTGAGCGTCGTGGCCGCCTTCGTCGCCGCCGCCCTGGCCGTACTCGCTGACCGCGGCGTGGCCGCCGTAGAAGACGCCGTGGCCCCCGTGGCCGCCGGGCACCTTGATGTCGGTCGGCTCGCGATGGACCGTGGCCATGAAGCCCTTGTGCTTGTCGGCCGTGTATATGACGGTGCGCTTGTGGCCGTCGGCGTCGATCAGCTCGTACTGGCCGGACACCTGGTGGCCCTTGCGCGACTCGGTGTGGCCCTTGATGTCGCCGGTCTTCGAGTTGCTGACCCCGTAGTCGAACGAGTACTCGACGGGCGAGTCGTGGTCGTCGTGGTGATCGTGGTGCTCGTCGTAGCCGTGCTCGTCGTCGTGTCCGTGGGCCACGATGTGGACGTTCTGGTGGCTGCTGCCGCCGCCGCTTCCGCCGGCGCCGACCGCTCCGCCTGCGCCATGTCCTGCGGCTCCGCCGTGACCTGCCGCCACCACGTGGCCGGCACCGGCGCCGCCTCCTCCGTAACCACCGCTCGGCTTGTAGGGCGAGGCCACGGCCAGCGATGCCAATGTTGTTAGCGCGACCAGGGCAAGGAACTGAAGGAGAAAACGTACTTGAAAAACTCTGTCCAGAGTCCCGGCATAGAGGAGCCTACCTTAAAGGCCATGATGATGTCGTCGTTCGTCTTCCCAGCGGATCAAGTCGATGTCTTCGTGTAGCCGAAGACCTTTCCGAACTGTGTCTTTTGCAGCCTCCGACGTCGGCTTTTATAAGCCGGCAATTGGCCAAAAGCCTTTCTCCGAAGTATATTTAAAAATGTATATTAAATTTTGTTTTATTTAACATTTTTTTATTTTTAATTACTATTTTTGTTTTTTCCCGTCTGCGTAACCATTAAGCTCTGAACTTTTATTGTTTATTTCTAATTATTTTTTTCGCTTCCACCGAACGCCTTTTGGCGGCGAGCAAAGGTCTTAATTAGTTAATGGATTTTCCCCCATATGTAACCGATATGCTTCAAGGGGCCTTCGATAACCGCACGAATATATTACACACAATTATATTTTATATCATACATTTTCTGTGTGTATATAAATATATTCAATAAGCAAACTAATTTGCCGAAAGGGATTTCGGACCTTTTGAAGGTTTCAGTGATTTTTCAATATTACAGAGAAATAATTTAATATTTAATCAAGAATTAGGCAATTTTTCCAGGTGATGAAATGTCCCAAAGGGATATCCCTTGATATACATATTTGTAAATATTTCGTTGGAAGATTATTTGTTAGTGCTTTTTTTCATTGGATAATTAGTAATGGATTTTAACAGAGATTTCATAGTTTTTATTGAAATTTTTACTTCGACGTAATCTTTTCTTTTGAACGTTTTGAAATAATTTTAATTTATTGCTTTTCTTCTATCTCATAAAATATATTTCCTTCCTACAGTTTCTTCGAATTTCCTCCAATGCTGAGGTGACAATTTTCCGACGAAAATTCCCGAAAATATAGCAACGAAAACAAAGGCAAAGCCAAAGACAACTCTCAATAAATTCATCAACTTGAAAGTAGTTCGGTTTCGGCTCATGCACAACATCAATTCTCGCTAACTGCCAACACAGCACAGCGCATAACTAATTGAGCTGTTGTTGTTCCTACCTCCACCATCACCGGCACCGGCACCGGCACCGGCCCCACCACCATCATCGTCGTTGAGGTTGTTTTGCCGTCTGGCAGCACTGCACGTCACTTCAACAGAACTCAAGAGCACATTTAAAGAACCTCATCAAAGCGATAATCATCGGGCTTAACGCACGTACGACCACGCTGAGTGAAAGACGACGATGGGTGTGAGGGAGAGGGTAAGTAGGGGTAGAGGGGTGAAGGAGAGAGGGGAAGTGGCGGCAGATCCTTCCGCGAAGACGTCGCCGGTGGAACGACGTGGACGACGCAGACGACATTGTGCGGTGTTGCGATGAGTTCCATGAAATTACGATGCTAAGGAACATAATTTTTAATAACATTTCAACGAGTTAACCAAAAGATCATCATCATCATCGCCATGGTTGTTGCTGTGGACGAGGGGCAGCAACAAAAAGAGGAACGATAAGTCATATAACAAATATAGAAGCGAACATAAGAAATCCAGCAATAACAATCATCCAGCAGTGCACTAACAACAATCAACAGAGAAGAACCAACGACGGCAACATTTATTAAAGACGTCCTGGACACCTGGACGTGCTACTCGACATGGCGGCAACGCGGCCCTCACGAGCGCCGCCGACGCCGGCCAGAGGACAGACAAACGGACGGACCAACCGCGGACCCCGCATGCAAAGTCTGTGAAGGCGAAGGGGTCTGGTGCGAAGGGAGAGATTTGCGTGACGTGCGCAGGCGCTCAACATGAAACGTGATGCTCGATCCCCAAATGGAATGATCAGGCGAATAGGGAAGGAAGGAGACGAAAGGCGGATGGTGGGGAAGAGCAGGAGGAACACAAGGACCAAGGAGGAGAAGAGCAGCTGGAAGGCGAAGTAGGCCAGAGAGATCAAAGGGAAGGAGACTTGTTGGTCAGTGGACAGCGAGGAAGAAAAGAAACTTCGAGAAGGCCAAAAACCGAAGGAGAGCGAGAGGAAGGAGCATAGCTAAAGGGGGAAGAGGGAGGACGACATGCCGGTAAGGGTGATGAGAGAGGGAGAGGCGGCTATTGTCATTAGGCCCGTGCGGAGCCGACAACTGGTTCCGTTGTTGCTGCTGTTGCTGTTGCCGCTGATGGCGACAACGACGATGTCGACAATGCTGGTAAGGCGATGATGTTGTTGTTGAAGATTTTTTTTCTTTTTTGTTGTTGTGGTTACGGCCATGCTAGTGCCGCTCGTTGTCCCTTGCGCCATGTGTTGTTGTTGGGCTGTTGGCCATCATAAATGCTTGCTACCGACATTGAGCTCCATCTAGTTTGTCATCGTTTCTACATGTCGTTGCGTGGTTGCTTCTTCTCCTTCCTTCTCCTTTCCTCATGTTGTTGTTGTTGTCATCTCAACCCAACCGATCTGAACTGAGCCGAGCGATCGTGGCTGTAGTAGCCAGAAGCGACATTTTGATTAATGCGCGGTTCATTGGTGGCAACAACTTGGTCAGAGAGTAGTGGCCAAAGATGAAAAGAGACGAAAGAGATGAACGCATGCTACAGAGAAAGAAGGGCAAAGCGATGTGTTTCGAAGAAACAGGGTGCGTGTCGTTGTCGTAGTTGTTTTTGGTGCCGTTGTCGTTGTTGTAGTTCTTGTGGTATGCTAAAACGACGCTTATCTAGTCAGTGTTCGCAGTAATGACAGACACTTGCGCTAATGCATCCACCTTGGGTTCACCACCGGCAACCAGCAGACAGCTACAATCGTCCAGCAGCTGCAAAAACAACAATAACAACATCAGTAGTACCAGCAACAGCAACAGACTACCGACAGATCTGACAATCTTTGTTGCTCCTGATTACTGGGAATTGCCGACCGCTACGTTGCTTACTATATCCCTCTCTCTCCTCCTTTTTTCCTCTCGTTTCGTCTATTCTATACGCCTGTTCCTCTGTTCCTAGTATCCTGGAAAGGCCCCTTAAGACTAATGCGGTGACACTTTGTGTCCGATCGCGGTGATAGCAGAGTGATTTGCTTCCATTCGAGATGTTACTCGGGGAATTATCACCGTTTTCAATCTAATCATTTCCAGAAGCTATCATCGCAAAGGGTTTATCACTGCATTGTACATACAAAATTATTTGCATCAATTAAATTATACCTTTAAGTGTAAGTGACACTATCTATTATTAGCTATTTATGTGAACGAATATGAAAATATTTTAATTGTAATGCATTCCTTTCTACTTGGAGAATAACTTTGATATGTTAAGAAAAGGTAATACAAATAAGCACAAAAATGCAGCCGTTAATATAATCCAGTTATTTTAATAAATCCGACCACCACCAATTATAATAATTTCTCCAAATCTTCTCTAACCCAAATTCAGGTTTGAACTTCCCTGTGTAATAAAACATAGAGAATTCATATATCAATTTACCATATCAGATGATATCCGATTACCTCCAGACAGCGGTTCCTTCTGGCGCCTTCTCGATAAATTTTCGCTCCCTCTTGACCAGGTTTCCTGCGGCCAACCAAGTTGCAGCCGAACCATGACAGCTATCATAAATTTGCTGTCAGAAAGCTGTCCGTTTAACCACAAATCTGTAAAGTGAAGTTGCGGTATAAGCGACACCCACACACACACGTACCGACCGACCAGGGGCAAGACACAAGACCAGGGGGCAGAAGTCCGGACCCGGGCCGAACAGACCGTGGCAAGACCGAGACCAGCTGCCACCGTCGCCGTTGTCTGGCACGTACTGTCAGCTGTCCGACAATCTTTCCTTCTCGCTCGGCTCGCCCCTCGCCATCGCTTTCAATCTATCTCTCTTCTCTTTTTCTTTTCTGGTGGCTTCGTCTTGCGTCTCTCTTTCTCTCGGTGGCGTCTCGGTAGCTCATCGTCAGGCGGATTCTTCTCGCATTTCAAGCGAAATTCAATCCTTCGTCGTCACGTGGTCAGCAAATGGACATAGCCATAGTGTGATGACTGGTCGGTCGGTCGTCGAGCTGACGTCGGTGGGAGTTTTATTGTCAATCAGCAAAATTTGTTACATACAACCAAGTGACATATTACTGGTGGACGTATAGAGCACAGACATAGAGATCCACTGGAAGCTGAGATAAGAGAGATAATCTCCTTATATAAAAGGAATAGAAATTAGTCTATATCATTCTCGGTACCATCGCTTGTTCTCCACAAAACTTTCTGTATCCTCCACTAAGTAGTTACCGGGAACCCCAAACTGCCTAACACAAGTTATTAAACCGATATTAAAGTACCACGACCACAGCAATGTCTGACATCACTCTATTATTCCAGTTCCAGAGACAATCGCTCTATCAGAGAAACTCAATGTAATTTTCTCGCCTTTTTTCAATTATCTCTTAATTTTTCATCTTATGGCGAATTTTTCACATTTTTCCCTGATCAGATATTTCACAAGATTCTCCCTCTCTCCTTCTTCACTAATCACAATATCTCTTCAGTCCTGCTTTTATTTGCCAAGATCCTTTTTCCTCTCTTTTCCATGATCTCTTCATTCCCTCTCCGCAATTTTCCATGATCTCTTCATTCTCATCTCTCTTCCTTTTCCACTCCACACAACTCTCTAGAGGATCTCGCTCTTTAATTGTCGCGCATAAATACTTGGAGCAGTTCATTTGTCCCATTTAAAATACCTCCATACATTGTTGTTGTTATTGCCGTTTTACTGAACAACTTTTCACCGTCTTATGTGGTTAGTGACTCCGAGCATATGTGTGTGTGTGTGTTGAAAGTGTCACCATCAGAAGAAGTCGCATAACATTGTAATTGACGACAATTGTCAACACTTGCGAGCGTCACTTGGCGACCGCATGTTCGGGCCATGTTGGACAAGTTGGCAGGCAGGCAGGCAGGCTGGCAGCCAAGTCAAGCCACAGCAACAACATAAAGCAAAGGTGGAACAACAACAACACCTATAAAACCAACGTCAGCCCACCGTCCTCCCATCGGAAGGAGCGACGACAACGGTAGCGAATGCAATTACTGATTACTGCTTCATTGCATGCTGACTGCCGGCTGCCGGCTGCAGAAGCCGAACAACAACAACAAGAAAGAGACAACAACATCATGAAACCGAGACAACAACATCGTGAAACCGAGACAACAACACCTACGGCGACATCGTCGACAACCACCGTGGCCGGCAACTTCTTATCGTTGAATGTGAATGCAATTCTATATATTTATTGTTGCCTCGGTTTTTGCCATTGCTACCGATATTGCTGCTGCTCTTGGTATTGTTGTTGTTCTCCGCATTGTTGCTGCTGTTGCTGCTAGTATTGCTATACTATAGCTATATTGTTTTTGTTCTTATTCCTTGTTCTTGCGTTTCCAACTGAAGGTTTTTCTACTGTTTTAGTTACTATTTCTCATGTTTTTGTTGCTGTTGAGATACTTTCGTTGCTACTCCGGTGGCTTGTTGCTGTTTCCCCTACCAATGCTGTATTCTGGTTGCCTCGGCTCCTGCTCCTGTCGTTACTCCGATTATTGTCGTTCCTGTAGCCTTTTCCCGCTCCCTTCCATTGTATGTTGTGTATCGCGTCGAAGTCATTGCGAAAGCAATTTCCCATTCCGAACCGCATTCGTCGAATAACTCGATGCCAAGTTATGCCACATTAATTTTTGTAACCCTTTCTCTTTCTCCCTCCATTCACCTTCGCTCTTTCCCAACCTTCAACTTATTCGCTACCTTCACTTTACTTGCTGTCCTTGTCGTTCTCTATGGGACGGAGGGACAGGCTCGGAAGACAAGACTTGTGTGTGTGGGATTGTTTTTTTTATGTTTATCTGTCTGCATAAATGCCTGCCATTTTCCCAGTGAAATTGGATTCCATCTACGGTAACTAATCCTTTATTGCGCGTTCCATCCTTATTTTCCTTAAAATCGGATTAATTGCATTCTAAATGAAGAATTTTAATCCCCTAGGGTCGCACTAACTGCATTATTAAGAAATACTAAGAACATTTTGCATCAATAATATATAAATAGCTCATTAGAACAAATAAATAATAAAATAAAAAGTGTAATTATATTAAAAAAATATATTTTTTTTTTCTTTTTACGAATCGTACTAAATTAAATATTGCACTTTCACAGAGATAATGTGACTGAAGTTCGCAAGAGATGACAATACAATTTCATAAAAATAATATCCTATAATTGATTTCGAAGAATCCAGAACGACAACAAATTTTCTACCCATGTCATTCCTTAAATCGCTTGTCTCTTTCGTTGGTTGCCTGCGGCCAACGTTCGTCAAAGTTTTGTCATTCCCATCCTCAGTGGCTGTGATACTTCGCGCAGAGTTGCCAACCACAAATAATCACTTGCAAGTATTCCAATTATCTCGAGCATTCTTGCGTGTTTTTTTTTGTTCGTCTTTACCCCTTTTCTCGTTGTTCGCTTCAGAAGAAATTCAAATAATTTCCATCGAATTTCTCGCACACTCATGTGACGAATGATAATTTCTCTCCTTGTTGTTCGGTGAAATAAAAAATGACAATATTCGGAAGAGACAAAAACAAAAAGGAAAAACACATGAAAAAACTAACAAAAATCCTCGGAAGAAATATAAAAACAAATAATTACTACAAATAACAAAAGCTACAAAATTTAAAAAAAACTCAAACTAATTTCTGAATTAAAAATACAAAAACCAAATTCCGATTACAAATATTTAAAAAAAAAATAAAATTCAGAAAAAATATCAACTTCTACAAAATGCGCACAAAAACTTCTTCCCAGAAATGTCAACTCATGGATCACGAACGTTTTCTCTTTTTAAGTCTTTTGGCAATTTGTGCCACACACACACACACATTGACGCACGTACGGTTCAGGGCCTTGACGATTTTATTCCTCTTTGTCCTTGAACACAAAGAGGGAGTGAGACAGTGTATGGTTCTTTGTTGTTGTTATTGCCACTGTCATCGGCTGTTAAAAATGGCCGCGAGATGTACGCCGACCGACTGACTGACGGATGGATGGATGGATGGACGGATGGTTGAAGGGCCGGCCGGTCGACCCTTCGAGCCATCATCATCAAAGCGTCGTTGACTGACAGTGGGCTGTCAGAGTGCTTCATCATCGGCTTCATTGCTGTCAGAGCGTCATTATCATGGCGGGCCACGATTTATGTTACCTCCGATCGCACGGACAGACTTGCCGAGCGACAGAGAGATGGAGACACAGGGAGATGGTGAGGGAGAGAGGGGCAAACGGATTCTCGGATGACCGCGCGTTCGCCGATTTTCTTGCAAATTATCAACATTGCAATTGTTTATCCACCGACGGCCTGAACTCTTCCTTCGTGTTCCTCGCCTCCCCCTAGCATTATCCTTTCGTCGTGGCCGGGAGAACCAGAAGAGGAAGACAAAAATATCGCTGTCATCAAACGATACAGCGATTTACATACAATGGCCGGCGATGACGCCGAGGAGTGCCGCCGCAAGGGACGAGAGGATCAGGCGGCTGACGAGGATAATTCCACCGTAGAGACCACTGGACTTACGCATTCGGCAAGCTGTCGATCCCCGGCAGTCCCTCGTCAATCCCCAAGTCCTCTACTCGTCGCTTGTCCTCAACCCATCGTCCTCTCCAACGTCCTCAGGCCTCAAGCCATCGTCCTCGAACTCAGGCTCTTCAACCTCACGCTTCGCTACCGCAAATCCCTCGTCCTCAACTTCTCAATCCTCGCCTGGGGTCCTCCTGCCCCAACCAAATCCCCTCTCCTCCAACGGCATTTCGTATGTCGCCGCTCGTTTGGCCTCGGACACGACGATTGACAGGATGTCGTTGCCGTTTGAAATGTTGATTGACATGAGTAATCAAGAGGCAAAATGTCACCGACAAGTTAAAGGATATCGACGCGTATACAACCGAACCTGGACGACAGCGATAACAACAACAAATACGATAACAACAACAATAGCAACGCCAACATCAACAACGACCACAAACAACGCTTTGACGCATCATCGTAGTCATGGCAAACGAAGTCCCGCCACGACGATTGGCATCGCGGCGGCAATTGCGAAATGCATTCTTCCTTCTCTTTCTGCCTCCTTTTCCTCCTCTCTCTGCCACCTCCCTCGTCCTCCACGTCACCTCTGACGAATCCCTTCGCTTCGCATTCCCTTTGGCAAGTGATGACTTTTTGCCTGACATCTGATGGACGACGATCAGCCGACATCGAGTCCGACTCCGTTGTCATTGCCGGACCTCCTCGCGGATCTGGTGAAGTCGAGGAGGAGGAGGCACTGTAGGAGGAGGGTCTGAAGGCGAAGGCACTGACGATGGAGGTTCCTTGTTATGGCCGTCGAAGACTCCACGGATGGCTTCGGGATTATGTTAATTTTATAACGTTGTAAATTTGTTTGTTTTGCAGTTGTCGTTGCTGTCGTTGCCATTGTTGTTACCTTACTCAATATTGTGGTTAACTTAGTAGATATTCTGATTGTTGTTGCTATTGCCGATGATAACCTTATTTTAAATTGGTCCTTGTCCCACAGTAAATCTTCGGTCGCCGTTTCAGACGGAATACAAAGGTAAATTATTGCTTACGATTCAGTTTTAAATTGAAGTCACTCAACGATGTTTGGTCCAAGTGGATCAAGATATTTTATTAACCTGAAGGGGGAATAGCAGGAGGAGGAGGGACGTGAAGAGGATTTTTCGAATAAGTTGTTGACTTCTTCAATCCCTCATTGCAACTTATTTATATTTCCCTAGTTTCGTTTCGCAATTGTATTCAGTTTCAATATCATGGTATCTCGAATTCATAGTTAAGCAATTTGATGGTTCTATACTTAAATATATGGTTTTCCTTTAGTACTGAACTTTGCCAACTTTCTCACCCCGTTTTCAACCCTTAAACATTAGTCCTCTGATCTCGAAACAGAGCATTGATAGAGTGGTCGATGATTAGCTTTTCACCCAACAGAAGAATCCATCCAGCCATCATCCATCATATCGCCCTACAACACATCATCCCAGAGCATCACTAGCACTTGACATCTTGCTTCTGCAACATTTCGCATCCATCAAGAGTCGTCGTCATCGCCAAACTTCTACAACAAGTTCCATGTTTTTGTTTTCACCACATGCTCGATGGATAATCAATTCCTGGTGAGTTGTCAACCCTCGGCCGATGTTTTAATTTCATCACATGCTACTTGCCTGTAGTAGGGGGCGGCGTCAGTGATGAGTTCAGTCTCGTTCCTAGTTTCCACACATTTGCGGTCATCCATCATGGGAGAAGTTGAGGACAGCGGAAGAGGGTTTTGATAACCCTTGCTTCACGTCTTTGAATCTACCTTGTATGTAGATATTTTGATTACAATAAAAGATTTCATGTATTTTATATATTCTCTACTTCATGTCCATCCATGAATCAATTCGAAATTATCAAATAAAATAAAAATAATATATCCTGATGAGAAATATAAATTTTGTCCGTCAAGTAAACTAAAATGAATACTATTTATAAGTGACTTGAAATAATAAGATGTTTTACATTTACAATTTTTTCCCAATAATAATAATTTTTGTTATTTTCACCTTGCTTTTACAAAAACACCTCAGATACTTGAGGCTCCTTCACGCCTTCCCTCGCTCGCCTGATATATCTATCCCATCATTAACTCCTTCCTCTGCTCAGTGACGAGAAGTCGTTGATGATCGATGCCCTTTCCCCATCTATGTCATGTTGCGGACTCGTCACCGCGGCCTGGACTTCGTTCCAAGCCGACCGGGTTGGCCTCGAGGCTCGCTCTTGCCCTTTGTGGTTGTGCCGAGAGTTTTCAATGGCGGGTTTTGTTGTATGCATTTTGTATTTTTTCTTTTAGGTTAACAAATATTTCCGTTTCCTCGACACTCAATCATTTTCAATATGTTGACATTTTTCCATTTAATTTTCTTACGTAGTCGATGTTGTTGTTGTTGTTGTATTGATGGGGATCTTGTTGTCGATGCGAACTTTGTTGTTGTGCCGATGATAATTTTCTTGTTGTTGATAATTCGGCTATTGTTGTTGTTGACGGTCGATGGACTTTTTTATATTTTCTGTTTTGTTTTTGTTTCGGACGTGCATAAATTTCATTTTCCATTCATTTACGCGACTCGTACCTAAATCCAGACTCATTACAACAACAATAACACATTGTTGTTGTCGTTGGTGTTGTTACTTGAGGGGCAACAACAGTGCGGAGCAAAAGTCACACTGATGATGATGACCATCGATCAAAACTGTCAGCGCTGTCAATCATGCCGTTATTTATAGCCGTAAGTTGAAGGAAGACGTCACATTTTTCAAATTGTTGCGACAGAAGCGATTGGCTTCGATTGGAGCGCCCTGAGTCGTCGTCGCCCCTCGAACTTCCTCCTCGTCGTAGGCACACCTCGTCCCGCGCCCCTCGGCCAATCGCCCCTGGTCACCACGGTGCCGGTCGTGTCGGTCGCCTCGAAGCCCCGGCGTCTTCGGCGTCGTCGACATCGTCAATCATGCGGCGGTCTCTGCGTCTGATGGCGACCGACGACCGACGACCGACGACGGACGAGCGATCGATCGATCGGTGGATCGGTCAGTCGTTCGGTTGTCGGTCGTTCGGACGTCGGCGGTTCGTTCGTTTGGTCGTTCCTTCGTTCAGTCGGTCGTTCGGCAGAGGGGTCGAGGGCGTCGGATGTTTGAGGTTGCTTCGTCTCTCTCTCTCTCTCCCAGACTTACGCGCCAGTCACTGTCTCTGTTTCGTCTCTCGTTCGGTCAGCTCGGCAAGCTTCGCAATTGTTTTGTTTCAGTTTTTCTTCGACGACGATGTTGTTGCGGTTTGCCTTGTTGTTGTTTTCCATTTCGGCTTGTGTTGTTGCCGCTGGTGCCTTTCAACCGCATCCATCAAATATTATTTCGCTCTTGGCGTTTCTCTCCTTCTCGCCCAGCGAGCTTTGTGGACGTCGTCGTCGCCGCCGCTTCGAAAATTGGGTGGCAATCGCTGCCCGTCGCTGCCGAACGCCGTCCGCCGTCGCCGTCGTCGTCGTCGCCCCTGGCGTCTGACGCGAGCCAACTGTGGGGAGGGATCGGGTCGGCTGCGGGTCCGGGGGCAGCGAGGCCAAACGTCAAAATTGAAAAATTTCACGTTTTCATTTTTCCTCCGTCTACCCTCTCTATCTTTATCTCCTTCTCTTTCTCGCTCTTCCGCCTCCGTCTCTCGTTCCTTCTGCTCCGCCTCGTCTTTGGTGGTTGGCGGTGCTTTTTGGTGTTTTGTTGTTTTTGTTGTGGTTTTCGGTGTTTCGGACGTTTGATTGATGGGTGGCGGTGGCAACGCCGGCGATGGTGTCTGCGGTGCGATTATGCGGCGGCCATCGATTGAACGGACGGACCCCCAAAGCCCAACCTTCTCCCCTTCCTCCTGTCCAGCCCACTCGTTTTCTCCCCCCTGCTCCACCACCGACCCCGGCTTTGGCCGAGCGACCGACCGACAAATCGATCGTTGGCCCGTCAAGTGAATTCCTCCTGGCGACTGTCGTGTTTTTGGCATTGTTATTGTTCCATTGCTTTTGTATTTTCAATATTTTTGTACTTCCATTGTTTTTGTATTCTCATTGTCTCGGTCTTACATTTGGATTTCTGTCCAAATCGTTGGTCGCCGGTTGGTGGTGGTCGACGATCGGTCGATCGTCCATCGTCCATTTTGATGAAAATTAATCACGTTTTAATTCAATTCAACAGCGCTTGCCACATCGTTCGGAGCCGCATCAATCATAAGTCGTAGTCAACGTTATCGACATCACCAACATCAGTTTCGTTTTCATCATTATCACCACTGTAATCCACCAATGAAGAGTCATCATGAAGTCATTTTGATCTACTGGCACCGATTTCGGATATTTCAATTCATCAGCAACATCCTACTGTAAATTTATTTTGATGAACGTGATCGTTATCTCGATCATCATTGTGAATTTCTGATGAATATCGTGCTCCGACCAATTTTTCAAATTTTCCCCTGAATAATTTCTAAACCATGGATTATCATGGATAAATGAATTTCAATCCATGTTTCATTGTTGCTTTCAATCAACTGTTCATTTCAATCCATTCTTCATTTCAGTAATTTGCGATTATAAATCGTTTTTAATGTTCATCACGTGTGCGAACTTTAGTTCAGTGTTCCTTTTCTTCGTTCCCCATCTTTTTCGCTCCCATCTTTTTCGCTCCCATGTTTTTCGGTCCCCTTGTTTTTCGCTCCCCATGTATTTCGCTCCTGATCTATTTCGCTCCTCGGATTAAACATCGTTTCGACAATGTCATTGCGAACCATTTACTTTGATGAAGAAGAGCCGTGAGTTTATTTGAATTTATCGTTTCTTTATTGGTCCGTGTTTGTGTACGTCAATGTATCATTCCAATTTCTCCCATGGCGATTGTCAATTCATCATTCAATTTGACAACCGCTCCTCAATTTGCATTGGAATTAATTGCTAGCAAACGTAATTTACACACATACCCATGCATATATTGTCATATCTGTATTTGCATGCATATATTCACATACATAGCGAATTGAACTTTAAATGTCAAGTCAATTAAGAAAATATCAATAGATTTCTATCTACGGATGCGATTTCCGACATTTCAATGGTTTCGTTGATTCGAATGAATATTCAAATACATGTTTTGCTAAGTTTTATGATTGTCGTAAAAAGATAAAATACATCATTACCGAGATGTAGTGATAAGTTACCTTAATTAATATCCGTCTTTGTGATGTAAATTTTGAACGACATTTCAATGTAACACTGATCAATATGAAAACTATTTTCAATTAATTTCTAGAATTTTTTCGATGAATATAAACATTTCGAGGAAATAAATATTAAGGCTTGAAGTAAAATATTAGTAGCACATTAATTATTTCTATATAAAATATACTCTATAAAAAGTAATATAGAAATGTATTTACAATTTTCCATACTAAATTTTAAAAGTGCCAGGAAAATTCACAATCTGCCGAATTTTGAACCTACTGTAGGTATGAATGTGAAAACTTTACTACGACTTTTTCAACAAATGCATCCAGCCATCACGAAGCGTCCAACATATATTTCCTAACTTAGTGTTTCAATTAGATAGTACGATAATATTCTGCTGACACCACATGCAACGCGTTGTCCCGGGCACCGTTTCAGATGATGACAGCCGAAAATGACAAATTTGCAAAGCCATTGCGGGGCCAAGAGCGACCTTTATGCTTAGTAATGACAAAGAAGTTGTTGTTGCTGTGGTGTGGAATGTGTGTGCATGTGTTTGGGTGAGTCTTAAAATAACATAAATCATAAAATTAATTAACTTAATTCCGCGCACATTAAGCTGGCGCCCCATTGTTTTCGGTCGTTTTAATTGACAAACTAATGAGGAACAATGGAGAGGCGACAGGCATAAATTATTAGCATACAACGCTTTATCAACGACCAATAGTTAACTGACACACGCAAACACACACACACACACACACATGCAGACAGGACGGACAGCTTCGTGCACATGCACGTTGAAATTTGAGCACATATTGCAACAACATTTTATTGGCCGTATATCGTGGAATATTTTGCAAAGTGTCATTGCAACAATTTATGACAATGGATAAATGTCATAAATTAAATGCAGATACATTGTGTTTAACAATCTGCCTCACAAACACAACCACAACCACACCAAAGCACTCACACGCACAGGACTACACAGACATACAGTAGCTGGAAAAAAGGAACTCATAACTCATCGCGTTGACCCGTCCTCGGGCCACCAGCGGCTGCAGTTGGCGTGTCCTGAGAGGATACAAGATTTTGATTTATTTCGAACGGAATTCAATATTATAAATTCTCTTTTTGCGGATGTATAAATGTATGTCTCCACATATATACTTGCATGGGAGACTGTCTACATGTGTGTGTGTGTATTAGTTTGTTTGCATGTTTATCAGTATTTGTTTGTGTAAAATTGATTGCAGGCAAACGACTATCAAACAGCACTCGAGCCCCCGAAAGGACATTATTTACAGCACTAGCAGGCGATATGGTCTGCAACAACAACAACTGCACTTGGCCAGCAACAACAACTGCATCACAACAACAAAACCAACGCCAATGACAGGACTAACAAATAACCTTCGATGGACAGACAACGACATTTTGAATGTGGAAACAAGAGACCCTTCGTACATTCGAGGCTCCTGACATGCAAATTTGTGGCAATTTCATTCCATCGTCCATGCGTCCTGCATGTCCTGGCGTTGACTCAGGCACATCGAAGCGTGTCTATGGCAGGACATGAACTCAAACTCATGCAAGCTCAACTACAAAATGGACTTTTAGTTAGCCTTCCATGAGTTGTAATTAACTCTAAACAGGGGAAATTTATTTTATGTTTTTCTTTTATTGATTTTGAACGGCTTTTTGTGCCATTCACTTCCTTTTTAAGCGTTTTTTTAATATAAGTATAATTCTTTATTATTAATTTTTACATACTATTGGCTCTATATTTTGACTTTGCAAAAGGTCAAAAATATACCCATTAATCAATTTAGTAGCCTATTCTCACCTTCACTTTCTCACCACTCCCCCTATCCCTCCCTCACTCTCAAAGATCCTCACCTGTCTGTCAAGTCAGCTCGTCCCCTCATCCGCTGCCCACCACACGCAACCAGTAGCCCGAATTTTAATCGAGCTGTCGTCGAGGCTCACGACCACAGACTTCGGGCTCTCGCAGACGCCGTTCGAAGCCTTTCCTTTCTGTCGTTGGCAGCTGGAAAAACCACATCTTCATAGCGAGGGAGGGGGAGAGAAAAAATGAAATGAAATGAATTGAAATGTAGAAGAAGGTCCAATCGAGTTCATTATACAGAGAATCTATCTATCGGCACTTGGACAATTCATTTCATCCACAAGCCATACAAATATAATGACAAGCAATTAATTCTGAAGTGGCTCCTTGGCGGTGGCCACAACCACAGCATCGTCTTCGGCTTCGGGTTCTCCGCCGCCTTCTTCAGCAGCTTCCCGCTCTCCTCGAGCACTTCTTCTGCTGGCTTCCTCCTACCCATCGTCGTCGTTAACGCTGTGTGGTATTGGATTACATTTCGATCCGTTTTCGTTTGCGGTGCGTGTGTAAAAAATGATCTCCCCCCCTCTCCACCCTGGCTTTCCATTCACCTAATGGGAAGGATGGGAAAAAAACACAAAAATAAAAAAGAAAAATAATTTTCGATCATTGTGAAGAGTCAACAATGTTGAGAAAATAAGTTCAACGACTATAAGGCCGACGGGAAGCCGCAACGGGAGCCGTCAACACCTCCGTCACTCCGTCCGTTTGTCGCGCCGACACCGTCCGCGCCATCCACGGCGACCCACGTGAAGCCGGTTCGGCGTCAGGTTCAGTCGTTCAGGGTGACTGAACGGAAATAAGCGTATTGCCGTGACCAAAGCCGATAACTTCATTAGGACCCGAACGAAAGTTAAGCCCCGATACACTTAAGCGATCCCCAACTCCGCGACCTCCAGACGTCAACCGTTGCCGTCGTCGTCCGACCACCGACCGACCCTCCTCTCGTCATCCAATGATCGGGCTGCCACCGTCCGGTGAGAGGAATGAGGCTTGACACAAAGTGTGAAGGAAGAAATTAAGCACGTCAGACAGACGTCTGAGGAGCACGACGAATTGTGGGGATCGTCATCATCATTGTCGTTATCAGCAACGAACCCAAAATCATCATAATCATCGTTTCGACGGCGAGGTCTTTATTGTGGAGAAGGGAGCGTCTTGGGCTTGGCGGCGACCCGCGGTCAAGATGATGCTGCAGTTGTCAGTTTGAATAATGGAAAAACGTCGACTTATAATGAGAAATGAGTAATAATAACCATCACCATCACTGCCATCAGCGCCGGTCGAACCGTCATCGCCGATGACATTATGAACGGACGTCATAATCGTTGTCATCGCAATCATCCTCACAATCATAATCATATTCGTTGTCGTCGTTAACTTCATAATGCCCGTGAGACGAGTTTGATGCCTTTGCATCGAAGTGATTCTCATCATCTTGGCCATGATTATTTTCTCCACAACTCTCACCATGACCATCACCATCAACGCCATCGTCATGGTGGTTGTGATGTGGATGTGGAAGAGGATGATCATCGTCGCGCCGGTCGTCATCGTCATCATCCGTCATTGGATTGTCAGCCGCCTCTGACAGTAATTGTTGAAAAATGAAAAACTCATTATAACTGACTCACTTTTCTCCGTCCGTCCGTCCGTCCGCCCGTTGGCTCGCTCTCCAACCTGCTTGTCAGCTCTGCCTTTGTATCTGTCTGACCGGGTGTCTGTCCGGCTGTCGGCATGAAAGTTCAAGTCATTTCATAATCAATTTAAATTAAATTGTAATCACATGTCATTAGCCAGGTAACGGAAGGAAGGCGACAGCTGAATTACGGCGGAAGTCGGGCCAGCCAAAGGCAGCAACAATTTCGACAACAACAACAATAGCAACAATTACAAAGGAAGAGCAACAATAGACACCAAAGCAACAGCACGATGAACATCATCGTCGTAAAAAAGTGCTTTGGGTGCATCCAAATGAAGTGCTTATTTTAATTTTAGACAAACATGCGATCGAAATTCGAGGGTCTGGCATGCATGATTCGGAGATAAAGCGCGAGAGAAAGAGAGCGAACGATTTTCGGGGGAAATACGGGTAGAGTTGGGTTTTAATCGTTTCGTTGCTGAAGGCAGAAGAGAAGCAGGTTTATTTGAGGAAGTGCATGAGGAGGATGAAAGCCTGGGAGATTGAAAATGATGGATTGCCTAAGGGAAGCCTTAATAATGAGCTTGGGAACTTGAAGGTACCCAATTTGAGATGCACTGCACGAACTTCTAATGACAGCGAGTTCCTAATGGAGCTTTTTTCACTACAGAAAGGACAAACCAATAAAATAGGTATGAAAATGTTTGAAAACTACTGGAAATCCTTCACCAATCAGATTGCAGGATCTCGTTATGTTTGAGAATCACTGGAACCATCTCCTTATTAGATCTGATAGATGGAGGATCGATCGAATTGGATTCTCGCAGGTACTTTATCGGGCCCTTCATCTTCCCACAACGCGGTTCCTCGCATCGCCCCTCGTTCATTACGGATTCCGTCGCCGTTGCCGATGATTCTCCAGAACCATAAATTCGTCTCTTCCTCGCTGGCAGCGGCATGGATCGACTCCTCCATCTTCCCAACGGCGCGCCGAACGAACATTTGCATTCGATTGATCGTGTGCCGACTGCTGATTGGGGCGCGCGGACATTACAATGGGCCCTGGACCTGGCCTGAGTCTCGGCAATTGCTGTGGGTTGTCAGTGACAGTAGCAAGAACAGCAACAGCAAAAGCAACAACAACAATGGCAACAACAAGAGCGACGACTGACAGGGAGAAGAAGGATCAACAATTGACATTTACTTGTCAACGAAAAATGCGAGCCGCCATTGATGACAGTTCGTCTTCGTCAGATGCGTCGGCTTTGACAGTTTTCCTTTTGGAGCAACTGGCTGTTAAAGTTGCGATCTTCTTGTAATTTTTGTTGTTGTTGCATCATTGGTTATTCGTTGTAGTCGAGAACCCAGTGGTTGTTAACGTGGTTTATTCCACCGACTTTAGGTTTATGTCATTGCAAATTTTGACTTTGACAATCGAGTTAACAAACATAACTCTTCCGCTGATTTATACATGGGACCCTCTCCGACCCAATGCTGTCTGTCCAACCGTTTGCCTCTCTCTTTGTCTGTTTGCCTCTCTGTTTGTTTGTGCCACCATCCATCCGACTCTCCATTTGCTCGCTGTATTCCCTGTCACTCTCTCCTCACATCCGTGCCTATCCTGCTGCCGTCTCATCTCGTCCCATCTGTCCTGTCGCCTGTCAGTCACTCGTTAAGTCGCACCGTCCCGATCGACCATCGGTGGTGCTTTCCCTTTTTTAGATCTGGATAATCGCATGCGAGAAACCATTCGACGAGGGCCGAAGACGTTGGCGACGGAGATGGATTTCGTTCGCAGTATCCTCCATAAATCCACCATCAGGCTCCAGACCTTCGTCCTCGTCCTCGGCAGTCGATATCGCGTCGACTCCATCATCGCCGTCGTCACTGTGGAGACTCCATCGTTATCGTTGTCACTGCGAAGTACTCCTTCACCACCATCATCATGATCATTCTGTCCAACGTCATTTTAGCATCATCAGCAACTTCATCATGATCTTCGAGTCCATCGTCATCTTGGCCACGGAGGTCATAATCGTCTTCTCCATGGTCTCCGTCGACGCACATCGGATTCCAGCTGTCCATCGCGACCACGACAGCGACTTTCGGGCGGCTTCAGGACGCATCCTCTGACAGCGACATTTACATAGCAATGACAACAATTGCTGGCCACAGAGAGTGCGAGTGAGACGGCAGCAGTGTGAATACCTGGCGGCGACGCGCGCTCGTCGTCTTCGGCTTCTGCAAAGTCCTGCGCGTCCATCGTTCGGACGATCGTCATTATCGTTGGACATCGTCGAGAAAAAGTCGCCGGCTCCTGCTTTCATTGTTGCTGCTGATGCTGCCGCTGCCGCCGCTGCTGCTGTTGTGGCTGTCGCTGTCTCTGCTGATTGACGGCACATGTCTGACATTTAGGAATGACAACTGTCACTTACGCAGAAAATGTCGATATACAAATGAAAGGCAAAAAGGAATCCAGTGGGAGAAACGCTTTGGGTTGAAGGTTCCAGGGATTCTTTTTTGGTTCATCGGGAGTGGTGGCCGATGGGGTTCGATGGACGATGAACGATGAACGAGGCGATACAGCGGTGAGAGGTGATTGCATTTGGGGGATTTATGCAAGAGGCAGGAGATATTACTTTGATTATGCTTTCAATTTTGCTTTCATCCAATTCGGATTCGTCCATTTTGGCAAGATAATTATTTTCACTGTAGGAAGTCCCAAAAATGCTCCGGCCCAACCCTAAATATTTCTCCTCATATTTCTCTAAACAATTTTCTTTCCATTCTGCAATCTATATCTCGGCTTCAATTCCAACACGTGCCTCCATGTCCGACATCTCAATACGACAACTGCGATGACGCCGCCGTCCTCATATGTCCGACATCTAGTGCAATGTCTTTAATCTGTCTTTGTGTCAAGTCGATATCAAAACCACGGGCGCCACAACTTTGAAGTTTCGCCGCCAACTGCAGGCTCCAGTAGTTGGTGTGAAGAGAGCAGAGAAAACAATGGAAACCGGTGAATAACAATTGAATTACAGCAACTACAAGCAACCGATACCAACAACAATCCATTGATAGCAACAAGAATCTATCGAAAGCAACAACAATTTGTCGGAACCAGCAACAATTCACGGATCACTGAGCACACGTTATGACTTTTGATTTACGACTTGAGGCCAACAACGAGGACGGCGTAATTTTCAGCTCCAGTTCTTGAAATGTTCGCCTCGTTCTTTCATTTGTCATTAACGCCATTACCATATGGTATACCAATACCATACCAACAACAACCACCACTTCAGCCACAACAACTTGACTCAACAACAATAATGCCAGCTGCTCACCTCAACTACAACCAGCGGCCTCCGAAGTGCTTCATCATCGTCATCATCTCGAGACCCACTTAGGAAATCACAGAAAATCAAAATAAAATATAAAGTGTGAAATATATTTTAAAAAACTTAATACAAAATCCAAAAGTGAATAAAAAATTACGAAATTTAAAAACAATAAACAACAAAGAAAAAAAAACAAATTAAAAAAAAGTTTTGTCAAACAAAAAAAAAATCAGTACTCAAAAAAAAATAAAAAATAGGATTTAAAAACCACAACTTAATGAAAAAATCACAACCTACATAGAAAATAAAAAAACTCGAATCAATTGTTTTTCCGCAATCATCGATCATGTGATTAGTCAAAATTTCTGCCTTTTGTTCCTGTGGTTTTCGTGCCTTAATTTCTGAATAGGTTCTCAAAACTCATTATACCCCATTGTATGCAAGAGTATGAGTGAGTGAGCGAGTCAGTATGAATGTGTGTGTGCGTGCGTGAAACAATAACTCAAAGTGATTTCTGCCGCCAAAAGAAATCACGTCCGATCCGATATAATTTTTCATTTTAATTCACTCGAAGGCTGGATGGTAATTGACAATTTCGATTACATCTGCCCGCTACCGTGTGAGTCGGCCGGCTTCTGCGGTAGCACGGTAGCACCCTACTCCCGGTAACAATGGCCGTTGTGATGTATCGGTCGGCAGCTTTTGACTGATCGATCGGCGGCGACGGAGATTTTTTTGTTCTCGGTTGGTTTTCGAGCTCAGCAACATGATTGATTTCGCATTGGGAGTGATCGGTCGTTGGTGAGAGAGGTTGGGAGGGGGAGAAGGAGCCGGTGAAGTTGGTGCCTTGGTACGTTTGTTGCATTGTGATGGTAATTGTGACTGCGATATGGTGGAAAATGTATTGATCTTGCAATTATCGACACTGGTGCGATGATCGATGGTGTCAAAATTGGGCTAGATTATTTTTTTGCTCCTTGTGAATGGAACTGTATTTCTTTTGCAGACCTTTAGAATAAAAACCTATGCGGTTACACAAAATAAAGTTTGAAATAAATAAAGAGAATTTAAAATTTTATTAAAAATTAATGCACAACATTTCTTATAAGCTATCTGCGTTTTCTATAAATTTTTTGTGATTCGTTCCGAAAAAAAAATGTATGTAATTGAAGCTGACATAAGTACGTTACATTTATAAATAATAAATAAAATTTCTATTTACCGCATAAGAAAAAAATATAGGAAAATTACCATTAAATTCTAAAGTAAATAGTTAATTTTTAATTTAAGTAAGCAAATAATTATTATTTAGGAAACGCTGAAGAATGTTTCATATGGAATATATGCTAAGAAAAATTAACACAAACTATATTATGACAATGTCGGAAAAAAAATGAATTCATTTTAAGCAAACCGATTATGTAACAAAATACAAATTTTGTAGGTAATAATAATGCTCAACCTTCAGATGGAAATAAAATATCGTCTCGGAAATACCAATTTTAGCTCCATGGTATATTCCGATTTCCTTCGTGAAGAAAGTCAATTTATCATGGATATGTCAGAAAACGTAACCGAGGTGTTAAAATATTCTGAAGATTATTTTAAGGCAAACTTATTGCAAGCGGAATAATAATAATGTGTGTAGATGATGACGGCGGTGATGATGATAATAAAAAGCCCAAACAATGCAATAACTACGACGATAAATAAAGACGAAATTTCGTGCCTGGCCTGACAAATAAAAATTTGCGTGTTTCCCGCATGGATTGAAAGAAACCGACCGACGGACGGACAGATGGAATGTATAGACCAGATTGGTGAATCCACACCCTCAAGTCCATGAGACTGGGTGGATGCCGCGCCCAAAAACCACATAAAAACGAAAAAAATGCTTATTTAATTTCAAATTATCATCAACAGCAGCAACAAAAATTGTAAAAGCAACATCAACTACTATCTTTAAAACAATATCAACAAGAATTGTTATAACAAAAATAAAACGACTACAGTAATTATAGAAGCGACAACAACAAAATAAATACCGACTTCTCGTCAGTAGACCGAGAGAAAATAGACGAAATAAAATGAAACCTCATCGAAAAGGAGGAAGGAAATGAGCAACAGAGGTGGGCGAAGGACAAAAGCCCGAACTAAACAAGTGAAAAAAATAAATAAATAAAAACACAATAGGCACCACAACAAAGAGAGGAAACATGTGCATGACATTTCTCACACCTCGCCGCCGTCGATTGCCGGCCGTCCATCGGACGTGGAATCGCGCCTTGTCATTTCTGTCAGCAACACAGTCATCGGCAATATAACCGACAGCGACAGCAGCAGCAGTGACAAAAAAAACAAGAACAACATCAACGTTAACAAAAAAAGTCGCCACCATCAGGCGAGCAACTGACGGCGGACGGAGCGGGAAGTGGGCGTGGCCACAGACACTCAGAGGCGTTGGTTGGGGGTCGTCGCGGCGGCCGCCGGCGACAGACAACATGTAATTTAAGCAGCAATTTGTCGGCGACGCACAAATTAACACAACAACAGAATTCACCAAAGAAACCAGAAAAAAAAAAACAAAAATATACACAAAACCAACATAAAAACAAAGCAGTGAAAACAAAACTACAAGAATAAAACCCTTTGAAAACCTATCAATTTAAACAAAAAAAACCTCACAAAAATTCCGAAATAAAAAAACCTCCGACCAGAAAATAACTCCAAAATAAAACAAAACCCTCATCCTACTAAAAAGAAAACCCTCAATTCCGACAAATAATACCCTCAACCTGAGAACGCTAAAACCGTTGGCCATCAGTAGCGACAACAACATCAACACGAACACCATCTATAAAAACAACCTCCGAATTCGTTCCCTTTGATGTGTGAAAATGTATGCAACAGCGATTACCTCGGCTCAAGCCGAAAATTAATTTTCCACTTCGATGCCCTGGCTTTGTCGCCGCAGGTACGAACCCTAGCTCGCCCTCGAGCGCCCCCACCCCGGCCACTCGTCAAGTGCCCCCAGCCCCTCGCGGCCCTCATTATTTTGTCGCCTGTGTCGGACAATTAAATTGTTATTAAAATAAGGTTTGACTCGAGCTGGCCTGCGTTGGGCTTGGCTCGGTTGGGTTTGGACCGTCCAGGAAGTCGCAATTAGATGTGTGGCATGTTTTCGTCGCCTCTCGTGGAACGTCCTGCGCATAACTTAAGTCAAAAAGGAGGAGGGGCTCTCGGTGTCGATGGGTAATTGTGAATTCCATGTGGCATGTGGGAACCACGAGATCCCGCCAAAGAAGTCTTTCAATTTCATTTTTATTGACGTGTCGGCAGATCTGAAGATACATAAGGGTATGGGGCGAATCGCTTTAGCGATAAGATGGAGGTTTCATAAGAGTAGGGAATTTGATAACATGGTAACGCAATGTCCGAAGCTCTGTTCAACAAAGTGTTTTTGTAGAATATTAAAAATGCCGTCGATCATTTCATAGATATTAGGAAATCTTAGAAGCTCCCAAGAACCTTTCTTCTATGGTTGCTGCGCTCGTAAAGCTCCAAACACATGTTATGGGCATTTGAGTAGATCTAATTAGTCTTGAATAGCCTTTTGAGGGATCGTGTTCAACTCATCAAATTTGATTCTCTTTGATCTCCGCAACGTTCGCCATTAGTTTGGCATTAGTTTAGGCACATCTTTTGCTACTCTAATGCCTACGGCCGCAAATCTGAGACAAACAATTCCCCGCACAGCAAATTAGTTTCGAACGTCATTCGATCCTCCTTCACTGGCCTCCTCTATATATCCTCGCCCTTCTCCTCCGTTGGAAGCAGATGGCTTGACGAGGGTTCCGAGGGCCCGAATGATGTGTTTTTACACTCCATTCATTAATTTGCAAACCTTTTTTGAGAGGGAAAAAGAGAGTCAAATGACACCGACATGAACACACACATAGATCCTCTTTGGCTCCATCTCCTCGCCAACTTCGTGCTGCAGCCGTCCATGGCAAATGTTGTCCTGATGCAGCCATCTATTGTCGGAGCGACGTCTGAGCGCCTGTCATTAGGCAACGAATTAGTTGTTGGGGCGGGTCGATGCCGTCGATATCTTCTGTCCAGCCGGTTGCCTGTTTGTCTGCCTGCCTGTCCAAGCGTCAGTCACCATCGAGGGACGGAGGGGCTGGGGAAAGCAGGAGGCAGGCACCAGGAACATTAGTGAGGAGGCGCCAAAAACATGAGGGAAGAGCAACCAGGGACATTAGGACGACGAGTCCATGGTCAAGGGATGGTGAATTCATGGTCGGAGGAGGTGACGAAGGTGTCACCAGGGCCGTTGGATTCGTGGCTACCGTCGAGCCCGGAGGTGCCAATGGACATCGGATCGCAGGTCGTTTGACAGGATGCACAGGGCCCCGTCAGGTGAGAGTCACGGCCATGTGTGAATGTGAAGGGAGGAGATTGCGGATGAAAATTGATAGCTTCGTCGCTGCCGGGCTTCTGGTCGAATGACGGTAGCGACAGAAAGGTGATGAGTTTGGGTGAAGGTGGAGGTGAAACAAGCTGAAGAAGGCAGGAAAGGCAAGCAGAGGCAGAAGAATCCTAATGAGAGTGGTTTTGGTAAGGACGGACATCATCAGACAAAAGAGGAGTTCAGGAGGTGAGGATGTTCCTGGTACGTGCAATGATGATGAGGCCAAGCACAATCCAATGGCAGCAGTAACGATGACTCTTATGGTGTCTGTGGTTTCACTCCTCGAATGTGGCAACTGGTGATTGGAGCGCAATTATCGGATTCCAGACCACATATCAACGAAATCAAAGCACAACATGACGGATTCAGAGTTTGGTAGTGAGTACGAGAAATTTGAGTTGGATTTCGGAGACGATTTCAGGGCAGAGTGTGCGACTTAAATTGGAATTACATCTTTAGCATACCTTGATATACGAAATAACAAGTAAGTATGACAAATTTGAAATTTAATATTTGTTTAAAATATTCAGTATAACTTTAGTTACGTTATACAAAATTTCTTTGATAAGAATGATATCATACACATTATGAAATCTAACCCCATAAGCTAAAAAATAAAAAATATAAACCCGATTTTATCAACTTAAGATCCATTTAATAGATTAAATAAATCCTTTTACTCGAGTCATCAGCATTGCCATCCATTACCGAATCCTCTCATTATCTCCATACGAAGATGACCCCTATCGAGGATGCGAAATCCTCGACGTTCTGCTACCATTTCAGACGATGGGAGGGAATTTTGATCAGCGAGAGAGCTCGATTCTAATCCCCCTAACCTAAAGTGTAGCATTACATTCGCTCCATTTGTTCAGATCGAGGACTCTCGCTCGAGGTGATGAGGCCTATCTGATGCTGGGATGCATCGCACTCGGGATAGGACCCAGGATCGAGGACTCGCCTATTGTTCGGCGAGAAATGCGGTAGCCGAGGGATCATCACCGGCGAGACGATGCTACCGTGTCAAGGTGTGGTGGGCTGAGGGGATGGATTCGTTTTGAGGATCAGGACTAATCGTAGATAAAAATCAAAACTCGTGCATGAGCAGGCTTGAAAGAGACAGGAGCAACAGTGGTGAGAGAGAGGGAGAGAGCGAGATAGGGCATCACAATACCATTGCACCTTCGTGTGGAGTGAACTGGAAAACATCAAATTTCACACAAAAACCTCGTTACCTTTGTTGTCACTACTTTAGAGAGATTTAAAAACACACACAATCGCTCGCACATGTCCCAGCCATTGCTGGCTGTCCTTAAGTAGTCGTTGGCAACGCCGAACAATTTGTATGCGATCGCAATCGCACTTGGTGTGAGTGACGGACGAGAGAGTGAAAAAGGAACGAAATCCCTAATCCTGGCAACGAGATCGCAATCTAATTCCCCTTGTTATCGTTGTTATTTCTGGTCGCTGCCCTGCCCTGCCCGGCCAGTCCTGTCGCTCGACCTCACCTCAGCGCACCTTGTCCCCGCCCAAATTGCCTCGCCAGCACCCATGTTTATCCAGCCCTCGCTCGCTGTCCATCAAATCTCAATTTGCACTTCTGGGAGTGAGAGAAAGAGGGAGAGGGTGACTGGGAGGTTATGAAAATCTATAATCCTGGCATTTCTAGCTGTCAGCCCAACTGTTGGTCTCGCCATGAGCTGGATTGTCTGTCAATCCTACTGTCCGTCCATAGAACTGTCTGTCCGTCCGTTGAACTTCCCTCTCTTTCCTCCCTTGTGCTCTCTTTCCACGAGATTTCTCTTATCACCGTCTTTTCTCTTTCTCCGTTGCATCGCGATATCTCATGGTCTGTCTTTCACTATCTGTCTGTTTCATCACCCTCGCCCACCCAACTGTCTCTCTCGTCGTATCCCTCTTCATCCCTCTGTCCATCACCGCACGCTTCAGTCTGTCCACGGATTTGTCCGTCCCTCGCTGTTTTGTCAGTTGCCGTTGCTTATTTAATGCTTCAACAATTATTTCATTTTCAATTTCATTTCAATTGGGATTCGAAATAATTGCGGCCGACGACGACCACGATGATGACGACGAGCTGTCGACAGGCTCAGACTCGGGCTCAGACATCCCTCGTCAGCCGAAGAGGCGCGCAGACATGGGATTTGATCTGCTCCGAGATGGAAGGGATTTCGCTCATAGCCTTTGTTGTTCTTCCATCACAATTGACGACCACAGGAAAGGTGAGAACTTCGTCGTCATCGTCGATTGGACAACGGGTCGCCGCGTATTGGATCGGCTTGAGCTGGGTTGCGATGGATTGGATTGGATTTGCAGTCCCGTGATTAGTCCCTAAGTAGAGGGCTTCTGTAAAGCGAAAAAGCGGATTTACTCCAACTGTTTTCAAATAGAGATCACTTCCCTCCTCCTCCTCCTCCACCCTCCTCTGACCCATCCCACAATCGCTCTCTTTGTTCTCATGTCAATCGGCGATCCTTGGACAAAACGATGCTGAAAACCCCTCAATTTTTGTTCGTTTTTGTGGGTTTTCGGCTTTGTTCATCTTTCTTGTGAAATTCTTAAGTTTTAGTTTTTTTGTTTGCGGTTTCCTGCGGATTTAATTCCTTATGCAATGCCTTTGCTCGAACAGGACTCGCAGGATTATTGAATAATGTGGGGTATTTTAGAAATAAATTTCCGTCACGTCGAACGAAAGCTACTTCCACTCTCATAACTCTTGCACCACGACATACAGTAGTCCACGTAGTTCGATTTCGGAGTTAAGTAACTGCCAGAAAGCCCTAAAGAAATATTCCAGTCATTTGTCCGATGGTCGTAAATCGCGAGGAAACCGTTCCAATTGACACCTCTCAATATCGAATGCCAGACAGACCGACAGACACCAACCTAAGAAAGAGACGTCGAACGAGAGTTTGGAAGACGCGAGATGGCGAGATGGACAGACAGGCACACACACGGATAGAAAGAGAAAGAGGATCGTGCAAATTCGCCGGCCAGACCCAAACCCACGACGGACCGCGCATACCAAACAGATCCACCCAGATCCAGAGCCGCAGCCATCAGCGATTTATGAGCCATCAATGGACAGGCGATTACAATCAATTTGTGCGCCTTCAATTGATTTTTAATATTCAATTCGAAAGCCGAATCAAACTCGGACAAAAACCCAACAACACTGGCCAATATACTGATATCAAATGAATTCGTAAATCCATAACAAACCATCCAAGGCATACGAAAACAAAGAACCACGACCGAATTAATTGTTTTTTTTGTTCGAATTTTTATTTGCTTTTGAACGAATGCTCGAAACGCCATAATGTCGTTGCCGATATTTTATCGGACGATTACTGCTACCGATGTCTTGCATATAAAGTTCCCTTCCCGGCCGCAGCTGATCCCACTCGGAGCGATTTCGAAGCCGTCTCGGAGCGATTTCAGAGTGTGTGGCAATAAGTTTTCGTTCGGCGATCGTGATCGTTTGCCGTTTAATATTCATCGTTGACGAACACCTTCGACACATTCGTTGGGATTCCTCTATTGATGGTAATCACTGAAAATATCGATTGAGTGGAATTGCACGAACGTGTCGGGAATTACTTTATGGTTTCATCGAGAGTCGGTGCTGTGGCGTGAGTTGAAAGTTTTTTATTTATTAAATTTTTAGTGATCTTACCGTGGCTCTTTGTTATAGAAATTCAGGCGTATCCTTGAGAGAATTTTTGAATAAATATTACATCAATTCACAATAAGAGTATTTGACTCAAATTCAGTTCAAAAAATCAAAACTTTAATGGAATTCACAAAATTTTTAAATTCACCAAAGGTTTGAGTAAAATCAAACTAATAGAAAAATGTTTATATAAATTGTATTCATTACAAAATATACCAACATTTATATATACCTCGACCATTTCTTTGAAAGCCTTCATAAGTACTACTAACATTTTCCCATTTGGTCAACCAGTGAGTTGAGAAATACATGGAAAATAAACTGAAGTCTGATTTATTGAATGCATCATGAATACGAAATACCAAAAACTACATTGGCATGTATATGAAAAATTCGATAACATTTCGTGCCGGCGCCAGTAATTTTCAAACAATTTGAAAAGCCAATAAATGCAAGAAAACAAATGTAAATAGATAGAGAAACAAATAAATAAAAACATGAACAGATCGACGGCAAGAGACAGACTGCATGGAAATAAATATGAAAGACATGCAAGTCAAACAAATCCATCGAAGATTGGATTGGATTGGATTGAATTGAATCGAAATGCAATCAAGCGCAAATCAGAAAATCATGTAAATTTATGTGTCGCAGAGAAGCTGATCCAGCAGGCCGACATATAGAAGATGAACTGGCAGTACGAGCGACAGACAGTACAATGGACAGACAGAATGATGGACAAAAAGAACTGTTGATAGACGGTTGAACAGTCGGTAGAGGAGACAACAGCAGAGTTAAGAAAATGGAATGCATTGAAAACGTTGAGACGCAAGAAGAATAAGCCAGACAGATAGTTGACAGACACACCGATGAGCGACGTAGCGATTGCCGCAAGTAAACAGACACGATCGCAGAACGAACCGATCGCCCATGGACGGCCCGACGATTCGAAGGAAAAAATGCAAATATTTATCCAACACCGATGACGACCACCGGCCGAGTGATGGAGTGAGCAAAGATTATCGAATGGTTGACTAACTTTTCGCATTGAGTGTGGAAATTTCTCGACTTGGTTTATTTTTATGTTTGCAGTTCATGTTGCTGTTGTTGTTCTCGTGGCTTTTGTTATATACAAATCATAACAAAGCGCAACGAGAACGTTTAGACTTTTGCATGAAATATATACTATATGAATGGCGGGAGGTGGAAGCTGATGGAGCAAGGAGCGAGGCCGGTGAATGTTTGTGAATGGTGACTGGTTTCTTGCTTGCTTGCTTGCTTGGATGGATGGATGGATGACAGTCGGAATGACTGGTTGAATGGTTGGTTGCCTGAATGGTAAATAGTTTCGCATCGTTGCCACCGGGCCACACATGAGCTCGACTCCGAGGCGCAGTCACTCCATCTCCCTCTTCCTCTGTACGTCTTCGCCTCTTCGGATGAGTGATGGTTTCAATGGGAGGCACGCACTTTGGACATAACAAAAACAAGACCAGAAGCACTGAAAACAACAATAACAACAACAATGCCACCAACAGGCAGAGGAAATCCAACATGAACAGCTGAAATCTAACAAGAAGACAAAAAGAAATCCAACAAAAAACGACAAGAAATCCAACAAAAAGTCTAGACAGAATCAAAAAAGAGTGGAAATCCAACAATAATACGAGAGGAAAACCAATAATAAAAAATTCAATAACACCAAGAAAGCCAACTGAACACCAACTACAACAACTCTAGAAGAAATAAAAGAAGCTCCCTGTCTTCGGATGCCACCAGAGATCACGATCCAGGCGACCACACGCTTCACTGGTTCGTGAAGAGTCATCGATTGTTGTTGTGTTTTATTGTAGTTACCTTTTGTTGTTGCTGTTGTAAATGGGTTCCTAAGGTGCGATTCACTTTGGAGCTACTTGTTAAAAAGCACACACAATAGTTGTCTTAGGATCATGGTAATGCATTGTTGAATAAAAGGCAGGTGCCGGAAGATCACGATCAACGAAGTTGGAGAAAGCTGATTGTTGGGGTGATGTCGGTGTGAGTTTTGAAGATTATGTATATAAAATTTAGGGAGTATAGATCGAATTTTTCGAAGACACTGAATTCAGAAGAATCCAAAATAATGTAAAGAAATCAAAATATAATAATCAAACGAAAAATAGAACGAATTTCTTCTGCTTCAAAATATCCTGAATTTCACTAACATAGAATAAAATAATACAAAACAACATTTTTGGAAATAATGACTGTAATCCAATGCCAAACATCCTCGAATCCCAAATCAAATCCCCAGAGGAGAGAAAAACATGAGAAGTTTTCCTCTTACAGGAGATCAACATATTTTGACAGCTTGTTAATGCCATTGTTGATGCTGCAGTTGTTCAGTTTGCCAATATAGCCAAAACCAATTAAGCTAAAGAAATATGCATGTAGCATGAAAAGAACAGAATATGAAACAGAACCAAAGAAGGAAAAACAAACACACACAGGAGATTAGAGAGCAATATGCAAAATGTCGGAGAATTTCCGTTTTGTCTTGCTTTTGACATGACATGAGATGACATTTCTCAACCAGCAACGGCATCGAAAGAAATTTCCAATATGACGATGAAAAACAAATGGCAATGAAATCTCCATACCATCCCATTCTGTTGGTGCCTACTCAGCAAATCCCGGACTGATCGGCGGCGACCCGAAGAGCTCAGCTGTCAAACTGGATCGGCTCGCCACGCCACGCCTCGGCTGTCAGAATCGCGCCTCAACTGTCAACTCGGAATATGAGTGTTTCGACAGGCGTCGAGTGACAACTGACAGGTCGACACGCAACCGGGCTGACAGAGATGGTGAGAGGGAGAGAGAGGGGTAGAGCGGCTTAGTGAGGGGCAAGAGGATTTCAGTTTATTTGATTTGGAATTAGTTTTTCTTGTCATGTGGTGCGTTAAACACACAACAACAACAACAAAGGCGGCGGCGAGACCAACATCGCATGTAGGTCCTCATGCCTTTCGCACCTTTCCACCGCGGCCTACAACAAAAGCAGGAATATCCACAAAAGCAACAACAACAAGAACAATAGGAAATGAAACAACTCATGCGGTTTAAGCTGTCCCAGCGAGTTGTTGCTCGTCGCATTTTACGCTAAAATGAGTTTTAATTTTAAATTGTTGCATTGATTGTCTCAAGATTTTTATCATTTTTATTTTTCCCCTTTGTTATTGTTGTTGGAACTCGTATGGTTTTCGACGTACTTATGGCGAAACAAAATTCTCCGACAGCCAAATGTCACTTAAGCCAAATCGGCTTAGGCTGGGTCAAGACAATCGCACTTCGGTGGACTTTCAGAACACTCGTGTGGTTTTTTCACCTACCATGTCCCTTTCTTAACAATCAACCTGGAATAACATTTCACAGAATGATTATGGATCTACATTTTACTAGTTTTGCTATTGTCCACTTCTACTACAAGATCTAAATAGATATAACGATGAGATTAATGTTAATTCTTTCTTTTGTGCTCTTCCCATATTCGACTTTTTCGAATCCCTTTTTAAAATACACACTCGTCGTTTGAGGGTCTCTGTCCCCAAATTATCCTTTAATATAAAAAGCGTGATATTCAAATGAACAACTGGGGCGTCATAAGACAATGATGGGATTTCCACAATGTGTCCTGGAGTGCTTATACGTTTATACTTTCAGTTTTCGTTTTCCATTTCTTGTTTATTCCCTTCTGTCTCTTATTCTCATTTGTGTCCTTCCCTCTTTTGAAGGAACCGTACCACTTTTTTCAATCCACTAAAAACTGCAAATTCAATTAGAGAAAATAAATATTTTTAAAGAATTTGCATCCACGCGGAAGGATAAACAACACACGCATTCGGAGTGTTATCCTTTGAATTAAAAGACCCATCTTTCACACAAACACACACCCGGACAGATGCTTACAGAGATAACAGAGACTCTCGTTGCCATGCAAACAGGAATCGTCTGTCTCGTTTTTTAAATCCCTTCTAGGACATAATTGCCACTCCAAAATTCTCCGTTGACAGTCGTCTGACCGTCAGTCTTTGTTGCTTGTTGTTCTTGGTTTTTTTCTGTCGCTAGCATTATATTTCAATTGTCATGGCAAACACAGGAACAGGAAGGAACTCTCGCCCTTCATCCCATCACACCCCTCGTTCATCGCACGCTATTTATTTTAAATTTGAAAAGTATTTTGCTTTGCATTCCTCTCATCCTCCTTCGTCGATTCGGCTTCCATACCCGTTCCATATCTCGTTGTTGTTCTATCCTTCTGGTTCCTGTTGGTCCTTTAGTTCGTAAGCCGTAGTTGTTATTTCGCCAAAAAATAAAATAACAAAATTGTATTTTCATTGAGTGCCAACAAGAACAATAATACCAGGACTCCTCGGCTCACACATGGGCCCTGTAAACAATGAGTTGCAATTTTTTCAGGATATCCACGAAGCAGGATGTAAGCGATTGTGTTTTTTGTTTCGTGAGCCTCCTTTTATTATTGGTTCCACCGCCGTCGTCTCGTTAAGTGGCTGCATCATGGCCTCGTGCGTGTCCTTTCGGTCCCTGACAACGCAATGTGTGAGAATTCGTCCTCGGGGTGTTTCTTGTCGTCGTCCTCTTTTTACAAGTGATGCATTCGTTTCGTATTTATTTATTTAGGTTGATTTCGTTGACATTTGTTTATTTGCTTGGTTTCCACTTTGTTTGGTTTTCTGCTCTTGTTTTCTTTTGTTTTTTCTCGTTATTTTTCTTCTTTACCACTCCACGTTATATCGTCATGTGGTTTCACTCTCCGTTTGTTCTCTTGCTTCTCGAAGGCTCTGATCAATTGTCGCCTCAGGCTCTAGTTCCCGTCAAGCTAACGAGCTGTCAGGAGCCATCTGCAGCCTGACAGGATGATTGATCATTGGCTCCTTCTTCTTCCTGCCGTCAGCGTTGATTTGCCATCGATCATTCATTTTGAGTGTTTCATATTTACTTAGTGATTGATAACTTCTTAGCGATCGTTATATTTTGCTCTCATTTCCTTCTGTGTCCTTCGGCGATCTCCCCCTGCCAGGAGATCCACCAACTTCTAGAGATCATTAACGTTTCAATGTTCTTGAATTTCAGACAGACCTTGGAGCTATCGGTGCTTGAGAACTTTTCAGTGATCAAAAACATCAGCCTGAAAAAGAACTTATCAATGAACAAACCAAAATCTCGATGTATAAATAATTCCAAAGGACTTGAACCTCTTGACATATATTTTTTTCATAATAGAATAGTACATAAAATAGTAGAATTTTAATAATTATTTAATTCTAAGGCAACAGTAAATAAACGACACCAAAGTTATGTTTATTTTGTTGTTCCTAACTTCGTAGAGCGATCAACTACATCCTTCAGATTGATACATAAACCTTTTAATTGAATTTATCTTATCTTACTCCCTCTGTCTCACTCATTCTACCAACAAAGTCCCCTCTTGGATCTACCGGATGCTATAATTCACGAACCCACCTCTGTTTGTCCACCACAACACTACTATATATCTTATTATCAGCTCAGGCGATCTTTTTAAAGAACACAATCGCTGTGGGCTTCTGTCCTCCAGTGTTCTTCTTCTTAAAAATCGATTCCGTAGATTTTACACCATCCGGATGCCATAATTTTGAAGACACAGAAAACCTCAGCGAGTTTCAAAGGGTTTCAACTACTGCTACTGCGACTTCGAGGAAATAAAACACGACAGCAACTGCAAGTACAACAAAGCGTAGCATGTGTGATTTTACGACACATAAATCTGAAACATTTTCAAGAGAACTAGAAGAAGAGTACGTGCGAGGCTTCGAAGAAACCCATGACTCGCCCACATCCCCTTCCCCATCACCGCCACAACGCCACCGACCGAAGCCATCGAAGAATTAAAACACTTGCAAGCGATTTCCAACGAAGCCATTTCATTGAGAACGAAGGCGATTCAAGTCTAGGAAAGGAGCCGAAGAGCCGGGTAGAGATAGAGATAGATCGATAGAGAACGAGGTGGTGGGGCGAGGTTCGAATTGTTAACCACAGGCACGTAAAAGACAAATTAAATAGGTTTACGTTTTACGAGTACCCCGTTTGCATCTTCAATTCACTTTGTCCCCAACACCGACTCTATCTGCGGCTCGGAGCGTGCAACCTGGAGGCAGCAGTAATAAGGGGGAAGGGTCTCTCGGTTTATGACATGGAAGGGAAGAGCGAGAAAAAGACATAAAAACCGTAGCCTAATCAGTCTGCGATCGGAGACACGGACAAATCATTGCACCCCACAATAAATCGACGATCGACGGAACGGAGGCGACCGAAGGGACGATAAAAAACGTCGCAGGCGCAGGAACAATAAAATCTCGAATGTAAAATCGTCCCGCCTCTGAGCAGACCATTAAAACAATGGCTGCAACAACAATGGGAGAGAGGACATCAAAGGCTCCAGGCTGCGGAAAATGTCGTTGATTTAATGTAGTTTACACCTGCCGTCCATGCCAGGCACAAGCGCAGACACCGCAGAACCTGTTCTGGGGACCACGACGACGGTCCCTGATTCCGATTTCGACCACGACCCTGATTCTGATCCCTACCAAGACCCTGATTCTGATCCCTACCTCGACCGCGACCACGTTATCCTTGTCCATTCAATTAATTCCTCATCGATCGTCGTCCCTCGTCCTTCGTAGTTGACCCATCAACATGCTGGGATCACGTACGCAGGACATGTGGATCGGATCGGATCGAACTGAAATAAAATAAATCTATTTCTTTAGATAAACGTCTTGCTTTGGTGAAATGTTGTACTTTGGGTGAATGTCTTGCTTTAGAGAAATGTTTATCTTTTAGGATGTTTTGTTCCTTTACAATCTTCCTTCACAACCACATGACATTAGAGTGGGGGAACGAGTGAAGGAGCGTGATGGAGAATCATCAATGACTTCCAACGATTTGTTCCCTTTATGTGGGTCTTCGACCCGATGTCGACGGTCGATGGACCGCACCAAAGGATGGCTCCATAGAAGGATACGATGTGTCTGTCTGACTGCGATATTTCCTGCCTTTGTCTCTCGTGCTTCCAATTACTTGCACTATTGTTCCATAGAAATGAACAAGAGACAGACAGATAAAGTACGAACGACTGAGAGAGGGACTATGGAGTAGAGTGGCATCTGAAGCAACTGGTCTGGCAGACAAAAGCAGTTCAAAATAAAATTTATGACATCCTTTTATGCAGTAGTGTTCCCTAGATAACTATCTTTTGCCTTGCCTTCTTTTAGTTTTTTCTATTTTCTTTTTCCTCCGCATTCTTTCTCTCTTTTTCTTAATGGTTTCTGCACTCTTTCAGTATGTCCTTTCCCTTCATTCCCTTATCATGTAGTCCTTGGTGCTCTCATGGCTTTAGGCGTACCCGCAATTGTCGGTTCAGCTTCCTTCTATCGCACAATGGTATCGATTTCTCCCACTTCCTTCGTTTCACCTCACTTCCCTTCACTGCCTCTCGAGCCGTTCCCTTGCTTATCCTCCTTGGGTCGCCTCCCTTGAGCCTTGTCCTTTGGCAGTTGTTGTTTATGCAATATGCTTTCACTTATCCTTACACTCGTCGCTGTCGTTCTCCGCCACCTTGCCTCTCCCTCTCGCTTCGTGATCCATGGCCACATCATGGTTTATGGTCCATGGCCTCATCCGTGAGCTCGATCTCGCCTCGACCCTCTTCATTAATCCTGCGCCTGGACAGGGGCCGACGGCTGCCCCTGATCGTCTCGGGGCGATAACTCACTGGGATAAACAATGTGTTAATTGAACCATAAGCGTAACCATAAATGGATTTATTTCCATGCTTCTGCCTCTTCTACTTCTATTTCACGTCCTATTATTGTTCTTGTTCTTGTTGTTGCCACTGCTCTTCTTTTCCGTATTTTGCCCCGTATTTTTATTGACAGTTTTTGTGGTTCTCGCTATTGTTTTCCATATTTCGCGGTCATCCCAAGGGTCTTAAATATGAGACATGCTCGAGGTCGAGACTTATCGGTTTTTGAGGTGTTGAACTACGGCTGCCGCCTTACGTGGAAATCGGAGATCTATGCAGATGATCTGCGAGTGAGCTCTACGGCGATTATGATGTCCTTGTTCGATATTATTTCCACAAGGATCTCCTTCAGCTCCTACTGATACCTTCCAAATCCGATGATTGTCCTCTGGTTGCTTCTATATTTTGCGGAAATAAAGCATGGTCTCGATGTTTTGTCTTTGTTTTTTTTTTTTCTTTAATCCAGGAATACGGATTTTACCTAGTCTACTTCTTCCTATCTCTTCTCGTTCTGGCCCCATCCTCGCTTCGAAGCCTTTTTTTCTTTCACTCCCCGCCCGGAGCGATATGAAAGCGCCGCTGATAATAAATAAAACGATCCTTCCTTTGACACGCTATAATTAAACTCCCGGATTTGATCTCAGTAATTTGTTAACGCCGCATCGAGGGCGTCCAGACGAGCCTACAAGAACAACATCAACACCGCCCGGATCAACAACAAAGATCACGGTAACACAATTAATGATCGGGCCTCCCAATCTGGCTGATGAGCATTTGGCGCCAACGAAGCCATTCATAAAAAATCAAAGAAAATAATAACTCGTTAATTCGTTCTTCCGTTCGGAGCCCAGACAGACGTCTGGCTAACCAATGAACTCTTCTCTCTAGCCTTTAAAATGCCCTGTCTCTTTCTAACCCATTTTCCATGCATCCCACAGTCTCTCCAAAAGCCTGTCTGTGGCTGTGCGTCGGTGCGGAGGCGAAACTCAGCCGAGACGAAAATCTGACAGTCTGACATTTTGTTGATGTTCATTTCTCGCCTCCGACAGACAACGACATCGAAGATGTTCCTACCGATTATGATGATGATGATGAATCACAACAACAACACAGCAGCAGGCACGTCTCGCGAAGATCATCAATTCTCATCAACTGTTTGCATACGAAACGCATCGGACTCGAGGGCCAGGCGACCAACTGACAGACACACGGACAGACAGACCGAAGGTTAGGTTGAAATGTTCTACCGACGTGCGTTTCGACAGCCTGATGGATGGATGGAGAGACGGATGGATGCCCCGCCACAAAGGACCCCGGTCGAGATCACGAGACCGGGCGAGGGAGGGCGCTGTAATTTGATATTAATTTGTTGGGATTTTCGAGGCGCCGCGAGGAGCCCTTTGTTCCCAACGATGATGCAGCGGCGTCATCACTGAGTTTTTCGTTCCCTTTTTTGGGATTTTTTTCTTTTATGTCGGCTCCTGCTCCCGGTTATGGCCGGGGCAGTCATTCGTCAAATTAACGTGTTTCGGCCGGGTCCGGAAAAAGTTGTTAGTTGTCTAAACGATCGCTCATTGACGAGATGAGGATCACTTTGGTTGTTGTTCTTCTACATGTATTATTCCTTTCTAACTGTTGTTGTTGTGGCTCTTCCACCATTTGTTTTTATTCCTCCTCCTTCTTGTTGTTGTGGTTATCGATTCACCGATAACGCTTTGCCAAACGAGCTCTAAATACGCCGCCTTTCATGTGGCCTGTCGATTATATCGATATAATTATATACCAACGAGCATTTGTTGTCGATGTGGACGAGGTTGTAGTATTTATTGTTGTTGTAGTATAGTCAGTTGTTGTTGTATTTAGAGGCGTACCACCAACGGTTTCCCCCATTTAATTGCGTTTAAGTATTTCGATTTCTGTTTCCACCACAAGGTCCGAGTCAGGGTCCCTGGAGGTAGTCGTAGAGGAGAGATAATTACAGACCACATGCAGTGATTAGTGAAATTTGCTATCGACGTCGTCGCCGTAGCCGGCGTCATTATTGTTGTTGCATGTGTTGTTCAGGATAATCATCGCTCGGCGTATCCTGGCTGGGTCGAAAGCCGAGGAACATGTGTTTAAAAGGCATTTCATTTGGTTCCACCTACTAATTTTCGACGAATTGCTGCACACGGTTGTAGGAGGTAGTTTTTAGCGAGATACTCGCATATAGTATTTAATTGTGATTTTCTGGCTCGTTGCTAAACGCTTTCTTGGAAAGTCGACGGACTAATAACGGTAGATTTCTCAAATCTCAAGAAGATAGTGATGAACAATCGAGGAGGTGGCAGGAATAGGGAATTAGAGGAAATTGGTTTTAATCGAGGTGAGCCCGAGGTTCTCCCCTATATTTCAAAATATTGCACCATTTAATTAAAATTTGTTAAAAAATTTGTTTTAGCTTTTTCAAGGTTTTTTTGGAAGTTTTCTTCACGTTTCATATATGAATTTTATTTAGAACAACCATTCGAAATTCCATTCTTATTCTTCTAACTAATACGAAATATTTATTGAAATTTTATAAAATTTTACAATTTCAATTTCAGTGAAGCTTTCGTTTAATATTTAATTTGAAAGTTCAGTACGAATTTCGGAAGGTTTTCCCTCCCAATGGAGACCTCGTTTAGCATAATCGTGGCATGTGGGACATTTTTCTAAAATTATACCTTGTCGACGGTAACTATTACAACAATAAAAACAACAAGAACAACCACAATCTACCCAATAACAAGCTAAGCATTATAATTAAATTAATTGCATACTAAAATCTGCTTAACGAAAAACCCACCACTTTTGCTCACAATCACAATTTGTGCAATCCATTTTGTTTGGGCGGCGTTGCCACATGGAGGCGACTTTGCCAACGCAAATACAAACACACATTTTTCATGTCCACTACACACACACACACACACGCGTGTGTACAAATTGTAGATGGTATGCAAACTAAAAGCAATTATCATCAATTTTCCACAATTAAATTGTCGAGATACCAGCAGCGACAATAACAAGTACACACCAATAGCGGTGTGGTTTAATACGACAACAACAAAACAACACAATAATAACCAAAGCAAATACACAGTCACCACAAACACAAAAACAATTACAACAAACAAACTACAATAACAACAACATACGGAGTCGCTTAATTAATAAATGCCAAAGCAGCCTATTAGCCCGATACGTGCCCCCAGCATGGAACCAAAACGACACCAACAACAACGAGAACCACCACCAACAACAACAATAATAAATATTCCAACAACACTCCCTACAGCAACACTGAATGAACCTCTGACGTCGATGGCGCCAATATTTGAAAATGCGAAGAACCCGACGCCACGTCGACCCAAACCCTACCCAAACGAGGGCCCGAAGCCAACCCCATCCAACCCAGACAGCGTCTAACCGACCCAACTCGATGTCCCGATGGCGCGTAGTCGTCGCCGTTGTCGTTGTCGCCGTTCGTCCCGCACGTTTCCGGGATGCATTCGTAATTAGACAAAAATGTCATCGTTCCCTACCGACCGATATTGAACCCACTCGACAACAACAAGCATAACAACCACAATAACAAAAAACCAAAACCAACGAGAACATCATTACAAATAACCACATCATTATTACCAACAAGAAGCCTGCACAACAATTACTAGCAACAATAACTACATCAGCATTACCAGAAACAACAACTTCTTGACTATTACCACCAAAACCAACAACACTACGATCACCAACAACAATCTCATCAGTATTACAAGAACAACAACCACACCAGTCGAAGTAACAAAAACAAAAACGAGTGTAATAACGATAAAATTATAATAACAATAATCGTTGTCTAGGCATTTTGTGGCATATTAAGTTTCACTATTTCAAAGGAACGAACAAAGTTGCCATCATTTCCCATTTCCGGGTGAACCTCCAGTGGGGATACTTGAGAGAAGATGTAGGAGGAACGTAAACGGCTTTATTACTGAAAGAGATAGTAAACGAGGTTGAGGAAGAGACTAAAGGTACTAAGGGTAAGGAAGGGAAATAGGATTCTAAATTTAATAAATCAAAAAACTTTTCCTAGATTCAGGAGAAGGATCCATCAATTTATCAGTGCTTTACAAAGATTTATATAAATATTTTCTCTTCATATCAATTAAATAATAAACTCAAAACTATGTTCTAACTCTTTACATGAAGTTCAAAAAATTCCATTATATGCACAGAAGCCTTGCGATCTGGCCACCCTGAGAAACCTCTCGACTTGAGAATTCCTCTTCACCTCTCTTGATTTCGTCGGCGCTGTTAATGTAATTAAAAGGAATATCGAAAATCCTCCCCATAATGAGCAGCTCCTTAAAGTGCCTCCTTCAGAGCCTTGTTATTAATTCCAGCGGCTGGCTCTCGATGGCGCCCCACGTCGAGGTTCGTCGGCGTCTCCGCGGAGCACGTTTAACGATGTCATTAAAAAGATTATCCCATTGGCGCCTCCGATCGACCGGCAGGCAGATGGACAGACAGAAAAACCTTCACCCTTCCATCGCACTCCATCGAATTTCGTATGCCTCCTGCGATCATGCCTCGAAGCGAGACGACCCTTGATTGAATATGTATAAAATCCCAGCACGAAAGCAAGCCCAATATCGCGTGGTCATAGATCATAAAGAGATGCGAACTTCGCGGTATTGGAAATAAAATAATTACTCGTTCGTTCGATCGATCGTTAGTTTGATTGTTCTTGGAAAACACAATGTTCGATTCATGTTTCTTGAAAATCGTTTTCATTCATGGATTTTGGTAGATAATAAGTTTTTGTTTTTGTAGAGAATTGGTTTTTGTTTCTGTAGACAAATAGTTTTTATGTTTGTAGACAATAATTATCATTATTAAATTATGACAAGCCGTACGTGGACGCGCGTCCACGTTCCACGACCGCCTCATGGTAGGTATAACGTGGACGCCTCGTTCTAAATTTCCTCGAAAATACGTCGTTTAACATGAGGCCCGAGATGGACGTGGCCGATGGCGATGAAGCGTGGCGGCGATGGAGGGTAGGGCAATAATAACAATGGACACAAGAGCCGCAGCAACAACAACCTGAATAAGAATTATGATAGGTAGTATAAGAAGAACAGTGGTTAGAATACTATAATCCAAGGCTACCGTAGACCATCCGTAATCCCAGATTCCAGCACCTTGATAGTCTGGTACTTTCTCTAACCATTGTTCTTTCACTACTACCTTACCGTATGCATACCTACTTTGTTGCTCGTGGTGTCTTTAATATTTTTACGACTTCGTGGAAAGTCATAAAATTTATTACCTCACAATCTACGTTCGTAATTACAATAAAAACTCGTAAAACTGTGGTGATTTTGCGTCGTACATTTTCCCCTATTCTTCTTCCGCCATACTATGATTTTTTTCTTGTTATTTTGGCTGGAAAATTTATCTCCAATTTTTGCTTTTGATGTCACGATTTATGGATTTTTATTTTACCCTCCCGTTGGGCGTTTCTTCTTCTTTTTTGGTCTTTTCAGTTTAATGATCCCTTCGTAATTTGTTAATTTTTATTTCACGTACGTGTAGCGCCAGATTTCCTCAAAAAGCGAAAAGACAAACCAACAAAAGCAGCATAGTTCGATAATAATAATTCATAATGGTTATTACGATCGTGTAATGATATTTAATTAAGGATCGTCTGGGTGTTCTCCATGCCTCATGCTGCACACGTCTCTCTGCAATATTTCAGGTAGGTGTGTTCCGTGCGATGGCCGAATGTCGTTGGAACGGCTGGTTGTGCAGGAAATTAAGTGGAGGCGGAATTTGGTTGGTAAAAATTACAGTACAGGGTGGTTCAACAACATTTTCAATTGGTGGATACTAAATAATCATTTTAGAAGAGCAGAAGTCTTTGAAGAATTTTCCCATATCTTACTCAACATTTTATTAAATATTTTGGTGCAGTATAAATTACAAATTACTATATATATAAAAAACTGTTGTCCACAACCTTGTTCTGCCTGCCACTTTTCTTAAATATAGTTATTATAAATCTAACACCGTCGAAGAGCCTTTAATAATAGTTTTTCGTCATCATCATCACAGCCCAAGCATCGACATCATCATCACCACTGGCGTCATTATCGTTGGCATAAATTTAAAATTTAATACAATTAAGTCAACTTTAATTGCAACTCCGACACACAATATAAAACAAAATGCAGAAGAACGATTATACAGAACAACAAAATTACATATCATATGAGATCATTATACACCATGTGAGTATATGAAATACCAAGAGCACATGGTGCAACAACAGCGACCGACAGGCGCCTTACAGAGAATTCGCTAACAAGAACGAGCTCATAAAATGATACACGTCAACAAAAATTACATGCTTGACAAGCAGAAGGCTTGGGACCACTCGAGGCCACCGATGCCACTTGATGAGCGGTCGAGAAAGAGGGAGGAATAGAGAGAGTGAGAGAGAGAGAGTAGGTAGGTAGCGGTGAGTCTATGGTATATAATTAAAATTCGATTTTCCTCACTCAAGGACCACGTCGTCGGCACGCAAGTAGTCATTTGAGGCGTTTCCTCGAACTTCCAAGTGCAGAGTGCCATGTCGAAGGACTCGTCGTCGTTGGCATCGGTGGCGTGGTCATAGCAGCTGCTCTGGAGCCCACAGGAGCCGCCATCGTCGATGCGCCGAGCTCTATGATTAAAGTAAATCGTTGGAAAAAGTGGCAACAAGGAGCGGCGGTCGGCTCAAAGCCACAACCAAACATCGACATGTCCAATCCCCTAGACGTGACCCAGAGGATGTCGATGGAAGGCGAATACGGTGACGGGGATATGGAGGGTGACAAAAAGAGGAGGAACCGAGGAGGCCCGCCGGAGGTTGTGCGCGCTAACGAACGACGTCTCACCTGTCGCCACTCGAGACGCCTCCGACACGGAGGGAAGAACGGACAAAGGGGAAATCGGTAGGAGGCGTTCGACAGGGGCGTCAGAGGGAAGTCGAGGCAGTTGGTGGGAAGGACCGACCTAAGGAGAACCAACGACAGGATATGAGGGAAGGGCAGGCCGGTCGAAAAGACAGACTCACCGGGACAAGCTACAAGCGACGACGACATGACCTGACCCAACACAACTTTCGCTGTGGCCGCATTAGGGTTTCGCTAATGAGCAAAACTCAAAAGGTTAAACGTGAGATGTTAAGCACTCTATGGCTGCCTCAACCCATGATCGCATATGCTCTCACATATACCGACATAAAAAGAGCGAAAGAGATAGACTCTTTCAGTTACCACACATTGCACAACGCTTGTTGCTAAGAGGATTTCGCAATTATCCGATTACCTTCAGCCATCTCCTCTCCAAGGTGTATATCGAAGGTTTTCCAGAGAAAGGAGAAACGCATAGAAAAAGAACGGGATAGATAGAAAAAGAGAGGGGAAAATAAATAGAGTGAGGCAGCTGGTAGCTTTGCAGGAGATTAGTGGAATCTCTTGTTGAGCTCCGGCTGCAGCAGAAGGCGATGGAAATTAGACCCAAAGGATTACACGATACGGCCGTTTGTAATGGGAAAGGTGTTTTGCGGAATGGGAGCATTTTTAGATAAGACGAATGATATTGATATTAATATTTAATATAAATTTTATAATTTAAGAAACGATTAGTATGCGATTAGTATTAAAATCTATTACTCCATCATTTCACCATGAAGTGAGGTACCAAATATGACAATTTAAGAACACAATTAAAAAAGTTCTTGAAACTAGATCAACCCTGTATCTCCCATGGCTTATCTTTCAATTTCTATAACCCACTTCTAAGCCCTGTTCTATGGAGCAACCCCACGGTAATGCGATTAAAGCTAAACGAAATCCTCTTTGTATTTACAAGAGCCGTCTAAGTACCTTAGTACCGTGGGATAAGGCGTAATTAGTGCGTTTCACTTATTTTTCTATATATTTGTTTTAATTCCTATTTTATTTACAAGGCAGCCGCAAAACACGAACGATTGCGCGAGGCGCTGTAGTTTTGTGGTTTCCTCTTAAAGGGTGCATTATGAATAAAAGCTGCTTTAGCTACAAATGGCTTGCTAAGCACCAACCCTTCTCAGGTGAATTACTACACCCTTTGAAGAAAATACCCTCACAGAATGGAGAGACAGACAAACAATGTGCTGATCTGGCACACGAAAGCTTTTCATTTCAACATTGTGGATCACAAGAAACTGGAGTGTTAATGTAATAGTTGAATTGAGTGCAAAATAAATGTAGATAGGTTTAGAAAAATTAAAACAATTTAAAACATGAACATATTATAATACAAATATATATACTTCCGAAACCTATGCAAAAAATTAACATTGCTCATCTAAAAGATTCCCCAGAAATTTCGGCAATGGAAATTAATGGTCCGTGATTGATCTGATCATGAGAAATGCATCCTGTCCAGCTGTCAGAAGCAGCCATGGCATTGTATTCAGGCGGTAGGATCTGCCTGCTGTCTTCACGGCCAACCCACTGTCTTCGCGATCTGCCCGCTGTGCATTTGGTCAGCCCTCTGTCTGTTTGTCTGACTCTGCTCATGGTCAATTGAGTCGAATCTGTGGGCCATAAATTAAAAATTCGTTACTCCTGGCGAACGCCTCACCTCCCCATGGTGCATGCTGTGCGTGCAATTGATTTGTTGCCCGTGTCCCGTTCGGTTCAGCAGCCGCGGCTCCCGAGTCCATGGCACATCCATATGCCCATCTATCTATCTGTCTCGCAGTAGGTCGTTTTGTAGGATCGTTTGTCTTTCTGTAGGTCGGTCGGACGTTTTGTGTATGGCAGCACGCCTCGTTTTGGCTGGCACCTTGGCCAGCCTCGCTCTTTGTCCTCGAACAGCATGCAGTTAAGTCACCATGTCAACCGACAATAATCATTAGTTGCCTGCCATAAACCACGGCCAGAGACAGACAGATGGAGGGACGGGCGCTTGGTGGCATTCACCAGGTACGGAGGGTTCCCGGCTTTATTCGCTCTCCCTCTCTGCTGCCTTTGTGTGCCGACAAATTTTGTCAACAATTGGCAATAAAGGCAGGCGGGCGGCCGAGACCGACAGAAAGAGAGTGCGAGAGGGGAGGCATCTGCAGGGAAATATTATATTGCCTTTGACTTTGGAGGCAATTTATATTGTTTAATTAAAATTGAGGATTGGTTTTATTAAGTTCCCAGAAAGACCACTCTTTACATACCACTTTAATGGATGACGCCGATAGTGACTAAATTAAATTACTGTCTCTAAGAAAGAAAGTAAGAACAATGACAATGCTTAGATCTATGAATTAATTATATAATTACATTTTCAAATCTAATGTGTGACAGTGATATCTCCAAAGGATCGTAGCTTCTTTCTACAAATCCTTACTATCACTATTCTGACATGTTTTTTCGTTTTAAAATCAAGAAAAGCATCCTCTATTCTTCAAAAAATCCACGGAAAACCGAAAATTAATTCTTCACGCTTTCTACGAGTTTTCATTTCCAGAAGCGAAGTCATAAATTTCTCACTATCCCTCTCCAGTCCCTTTGTGTTGTCTCAGACTTAGAGACATATATATTTTTCTACAAAACTCACAAAATAAAAACAATAAACAACTTGGAAAACAACTGCAGGAGAAGGAAAGATGGATTCCGTGAAGAACTAAAACTGTCATAATTTGAATTGTTGCTTGTGCCTATGGGTTGTTGTTGTTGCAGTTGTACCCTGACACACTTTCAGGCAATCGGCTGTTCGACCACAACTCCGACAAACAACGCGCCAAGAACCCTGGTGAATCGGATCCCGGCGAGAAACCCGAGGTTCCCAATAGGACGACGGTCACGCCTCATTTCGACACGGAGACTCCGACTCGACTCCGTGGACCGTATCAGAACCCGCCGAGACACCCGGAGACACGAGATGCGTTTCCTTAGGTTGAACCTCCGACGCATCGGTGGGAGGCAGCATGAAAATTCTCAGTGAGATCAAAACATTGGAGTCGGAGAGAAGCGGATGAAAGGATTTTGTTTTTGGTGTTCGGGCTTCTGTGGAACGATTCGGTCGCATGCGGAAAATCATCACATTTCACACGCATAGAAGCGATAAATTTCATAGGCGAAAGAGAGACCTACAGAAATATTTTCAGATCTTGATCTTGATTTAAGAGTATTTGGGGTTTAACTCAACCCAACTCGACTCATCTCAGACAGAATGTTGGAAGATTACATTGGACGAGATAATGGAAAGGAAGAGAAGACAGGATTTATGAGTTCAGCGTGAGGATTTTGAAGTTGTGGAAAGTGACAAATTCCTAAATAATTTACTGAAGGAAGCAATTAAGCATTTCGAAATGAAAATCCCATCATTAATAATAGTTGAAAAAATCCCTATTACTATAAAATAAAAACAATTACATTTTCAAAATAAGAATCTCTTTAATTAAAAGCAAGAGATTATTGGATGCCCATATTAAGTAATATGTAATCTTCCCTTCAGAGACGGAAATTTTGCAGGCACCCCAACCCCTAAGACTCATCAACTCCTCATTCCATAATGTATTCCATAATGTACTACCTTTTGCCATAAATTCTGCTGCCTTCCTTTACAGCAGTAATCCCTAAGCAAAGTAATTTTCCTAATGCGCAGTCTGCAAAATGTCCGAAACATAAATTTACTCCAGAAGAGAGAAAAGAATAATCCCCTTTTGCACATTAATTGTTTGCGAGCCAAATGATCGTGTCCATGGTTCACGGTCCAAGGTCCATGGGCCAAGACTTATGGGGTCCGAGGAAAAGTTTATCGCTTCACTAAATCAACAGTGCAATAAAATGTCCGCAATACAATTGAAATCCTAACAAGATCCAATAAACGTAAAAAGGACATAAATTTCATTGTCTTCAAATCCCGCACCCAACTCACACACCCTCTGTTCCTCTTACTCTGACGGTGTCTCCCTCTGACGCAGTTGTTGGTGCCGTGATTTTTCGACCTCCCTTCGACGACTGCATGCAGAGTGCGAGTGCCAAATTTGCTAAAATGTTTCGGGGACGAAATTTCACTGCCGTCCTTCCCTAGCCCATGGTCCAGTCCGCCGCCCGTGTCCGTGTCCTGTCTCTGGTCATGTCGATTTACCCGGTCCGACGTCCGGTCCCTGGTACCCGGTCTGGTCCGTGTCGCTTTTCCGGTCCCTGCCCCGGTTCTGTCGTATTCGTTGTACCCTTGTCATTAAAATGTCACGTCCGTTCGCGAGCTGCACCTCTCGATAATATTTTATGTGCAAGAATAAATTAAAGGCAACTACATGAAACGGCGAATCGCAAATGGAAAAATCCATAGACAGAGAGAGTTGAAAAAGAAATAGAGAGATACAGAAATTAGAAGAGAAATACTGTAATCGACGTTTGATCGAAACGCTGAGAAATAGTAGAGACGGAAAAAAAAAATAAATAAAATAATGTAAACAAATATTTAGACAAATGTACAAATTCTGCAAAATCATTATCATTAACCCAAAAATGTGTTAATCCTGCTATCCTTAAGAAGAGAAGTCGAAGAAAGAGGGAGAGAAATAATATTCGCTGGAGTGAACAAGTCGAAAATCGACACGGGATAAATCGAGAGGAAAATAAAATGATGTGGAGGAAAAAATCGTTTCTTGCAAAAGCGAAAAAATAATTTCGTGCACTTCCACATTTTCCATATGTTGCCGGCCAGCGCAAACACCGTCCGTCCCTCACTACCTCCCAACAGTCTCTTCGTTTGTGTCCCCTCGCTCCCAGCTCGTGCGCCGGGTGAATTATGGCCGAACGATATTTGTCTGGCAACAGCCGGGCAGTCCTGGACATCGGCCCTACAGACAGGCTGGACGGCTGGCGAGACGGACGCCAGGGCGGGAAGGATCGTTTATCAAATGGAGGTTTATAGCTTGTTAAATATGGTTTCCTTTTTTTATTACATATTTTATTATTGTTTTTTGCTTCATCCCCTTCGACCTCGGTCTCGTTCTCGGTCTCGTGGCCTGTGTGGCCGGAATGAGGAAAACAAAATCAAAACGTAGCGAATTCGCTGATGATGGAAGGACATATAACTGTGTATGTGTATGAAGGTGAAGATGTGAAGGAAAATAAAGTGGGTTTTTTTTTCCGTCGCACAGCAGGATTTTTCACGTCTCGCCCCACTGCAAATTGCCGCTCATGAGCCGACGGAGTCAAACGCCAGTTGCCATAAATCACCAAATCACCGCCCACCGCCTCCTGCTCGTTCCGAACCCTCCCCTCATCGAAGGGTCAACCTAGCATGTGCTGCTGACTGTGCGAGCGTGTGTGAGTCCGAGGGAAAACAAACGGTCTTCTCAATTTTTCTCTCCGAAATAATAAAAACCTTCACACTAAAATTTCCGGCACAAATTTATTAGAAACCTTAACTAACGAGCGATATCCTTGTTGTGTCAACCTCACCAAGTAGTGGTGGAAGGTTGTTGGTGGTAGTGGACCGACTCATGCTAAGTGAGTAATCGACGAGCAGAAAAGGACGTGTCAAATGTTAAGACATTACAACAACGATATCGAGAGGGCAGATCCGAGCAACGGACCCGAGGACCTCCTCAGACGAAGACATGTGGCTCCTGCCTGACGAAGGTCGACGCCGGCGGACGGAGGATGGCCGTCGGAAGGGAGTCGTGTCGTTGAGTCGAGTCGTATCGGAGGCGAACGTGTGCCCAATACGATCAATCTTTTGTTTTTCCTGGTCCTTTTACTCGACGGAAACTCCCGGAAGGCGGCAACGAATTGCGGAGGTTCTGTGAAGAGAACGGAGGATGAGGAGAAGGAGGACGACGACGAAGCAGGGACGGGTGAGCGGTCGATGGGTCGAGCTGTCGGTCGGTCGTTGGGTCGGTCTGGCTGGCTGGTGACTTAGGGTGACATTAACTCGACAGGATAACAAATCTGTTAGCGATGACAAACGACTTTGTTGGGTTTGGTTGTCGGTGGCAGCGGCAGCAGCATCACCAACAGCAACAACAACAGTAACAGCTCAAGACAAAATTGTTTTCGTCTTCCTTCTTCGTTTGCCTCCGTCGTCCCTCTATTGGTGATGCTAGTTTTTATTGCTGTTGTTGCAGGCGACCTCCTTGACTCTGTCGAAGAAGTGTCATTTCTCCGGACACATCCTGCTGTTATCCCTTTGTCCTGACGGCCCTGATGCGTTCGGGTCCTTCGTTATTTTCGTGGTGTTTCTTCCTCCCTCGGCTCTGACTATTCCTTTCTTTCTCGTTTCATTCTCTGTATCTTGCTCTCTTTCTCTTGCATTTCTCTTTGACAGCGTCTTCCAAATCGTGTCCTCTGGTTGATCCTTTGTCATAGTTATTGTTGTTGTTGCGTTGAAAACGACCTAATGATGATTTCATGGTGGTCAAAATGCAATAAATTTTTATTACCAACATTATTTGTTGCAATGTGTGGAAAATGTATAACCTTTGCTGCGATTTCAACCATCCTAGTCCCTTTTCCCATTGTTATTGTTGTGTGTTGACCTACTCCTCCTGCCTCTTCCTTCGCGCATCAGGTTCCTCTTATTGTTCTCGTCGCCGTTGTCCTTTGATGTCCTGCTGTTTTACTAGCATCTCATGACATTTTTATTAGCAATTCCAGGACTTGACTTTTGAGTTCTTGTGGGCAGGCGGCGACAGCTGGCTTTTCCTCACTCCCTGGACGTGACTTTTAATGAGGACGGATATTATCATTTGACGCCTTTCAAAGCGTCTGCTGGTCAGGAAAATCCATTACTTTGCAACATAGTGTTGGCGGAATGACATCGAGGGCTTTCTTGTGTTTTATGAGACCTGCTGTAGGGAGTTGTTGGAAAAGTTACATTGTAGAGCATAAAATACGGGCTGTAAAATGCTTTACTTATGCTTGAAAACTCGAAACCGATGCCCGATACCCAGACTTAAGTCTCTAATTATTTTACATGAACCAGTAAATGCATTAAAAAAATATATAATAATTTACGTGCTTAGTAAGTTTACTATCGGGAATAAGTTGTTACAGAAATTTCTTATAGAGAAACTAAATTTATATCTGAATCTCTGAGACCCCACCTACTTTTGAATCGATACCGAATACTTCACCACATTCCTTAGCTAAAATTGTTTCAGAAACCAGCATTTATCATACCATGTCAATGGTGTAAGGCCAACATCATTTCTCATTCACGCAAACACATATTGCAGAATGTATATTAGTGCCGGCTAGCCACGAGAATGTTTCGAGGACAGGGACCACTTGGAGGTGGAACCGCTGCACGTCATTGTGGAGTAATTTTTCAAAAAATACTTCAAAGCAAAGGAATCCCCACCGGAGGGTCGACTGAGAGTGAGAATCCTTCGACCACAAACGAAAAGGACAAAACGGAACGGAAGGTAGACGAACAGAAAGGACTACGCTGCAAATGAATTGAAGGATAGCGGAGACGAGAATCATTACCTATTGTACACAGGGAAAGTGGATGCCGTACCTAATGATACTCCATGGAGACTCGTGACACCATGACACCTTCCCATGGGACGTCCGTAAAATACCATCGATCTATCCATCTGTATGTCTAGAACACTCGTCGAGATGCCTAGAACATTCGTCGATATACCTCCAACATTCGTCGAAATACCTCGAACATTCGCTCGTATGTCTCGACCATTCATCTAGCTGTCGGGCCATCTGTTTGTCTGTCCATACGATTGCTTGCGTAACAAATCGCAGCGCACGTCCTTCATTGACACTTTGACATTTGGCATCGTCATCGTGGCATGACCGGATTTTAGCACTTTTGTAGGTTTTCCAAATGATACTCAATCATGGGACCAACTGTGTACGAGTGAGTGAGTGGGTGAGAAAGTGAGAAGGAAGCTCTACCCCAACTTCGCTCGGGGATTCGCACAATGGGAGGCAGGAAGAGGAAATGGCACAAGTAATCGCTTCGGTTTTCGCATGAAAGAACATCACAGACGATGGAGAGACGATAGATGTGACCGAGGACCATGGGTAGACGACGAAGGGAGACAAGAGATCTTGGGTTCGCGTTGGGTGCAGTTGTGGGTGTGGGGTGGAGCGTGCGTTGGTAACGAAACAAGATTAATGATTCCACTCTGCCAAGGAGCGGAATGAAGAAGGATATTTTTCCATGCTGGCTATCATTAGTTCAAAGGAGATGCAGGAAATTGGAGTGTGAAGTGGTGTCGAATCCGTGTCCGGTTATCCGCACTCTAACTCAATCTCGCATATCTCGGTGTATCCTCCTTCCAGGTTTCTTTTCTTTGACCCATTCCCAATTCTTATTTATTGCCCGATAATATTTAGATTTCTTACATCGATTGATTTCGAGGAAGATGGTAAGAAGGAAATGAAACTGTTTAGAGTTAGGAGAAGTGTAGGAACAGAAGTACAAACGGGGTGGTGAATATTTATTAGCGAAAATAACTATTTCTATTTTAAAAATATATTTGGGTAGGATAGAAGTTCAAGTATATTAAATCCATTTTCGTCCTATATGTGTCTCACGACTAATGGCAACTTAAACGTTCCCTCACAATGAAAAATATCTCAAATTATATATAACTCAATATTCGCCTGTGAGTGTTTTTCCCAGAAATTCTTCATTAATTGCTCACAAACCATGGTCGTAAATTCGAGACAAAGCCATTCGAAAGGATTCATTGAAGCAGCAGCAATAAGGAAGACAAGAGCATTACAATAACAAAAGTGGTGGTAGCGGTGAGACGCTACAACAAACATTACAATGTGAAGAGACCACGAAGAAGTCCATGAAAATGTCAACACAAATCGTGAATTAATCAACAACACTTAAGCCAGAAGGACTTATGGAAGACCGAAGGAATGATAGATGGTTGCAGTTGTTTGTAGTTTAACCCGAAACAACAACAACAACAACCACAACAGTAACAACAACTACAGCAAACACAGCATAAAATATCACAAATAACAACACCAACGGGAGAAAGAGATGAAAACGAATGGAACTAAAGTAAATCCCACAGAAAGCAAAGGACTAATCGGTGAAGAAGAAGAAGACCCCACAGCTGATGCCGCACTGGGGTGGACGTCGACAACTGTCGGAGCCAAGAGAACGGGGCATAGCGAGGGTGGCGGAAAATGCGGAATTAGGCACGGCCACAGAATGCGTTTTTACGACCGACAACAATAAATAAAGACGAGACAAATGCTCAAATCCCCTTCACTGAGTCCCCACATCTTAAACCCTTTCCTTCGCTCTCTGTCTCCCTCACTCACGGCGTGGCTTCGTCAAATCGATTTGTCTGTCTGTCTCTTCGGGGGCGTTCGGAGGGGCGCATCGTGTTAATTTGTATTTTATTTGTCACCGGTGCGTGGAATCGGCGTCGCACACATTAAATCACAATAAAAATGTCAAACGATTCTTCTTCGAGAGCGTCGGAAAGAATGAAAGATTTTATTGGATTTTCGTGTACAACAACAACACAACAGTTGTTGAGACCGCAACTTTCCGGCTCCTTGCAACGCATCGACGTCCCTGCCTCAGTCCCTCCCTCTCCTGCCTCTTCTCATCTGCCCCGATCCGCTCGCATTCGACGCGAACCCATTTATCATGTGACATGTGCACCGTGCCGTGCTCAGCCGATCCGTGCCGTGGCGTGACGACGCAGCCTCGTGTCGTCGTCCTCGTACTCGTCTCCGTCCCTAGCCCTGTCACCCCTCGCCCCTCGTTGCCGCGACCAACCACATTAGACACGCGCAATAATGGCTCGCAGTTGCACAGTCAGTGGGACGATCGGCCTCTGGCCCCTTTGCCTTACCATCTCACTCTCTCTTTCCTCTGCCTCTCTCTAACGATCCCTAATCCTTTTTCCTACTTCTTCCTCAAGGGCCTTCATTTGAGACCTTGGTACTTTTTACCTTAACCTCCATCAGCCTGACTTTTCGTTGTATTAATCACTTTCCTTCGACCCTCTAATTCTCACCCTCTTATTTGGTACATTTCTCTATCTGTCTCTGCCTTTTCTACCTCCACGTCATCATCAAAATAACGAGAGCGAGCCTTCTTTCGCCCTTCCGAGGTTTTCGTTCCACGTTGCATTGCGTTCAAAATCAAATAATCCGCATATCGTTCCGTTTCTCTACACATCCAGATCGATTAGTTACCATCCTTCGTCTATCCGATCATTGACTCTCACTCTCCCTCCATCACCTTCACCACCACTGTTCCATTTTCAATATTTGCCTTTCGTAAGCCTGTTAGAAATTACGAACGGATCAAGTAAAATTTTACTATCCATTGTCCATGGACAAGGTAACTTACCTAGATAAAACTACCCCGATTAACTAGAGAGTGAAGTTCAGAACTATAGGAAGTTCAGAACTATATATATAGTATGATAATAGAATCAAAATATTCTTCGACTAGTGGTGAATTTAAATGATGCACATTTGGAAATAGTACGAATAGTGGATTAACCGACGTTAAATAGCTTGATCTATCTACTTTCTTAAGACCGTATAGATGTTATTAAAATATTAAAGACAATCAAAATATATTGCAGTTCAAGTAATCTGGCGAAACCCCCTCGTCATCTTCCAGAACGTAGAACGAAATGGAACGCCAAAAACATTTGTCTCGCCAAATTTCAACAGATTCCCGACATGCCGACGAAAAGTCAAGACAACCGAAGTCAAGTCAAGTCAGCGCAACATCTCGTGAACTAACAGAGACACACAATCAAACGAGAGAGGGAGCGAGAAAAACAGAGAGAGAAAGAGGGGGAGAAGAGTGGGGGACGAAGAACGATCCGAGCGACAGCGAACTTGACAGCCGGCAACTTTTAATGTCTCTTTTCCTTGCTTTTATTTTGTAAAAACGACAAACCGTAGACTAAGGAAAGATACAAAAGAAAGGAAACGGAAGATTAGGTCAACCAAGGAATGAGCGAAGCGATGGCGAAGACAGGGCAGACTATAAAAGGGATGGCAATAAAGCAGAGTAGGCGAGAGTAGGTGAAAGAGACAGGGTGAGGACGAATATATAACCTAAGAATGAGTCAAAGGAAGGCAGCCGGCGATGGGCGAAGGAGGGGAAGAGTTGTGGGACTGCCAGGCGTAACGCCAGGTCTTTGAAGTCTCGCCGCCGGCCGGAGACGGACCGAGGGCAGGCAACTGGGGGCGAGGTGGGTAAGTGGAAGGTCCAGGGGCAACGAGTGGCGGAACGGAGGAGCAAATGAAAGATTTGTTACACATTCGCTTAGCTCGGTTTCACTTCGCTTCGTGGCCAAAACCGGGACGGAAGAAGCTGTTGCTGTCAGATGAACGCCTGATTTGGAGCACATCGCCGGCGGCGTTCGCGGTGTGACAGCCAGCCAGCAGCCGACCATGCCAGCCATCCAGAGTTGCCAGATTGCGATTCCGAATGATGCTTAATTTGGATTTCGCATCGCGGCCGTTTATGGGAGGCTGTCGTCACATGTGGACGGGGATTTGCTTTGAAAAATAAATAAATTTCAATCCTTTTGAGGATCACACGACTCTCCCCTTCACGCCGGATCCTCCTCTCTCTGTCCCTGCCTCTTCGATTGCCACGCTTTTCATAATATTCTCTCCCTTTCCTCCTCCTTCTTCTGGTAATCCTGCTTTTCATTCCCCCTCTTGAACATCACTTTAGATCTCGTCGGAACCCGTCCGCCCACTTGACAGCTCGATTTGTTCTGTCGGCCAAGTGATCGTCACTCTGTCTATCCGATCGCACTTCTCGCACTGTCTGTTTGTTTGTCTGTCTTTCCGTCCGTCCACCACTTTGGCTTGCATGCTATTTATGGACCGACGCGCATTTGTTGCAAAATGTTGCCAATTAACACGGAATGTAATTGCGAACAAGTTTAATTACAGCGCTAGCGCTTGCATGATTCATCGCACACGATTGGCGAACGTAACAAATGCAGCTGTGGAGCCAGTGGTAGCGACGCGCCAGAATGCGGTAACTGCAGCCGACCGAGGTCCACCGTGGCGTTGATCGATGGGTCGGATGCTTGATTGCGTGCACGGACGACCGGTCAATCGATCGATAGTTGGATCGGTTGGTTGCTCAATCGATGAGGCGTTTGATCAGTGTCGGTGAGAGTCCTTTGATCGGTGTCGATGGGTCATGCGATCGGCCGATGGGTTGTTTGATCAATGTCGATGGGTCGTGCGATCGGTTGATGGGGGTTTTTTACATCAGTGTCAACGCAAATTGGTGAGTGTCATATGACCGGGTTGGATTCTTTCGTTGATTCCACATATTATCATCCTATCTCCTGATCGATCATCACATGATAAAATATCATTGTAGTTAAAGATAGTTTTTGAGGTTACTCACTTCACTGAGTTTTTCAATTACCTTTTTCATCATTACTATTTACTTTAGGTACTTTTATTCCACTTTGTCCCACTGTCGCTGTCGTCTGTCAGCCCCATGATCTGTCAATCTGTGTTCTGTCACCTCTAGAGGCTTCCATTCGTCACCATGCTCATTCCCTGATTCCTCTACCTCGTTTACGCTATCTCTTCCCATCACACTCTGTATCGCCCTCTGAATCCTCAACTAAGTGCGAATTCCACGAGTTCCACCGTTGCAATGGAATCCAAGCGTTGACCAACCGACCCGGTGCGATCGGGGACGACAGCTCCGATCTATCCATCTGTCCGACTGTCGGTCTGTCTCTGCCCCTGTCTGCGTCTGTCAGTCAGCTGCTCGGACAGGACGTGTCCATCGCTGCGATGCGCTCGACGGACAGCTTCGACAGCGACGAGTCTGCGGTTTAGCAAGAGGAAACGGCCGTCTGTTCAACTGTCCATCTCTCCGTCGGCCTATCTGTCTTTCACTCTGGGACGCTCTCATTCTCTCCCTCCGTTTGTCTATTCGCTGTCCGTCTGTCTCCCACTGGTCTCACCGTGTCGAGCTGTTGAGCGGTCGGAATGCTTTGATGCAGTAGCGTCCGACGGTTGGCAATGCCGCACGTCGTCCGCAATGAGTTGTTGAAAATTCAATTCGAATTCGAAAATACATTTGAAATGCTTGAATTCAAAGGGTGGGGTCCCGCATCCCACCGCCCAATGACGTGAGCGACTCCCGTGAGTCTGGCGGCACGAGGCATCAGTTCATCAGCGAGCAGGGGGAGGAGATGAATAATTGAAATATTGATGTTTGAAATAAGTTCGAGGTAATCAAAACAAGAATTTCTCAGAAAAATCGGTGGACATAAATCAAAATGCACTCATTCCAGAAGGATCGACGATGCATCATCACCAACTATCATCATCGCCAGTGTGGTGGTATTCTTGTTATTCTTATTGTTGTTGTCGGTGCTGTTGTTATTGTTGTTAACAACAGAGAAAATGCTTTATAATCAAGGCAAGCAATAAAAATTCAAATTTTAAACAAATCGGAAGCCTTCAAATGGAAGCAATAAAAATTTCCAACGAAAAGCGATTTCAACAACACCACCAGACCACCATTACCTACAACAACAAACTACAAACAACGAATAGAACAACAACAAAATAATAAACAAACAACAACAACATCCGAGGAGGAGGCATCAAAATACATCGACGCTAAGGCAGGAAGGAAAGGAATAAAAAACAACATTCGTATAAAACAAATGAGCAAATAGTGAAAAATCGCTTTGATCTAATGGCGCGAGCATACAGATGCACACACACACATATACAGCCTCCCACTTAAACAGACACACGTAACGAAATGAAGTTCTGCGTTGCCAAAATGTCTCGATTGAGCAATTGGTGGTTTCTGTGATTGGACCGCCCACTAGGGGGCGTCATAAAGGTTAAAGTCGTCATAATCATCATCTCCAAAACACGAACTAAAACATCGCTGGATTTTCTGGACTTATTCATTTTCACAACACTTTGTTTTTCTTTGGTCTTCAATCTGATTTTGGTCATGATCACTCCCAACGACAGCCGGAGCCTCCTACTCATCATTAATCCAACCGAAAAATGACAACTATCCATTGTAGGTCTGTGATCATTCATAATTTCTACGTAAACACCGCCGACATCACCACTACCAGCAACATCAACCTCGTCGCCACCGAATCCGCAACTATCACTGACTCCCCCACCGTCATCAATGAGTTCCCCACTACCACTACCACCATGATCGTCATCACCGCCCCCTGCTTCGTCACCACAGCACGATCTGGGAGTAATAAAGAAGCCGAACATACGAAAAACATCGAAATTTTCCCAGATCTAACAGGGAAAAGAGAACGATACCGATGGCGCGGAGCTGGGTGGAGAGAGCGGAGAAGTGCTGAAGTGAATGGGGAGGTGAGAAAATTAGGCTGAGGAATACGGAGAATAGAACCAAAGAAAAGGGCATAAATTTCCATTTTGACTGCCGTGGAGATGACTTCGCCGCTGCCGCCATCGACGCCCACCCAATGATCGAACCGACAGACATACCTATAAAGCGACGGACAGACGCACATAGCTATAGATAGACGCACACAAACGCACTCGCCCCTGACGACTTCTCATCACGGCGCAAATCATCAAAGACTTTGCGATCCATCAACACAAACCATCAACTTGTATACAAACAACGAACAGATCAAAACCACCATCGCCCGCCATACGAATCCCCATTTCCAATCCTTCAACTAGACCTCCCTTCACTCCATCCATTCCTCCAGTCCTCAATCATCTTCTCAATTTCTGCTCCCAAAGGCCCTCGGTCTCCTAGATTATTTTCATTTCTCTCTCGTTCGCTCATCATTGATTTAGATTTTCCTTCCTCATGGGATGGGAGCGAAAAATAGTATAGTTGTTGTTGCTTTTGCGGTGGGGAATTCGAGGTTGTTGTAGTTTATGGGGCCAATTTGGACGATGTTGTTATTGCTTTCGAGGGAAAACTCGTATGTTTTTGTTGTTGCTTTTGAGGGGAACATGTATACCTGTTGTTATTGCTTTTGGGGAAAATGCTGTTGTTGTTGCTTTAGATGTAGATTCATGTTGTTGTTTTTTAAGGTTGAATCTAGTTGTTCTTCCCCAACCAATGTTTTCTCTCCTTCTTACTAATTACTTGTTGAAATGTGAAAACGAAATACACGTCGTATAATATGGAACAACCAAATGCTGTTGTTGTAGTTGTTTCTGCTCTCAATGGAGGAGATCAGCACCATCGGGCTCATCAAGATCGACCTCAACGTCAGAGTCTCCATCATCGACGTCATCATCATCATCGTTGTTGTCGTCGTCGTCGTCCCGCAGTTGAATGAATTGTTTTCTCGCACCGTTTTCTAATAATATTTGATGAGCTCACGGGGTTGCATCGCATGGGGCGATGCTCTTGTGGTTGTTGTCGATTTAGTAGATGTGGATGAAGATTTAGTTATTGTTGTTGTTGCTAGATGGATTTAGTTGCGATTGGTTGCATGGATTTTCTTGTTATTCTTACAGATTTAGTATTGACTTAATTAAATAAGGAATTTTGTTCCATATTCTACACATATTCTATACAAAACCAACAATAAATACATAAATCATAAATTAAGAACGACATTTTGTGAAGTAAATTTTTAAGAAAGTAACATTTCATAGAGAGAACTAACAAAGATACAGTTATTTAGAGAACTTTCAACTCAACGTCAGATAGATCGAGCAGACACTCGATGACCTAAGTTATAATATAAGCAGTCAGTGGTTGAAATACGGGGAAAGCTGGAGGCTTTCCGCTATCGACCAATCAGATACCCGCTGCCATCGCGATCCTCCGCCCAATCGACCACCTGCTGTAGTGGGCGGCAACCAACCACCCACGGCCTTTCTGGAGGAAACGTAAATAGAACAGAATGCGAGAAACCAACAGCATCACCATCAACATCTCTATTATCGAGATCGTGCGATCGGATCGTGATGCGGAGCAAATCACACACAATACAATAAATTCCAGGAAGCCGAACGCTTTAATGTGTTTCATCAAATGTTCATGTTCAAATCGCAGGCCGTCCGATTGTGTGTCTGTCCGTCGCACTGACTGTCTGTCTGTCTGTCCGTCCGCATGTCAGTACTGAGCACATGCCTGTCTCATCGTCAATCGATCAATCGATTTAACAATCCATTGAACTATTTGATTTCAACTTGTTGTTTGTGATCGAATTGAAATTTCAATTTGAATGGGAATTTTCAATGAGCGCGTGAGAAGAAGGGAGAGAGAGTGAAAAATTCCTCACGATCATGCGATGGGATGCGATGCGAAGCGATGCGATCGCGAACATCCTTTTGACGCGAGTCGGGGCGTTGAGTGATCGAACAAAGAGAAATTCAAATAAAATACGTGGTGTGTGCGTTGGGAAATAAAATGCCACGTTATGTCGGCTAGAAGACGCGCCGGTGCTCGGCCAAGATCAAAGGCCAGGCCGTGATCTGTAATGACAGCTTTGATCATTGTTGGGCCTTTGATTTTCCGGCGCATGCTATTGCATGTCAGAGGAGCCGGAGGAGGGGAAATTGCTGTCGAGAACTATTTATGTTGCTCGCACTCGCGCTCTCTCACTCCCGATGCATGTTTTCCTCAACTTGTTTTTATGATTTACCCGAGAATGAATAATGTGTGAGTTTTATGTCGGTGGCAATTTATTTCCACCGATATACAGACAGCGCAGAAGGGACTGAATGTTTTTGTAACCCCGATGGTCTTCGGCATAAAACAAAGTCTTCAAGTGGTTGTCGGCATAACCTTGAGAAAATCCTCAGAAATAGTAGACGATTCAACTTCGAATATAAAAAGAAAAATGGTTTTGCAGTTTTATCCTTTTAGCTTCAGACAAAGCCGTATGGTTTTCATCTGTGGTCCAGAGTGAAAATCCCCATTAATTCCCAAGCTAGACCACATGCGCTTCACAAGAACAAAATACAAATCCTCAAAAAATTAGAACCACTGGGTCCCATGCAGTTGATCCCCAAGCAAATCACCAACAACTACACATCGCTAAAATCGATTACGACAACTTTTCATCACATTTGCAAAACCAACAAAAACCGCCATCATCAGCTGATGCGATGACAAAACCGCTTGAGGACCCTTTTCAAAATCATACCCTTGGAGAAAAAATAATATTTATGCATATATGGGCGTATATGCAAATCAGCCGACACACAGCACAAAAAGGAAGGATGAGAGGGGGAGAGAGATGTATTTGTCATTGACATGAATGTCAAATCCGTATGTCAAAAAGTGAAAAAAATATTCATCAAATAACCATAAAAAATTGAGAGATGACAACTTCAATTATTGCAAAATTTATCAAACAGACAGAAAAAAATCAAAATAAAAACGACAAAAACAATAATAATAGCAGTAGAGGGAAAACGACAGCGATGCTGCGAAATATCAACAACATAAATACCGAATTTTCACAATTGTCAATCCAGTGATCAGAGGCCAAAATGACATACATACGAAAGGGAGAAACAGAGAGAGAGAGAGAGAAAAAGAGAAATGGCATTGTTAGTAATCTTTACAACAAAAACCTGTCCTGTAGAAATAACAATAAAAATTAAAATATTAAAAAGTTCAACAATAAACCCAAAAGAAAAAACCGATTATTGTAAAAAGCATTCTTAACATGCTAAACAGAGTACACAAAACAGAAATATAAGAAATAAAATTATGAAATTTAAAAAAATGCAAAAAAAAAATTTTTATGAAAAAAGGTAATTCTAAAATATTAGTCAATAATAAACGAACATTTTAATTACACTAACAAACATATATATTAATATGCATACATTTTTAATGCATAAATTATAAACAAATTACAACAAAAATAAAAATCATCACTTCATCGACCAGGCGGTGATGATGGTGATTTTTGTTTTTGTTTTCGATGGCGCTGATGTCGTTGTCAATGTTGATGGCGATGGCGTCGACGATGATGATGATGGCCATAGCGATGACGATGGGTTGCGCAAAGAACTGTCAACAAAATTAATGTCATCGGCCGCCGCTGCGAGTGGGGCAGCCGATGAAAAATTATGGGTCTGTGTCAATAAACACGACCATGATTGATTTGACAACACGCGACGACTGGCGGATGGAACCGACCGAGGGATGATGTCAGGGAAAATGAAATAAAAATAATTACGAATTTTGCGAGACTTTTGCACAGAAATGAAAAGGAGAACAATAAAAAAAAAAACAACAAAAATAATAACATCGACAATAAAAACAAAAACAAAAGCTGAATAAAAATCCACATTTAAGTCGAAATCCACTGTGAGCGACAGAAGGGACCGAATGAGGGTCGTCCCAGATCCGAAAGGGTGCCAACGTCGGCGAAAGGGTGTTAAATTGTCATCGTCGTTGTGGCGGAGGACGGAGCAGAGCAGGGTTGCCACCAGTCATCGTCACCGGCCGGCCCGAGGGACCCTCGTCGTGCACCGTCGTCGGCCGCCCGAGGGTTTTCGCGCTAATGAAGACAAATATTCGCCCTTGACGAGCACACGAGGGCCCCAGGGACACCACCAAACCAAACGAACGAACGACCGAGCGGCCGAGGGAGAATCATACAGAAAGACAGACGGACAACCGGACAGACGATCCAACGTACGGGTGGAGAGACAGACAGAGCTGGAGAACGACCACGGCGGATGAAATTATTTTCCACCATTTGTCAACATTTGTCAGAAACGTCAATTTTTGACGTTTCTCCCGGGGGCAGACGCGACGAAAGAGACAGAGACCGAGTGTGTGAAAGCGGACGCACAGAAGAGAGAGAGGGAATGAGAGGGAGGGTGAGGGAGACAGCTACAACAACACTGAAGGCTGGCCTCAACCCCTCCTCAGTTGGCGGCTGTCAGAAGGACACGTCGAAGAGGAAGCGGAAGTGGCGTGTGGCGGTGCCTCCAGGCACGTGGTCGATTGTTAAGTGTTGTTGGTTTTATTATTTTGTTATCCCACGTTGTTGTTGCCGTCCGATATTGCTTCTGTTGTTGTTGTTGTTTGGGTGCGGTTTGCCAAATCATTCGGCAGAACTATCATCACTCTGCCTCACTCTCTCACCACCTCTGTCGCTCACTCCCTGCGTTGTGCATTACTCAAACCATTTTACGAAGGGTCTAAGGAGGAAACAATAAACGCAATAACAGCAACGGAGTTTAGCCAAAATATCAGATTACAAACAGACTTCGTTCCTATTTGAATGATGGATAAGGAAAGAAAGCTCAGCAAGTCGACGCAATGAATTCAGAGCGAGAGAGTAGAAACGAAGGGAGGTGGAAGGAAGTCGAAGGGGGCGGTTTAAACGGGATCGGCGAAGTCGAAATTGAAAACGTGCGATCGAGGGTGAACGTGAATAGAGCAATCAATCTTCGTGGCACTTCGATCCACGTGCCTTCAATAAAACCGATAATTCATCAATGTTTCTCGCTTTGAAAGTCTCTCCTTTCTCTAACTATTTGTCTACAATATTTTCTCACCACGCTCTCTACCTCATTTCTCTTTCTGTATTCCTTAGTCTGCCCTTCGTATTTCCCTCATTGCACGGGGCTCATAAAATGTCAGAATCAAATTGCAGACATTATTCGCAGGATAATCATAAATCAGGCTAATTCCTTACCCTCATTCAACCATTTTCCCTCTCGTTCACTCCGCTTCCCTATCTTTTTCCTCTCTTTCCCTCGCTCGCTATAACTATTTATCCCTGTCTTTCATATTTCATCGCTCTATTGCCTTCTATCGTTCCTGCGACACGCCATTTTTTCCGATGCCGCGTTGTTAATCGTTTAATTTATAATTTATTGCCACGCACGCATAGACATATTTCATAACACATATGGGCACACGCATTCTTATAGACAGACCGAAAAGTTATCGTCCACGGCGAATTAGATTTCCATTGTTGATATTTGAAAAGTGTTTGTTATTAATTTTTGCGTTCCACATGAAACGGAAGCGGCTGCAGGACGAAGCGGAAGAGTGCGGAGAGGAAACGGGTTCCCGGTTACGATCGAGCAGCTGAAAGTCAACTATGGGGCGGAGCGGCTGGAGAGCAGATGAAGTTCTCCTTGTTGATGCGGGGAGACCAGGAGTCAATAATAAATGGGAAATAATAAATTGGAATAACCAAGGCTTTTTCCTGAATTCCAGGAAGCCAAAAGAGGGCAAATAAACTGTTGAAATAAATAAAGAAAGGTAAAATCTCTGAGAAGATATTTATAATAACGGATCTCAAGACAATATCCGAACACATCATTGGCCTTATTAAATATATCGACATGTGGCAGAGATTTGCATCTAATTTGAAAATTCCGTAATATGTAGTTGCCAAGACATCGAACTGAGTGAAAAATATTTTTATAACATTTTTCACCCTGAAATTATTATATCATTAGTACGCAAATAGAATTAGGAAACTGAATAATGGAGAAGTTGCCAGGTGATTGATTTGCGAATTCAATGAAATCATTCATACAAGCATAATGCATATTACCAATGCATATTATCAATCCACAGTAGCTGTTCCAGATCCATGGTAACTCCCTTTAATATTCTTACAGCTGTATCTTAATAAAAAAAATGTCTCATACTGTTCAAAAGTTAAATTGCATTATTTGCTCACAATAACCAAATGGTGAACAGTGTGTCTAACAATTACGTTGGTCACAACATTGATGATGATAATCATCGTAGGTTCACAGTATTCTAAGGAATCAGGAAAATGATGATTATAACGTTCTCAGTTGAGTAGATGATGATGCCAGCAAGGATCATAATGATGCTGATGACAGGACGATATCGACGGTGAGTACGACAGCGATAGCGCTGATGTCGGTGATGTTGCCACCGTGACAGGAACGTCCAATATGCAATCCAAGCTGTCAGCATGAAATGCGATACGAGCTCCAGCGTCCTGCAGAGCGTAGGAGAAAGAAGTCGATGATGGAGCAGAAGGCGAGATCATGCGGCGACGATTGGATGGAGTGACGATTGGAACGGGATGAAGTGACGAGGGAGAAGAAGTGAAAGAAAACGAGGCTATTGAAAGCAAGACGCCAGCATCGACAACACCAACGTCTCCATCATCGTCGCCGTCGCTGGCACCATCGTCTGCATCGACAGCAGCCTCGTCGCTGTCGTTCGCCATGCAATAACGAGCTGTCAAAAAGCCATCACCAGCAGATGACATTTCCACATATTTTCGAAGACGACGTCGAGGCGAAAGTAAAATTTAATAAACTTGTCGTTGCGTTGACATTTTCAACCAGGCACACACACACAAACACATACGTAGCACACACCGACACAAACATACATCGGCACCTCAGCTCAACCACTTCATCATCACCTTTCACCTCGCCATCTCCGTCCCCACATCTCCCCATCTCCGTTTCCGTCCATCTCTTTCCCACCCTTCCATCTCTGCCTCGTTCTATGGTGACTGTCACTTATCGCTAGTCGATGATGCTGTCTCGCTCTCGTTGTCACAGCTCAGCTGTTCCCTAGTAACTTTGGGGCATGTTTGTGGCGTGTTATTGAAAGCCAACTAAATTAATTTCATTTCACTTCACTTCGCCCTCCACATGAGTTCGTCCTCATCAGAAAATCTCACTCTCTCTCTCTCTCTCTATCTGTGTTGCCCTCTCACACTTTAAACACAAACTTCGACCAGTTCTTCGGAATTTCCTCTGAAACTCATTCCTTTTTTCATTCCAGTCCTTCGACTTTCGTTGACTTCTTCCCCTCGCTGTTCACTCCTTCGCACTCACACCTCTCATAAGTCCCTCTATCCTGTCTCTCCCGGTCTTCATCCTCTTCCTGTTGTTATCGCCTCCTCACTCTCCTTCGAGTTTTCAACTCCACTCGTTTCTCCCTTTTCACCTCACTCCCTTCCTATATCACTCTTCTCCGTACTATCTATCTCGCTTCCTCTTCTCCTCACGATGTCATTCCCCTCGTACTCTTCGATTGACATTTTTCACACATGACTGCAATTGCTAGCAATAATTTTGAGAGACGTTTCTGACAAGTCACCCACAGCATTCATCGTCCCCTCTCTTTCTCTCCACCAACCGCCCATTTCTCTACCTTTCACTCGCGCTCTCGTTCATCGCTCTTCCTTTGACTCCCCCTAGTCCTGTGAGTGTGTGCATGTTGGTGGTCTGACGTCGGTTTTGTTGCTGTTCACACTCCCAGCATGTCATCTGACATATTTTTATTATTTTTTAATTTTCCTTTTTTTATTTTTTGTCCTATTCGTTTTCTATTTCCTCTTGCTGCAGTGGGATTTCGAGTTGACAGCATTTTGACATTGGCATGAAAATCAATTTGCAATCTGTCAATCGTCTGGTTAATGTATGAGTGTGGGATCGAATGAAACAGCGAGGATGAGCGGGAACCGTTGGAGATCGAATTTATGTTGGAGATACGTGGGTGTTGTTCGTCCGTCTATCACCACGAGTTTCTACAAATTTCAATATTTTCGTCTATTGGAAAAAATAGAATATGACTGATCAACAAGGAAAAGCCCAGATATAGTAATCAGAGTTCCAGAAGTTTAAAACAACATTTAAATTTAGAGAATTATTGTATTGTACTACTGAATGGGAAACTTGCATAACGATCAGGTATAAAGATAAATGTTAACACGTTTTATGCATTTTACATATCATTCCAACTAGCTTTCGCCGTACTATAGCTTTTAGCAACATCTACATATCCAAATACAACGCTTTATGACAACCCCTTGGACTATTCGCCATTCAGGTCGATATCTCTATAACTCGCTAGCGTAGGATGGCTGTGGGTTGTGCCCAGTGATTTCAACACATGTTTCGACACAGCTTTTAACGTTAATTAAACTGCTGAAAAAGTTAATCATTAGTCGTTTTCGTAGATGTGCTTGTATCGCTAATAAAACTTGGTAATTTCCCCACCACTACTACTACTTCTACTCCTATTTCTACAGTCAGAAATCGACATCGTTCGCTGCCCACTTCGTCATCTCACATCCCACTCGCAGACGAAATCGAAGCGATTTGGTGTAGCTGGTTTAGTCCACAATCTCAGTAATCCGCAACTTAATCGATCTATCAGTCGGGTGCAGACGAATTTCCTCAACTTAACCCACCTACCACGATCGCTTTATCTTCCTGTCACTTTCTCTCTCACCCTCCCTCCAATGACCGTATCCGCTCTCTGTACGTTTGCCCTGCCCGCTATTTGATGCGCGATCGTAATTTTCGAGATTAACGATTCGAAAATTGATTTCATTGACAGTAAATGTCAAAAATCTCACGCCACCTCTTGTGTCGCGAGTCGAGTCGACTTGAGTTGGATCGTGTCTTATACACGCACACATATTCACAGCATGGGCCACACAGCCATAGAGCTAATCCGAGTGTAACGAGGAGCACTTAACTTCAACTGTATTTCTTTTATGGGATTTTCAGTTTTTCTCCTTTTATCTATGCTTTTTTCCCTTTTGTTCCCTGTCATTTGGCTTTGCGTGATTTTACGACACCATTTTCTACACGCGTAGTATGACGGAGTGTGGCACATCATAGGCACTGAGAAAAATCAGAGACACGAGTAAATGGTGGGTTTTTAAGAACTGGCAAATAATGGAAATAAAAACCGAGATATTAGGGCATGAAATATTGTCTCTCTACCACTCCAGAGCTCCAATTCTCTTCATTGACGATTTATTAGAAGAAGTAGTAGTAAGTAGATGTAAGTAAACACTATAGCATATCGTTCACCCAACTCTTAACCATCTTCAAATCAATTTGATCTAACTTAATACAGATCGATTTGAACATTGCAAATTCTCTTTCCAACTTAAAAATATATATTTTTCGAAGTCTACATGCAATTCTTCAACTTGAAAAGGACTTTTAATAGCTTTGTATCGATTTTATCTTTTCGCTAATTTCATTCTGCAAAGTATCCAAAATTTCTCTCGGTGCACGGACGCCTACAATAGGCGCTCATTAAGTCATTCAAGCTGACTGACATTATTAATACCAGCAGTAACAAAAATAAAACCAATACCAACAACAACAATAACAACAACATTGACGATGACGACGACAATGGCATGACTGTCAAATAAATAATGTCATAATCTGGAAATTTATTGACAGCTCGACTGCATTTACTACCAAACCAGACATCGATGAGTGACTACGTTGTTATTTTTTCTCTCTCCCTCTTCTTTGCTCGCTCCTTTCGTTTCATTTTCAATAACACATAACACGAAATGAAACGTATCAAGGTATCGTTTGGCAACCTAACGCAACGCGACATAGCATAAGGTAACAACGTAACGTTCGTTTCTGTCAATTGACATGACAGTTGCTTTTATGTCAATTCTAATCCTAAATGACTTTTTACCACCACCCCCTCCACTCGAGTGCACCTCATCCGCCTGTCTGTCTTCCACTGGTGACTCCTCTCGACAGCCTATATATCTACTACTATACTACGCCTTTGACTACGGTTTTTATTGGTTTCGACACGCAGCATGACGTCGTCATATATAGTGAACCTCCTTCTGTTCTGGTGATATTGTTGTTGTATTCACTGTTTATGGTATGATGGTCCTTATTGTTGTTGCAGTTGACTCGTCCAGAAGTAGCTACCGTCCATTCGCAGCAGCTTAAGCCGTCACATATTGTTTGTCAGTAATTGTCACTTTTTGTCAATGGAACCGGCTTTGATTTGGGTTTAAACTGCATTAAATGGAGCAAAAGGTGTGTCACAGCGATTTCTGTTTCTTCGTTTTCATACGTTCCTCTCTTCCCTCTCCTCATCCCTGAGCACGTTGTTCATCGTCCCCTTTTTGTCTTCGTCCCATGGGTCGTCTTTTTATCGCAATTCTCCTCACTAATCATAAATTTCTTGATAATCGTGTTTTTTGTCTCGAGGGACATTTTATGGCAGGTCTCTTCCTCCTCTCATTTTTTTTCTATGACTGTCTCCCTGTCTCCTCAGTTATAAGATGAATACATAAGAACTTCCATGGTACGTATGGGTCCATCCTATTCCACAATGTCTGTTGTATTGTTAGCTGAGTGAATTATTGCGTCCATCAGAGTGTTTGGCAATTTAATGTCAAATTGTGACAGAGTCGCGTCATGCGATCCATACTTCAGTAGATATGGAAAAAAAGAACACGTAGTTGTAGTAGAAGATGTTTCAATATAATCTCTTCTTTTGCTCTGAAGACGTCCTTAATATAGGAAAATTACTATGCACTACATATATTTTATTGAGTAAATGCTTTGGTATTAAAAATTAGGATTGAAATAGAAATCAAGAACTCTAAATTGTATAGAATAAGTATAACATAGTATCTAAATTGTATGGAATAAATCTCACATAGTAATATCCTTCCCTACACGAGGTTTCTGAATTATAATCCCTAATCCAATAGCAAAATCAAAAAAAAAAAAAAAATTTCATTTTAAAATAACACAAACACCGGGCAGCTGTAAAACACTGGATTAGATGGAGATAACAATAATCTCCTACCTCTCACATCAATGGAAAAATATAAAATACACCGTGAGGAAATCCTCTAAGTTATGATCTCTTATATCTCGGTGACAATCCAAAAAAAACCAGCCGGCTTCTCCGGCGGGGACCCCGGACGAACGTCGGATAATGACGACGATGATGACTAAGAAGACATTATTATTAATGTTGATTTAGTAGTTGCTGCCTCCTCGGTGGATATGAATGTCTGTTGCCGCCCATGCTTGTTAATGGGTTTTTAAGAACCTGCTGCTGCCTACAATTTGTTCACGAGAAAATTCCAGCTCATCGTTGACTTCTGTTTGTCTGAGGCCAGACGGGAGACGATCGTGTCGACATCACAAAGGAAGCCGCTCTCAGATGTTTTTTTCTGTATTTGTTCAATCTTCAGCGAATGGATTAAAAAAAAAAAAACCAGAAACTCTACAACAAACAATTTTATAAAGCCACCAACTTTGCTGAGTTTGGACAGCAACCGGTATGGTGGACGCCAGACTACAAAGGGATCCAGACTTTGGAGGGAATTTTCGCCTTAATATGGAAGGCGGAACATTAGGGAACCGCAAACATTTGAGCGTATAATTGATTTGCATTCAGAGAGCTATTTAGCGGTCCGATTTTAATTTGTTGTTCGTTTTGAGATCGGAGCAGGTGCCTAAAAAACCGACGGTTCTATATCCATTTCAGTCCACAATCAATGGCCGTTAATTTATGCTAATTTTTTATTATTATCATCCATCCATTGATTCCTTTCTCTCCGCCTCCTTCTTGACTCGTTCCCTTTGGGGTTTTATGTTTTAGTTGTTTGGATCGAGCCAAAGATCACTCGATCGATCGTGCCGGAGGTCTCTGGGATGCCCTGCTAAACACCGTGCTATGGCATACCGTGGAATGGTTTCTATGGCGTTTTATGACAACCCGTTAATTGGTACCATAAACGTTCGCTTTGCAGTGGGATCCTAATAAAATTTCCAGATTTTTCTATATACATAGTGCTCCGTTGTTATAGTCGTTCAATTTTGGTTGGCACTCTTAATATTCGTATGTTAATCAACAAACTGGAGGTGTTAAAAATGCTCTCAAAGCTTGTTAATTGCTCGGTAAATACATCTCAGTACTTGGTAATGCGATGTTTTAGTAAGGTATTTGAGTGGTATTGTTCAGTAAAGTGATGAATAGATTCGTATATAGGTTACGTCGATCATGGTGATGGGCAGTTTCAAATAAAACGATTGAAAAACTACTCAATTATAAGTATTGCTTGTTCATAATGGTTTTCATCAATATGCTCAGGCATACGAGAAAAAGTGCCACTGGTAAAAAGTGGGGATATATTTATTCATGTTTTTATTCATAAATATTATACACAATTCTTACTAAAAATTCACATTAAAGATTATTTTGATATATTTTCACATCAAACGTTACGACGGTATACCTCGGCATTGTATAATCAAAAAATATAATTGCAAAATACAGACATTTCTGTTTAAAAAAAATAAAAGTTAGAGTAGAGAAATTAACAAAAATAATAATCGCAAAAGAAATTGTTATTACTTTTTAAGAATAGAATTTTCTCTCCTACTCTGTATTCCGTACGTCTCGACCATAATTCCGGAGTTAAACCCTCTCACTGGAGTAAGATTTCAAACCATTTAGAGAATATTCCGAAAATCCCGGCCAATGCACATGAAAGAATAACAAAATGAGAAGGACGAGGGAGAAACAGAAGAGAAAAACAACAAGTAAATAAAATGGTATGAAATGAAATGAAAGAAGTCATTTATTCCACGCCGGCGGTTGAGCAAACAACGCCTTAGTGTGAGTTCGGTTGTGTGTGTCATCCTTTGGAACGTGAGTTCACAGAAATTCCAGTGATTAGGAGGAAGGCTTTAAATACGTCGCAAGACAACAACAACAATACCGACAACTGTAAGAATAACAACAACAAAAAAGCAGAACAACAAACAATAAGAAACGCATAAAACATGCCGACGCGCCACGAGGACTGACGAAGGATGGACGGAGAGGCAGACAGACAAACAGACGTAGAACGGGCGGGCGTAGGACAGATCGACAGACAGACAGCCAGACGCTGATGGGTCTTCATTCAGGATTAAAAAGTGAGACAAGAGATGACGTGGGTTGGTTGAAATTTCTTTATTGGATTCCAAAGGCGGGTAGGGATGCGATGCTGTGGGATTGGAAGCGTGCGTAACTCCTTCGTTTTGGTAGCCGCTACTTGAAAGCGGTAACTCTTTGAACTGCCCGCTTCTTCTTCAACGTCCCCCTCCCCCAGCTAACAACCTGCTGCTGCCTCTGGTTTCCGGCGATTGTTTTGATTTCGAAATTGAATTTCTTTGGTGATGGATCGATTGGGAATCATAAAGAAAATGGGAGAGAGAGATGTGAAGATGTTGTTCTTTGGTTTTTGATTCACCTACCGTGGAACCTTTTAAAGTGTTTTGTGTTTTACTTCTTCAGTGCACAGTGGTGGACATTGTTTGGTCAATGGATCCTGCCACCACCATCCCGTATTGAAGATGACGATGTATTTCCATTTTTGGTCAATCGAGAGAAACGCACGTCCTTCAAGCCTCCCTTGGAGATGTCAACAGACTGTCTCTAATCACTCACACCAACCTCGTCTGTCGTCTGTCGATATTTGCCAAACTTCGAGGAATTTAATAAATGCCCAATGTCGTTCGCTCGGTTCGGTTTAGTCGACTGTGAAGCGAACCATGGAAGCCGCAGCAGCAGCCCTTCCTTCGTCCCTCGGATACCGACTACTGTCTCAACCGGGTCGATCTTTTGAAGTCACACTCGGACCTTCCTTTCTTCCTCTCCATAGACCTGTCTTTCTCCGAGATGGGTTTCATCACAAATGAATTGTCATCGAATGAAATGAAAAACAAATATTCTTGACAGCTTCTGTATATCGACATACGGCACGATATTCCTACATGCATACATATGTAGAGATATGCACGACTTGTTAGGCTAGTAGCTAGGTAGGTAAGAAAGCAGAGTCATCATCGGGTAACGCTCCAAGACACATTCGAAACATCAAACGAATAGTTCCGAAATCACGCACAGAGTGGATTTTTATTTATTTAATTTTGTTTTTGCCAAAATAATGCGATTCATTGTTAGAAATATTTCAAATAAAAATCTTCCTACATATGTATGTCTATATAAGCCGAATGTGAAGAATTTCCAAAATTTCATGCATCGAAATTTATGAATTCAATCAGAGTCGAATATTGAGATGACTTTGTGATAAAAATTTTTGAGGAGTATACATTTGAGGCAAGAATTATTTATGAGGATGAATGAGCAGTATATAATTCCGAAATAGTATACCATGAGCTCCGCAATCTACTTGAGACCATATTGATGGACTCAACATAACCAACCACATACGAGTCGAGCTTTCTGAAAATAGTTACGATACTGAAAATCCATCACGTACGAAGAGGAAACAATGAAAATGCATTAAACACAAACGGTACATCCAGGCGAACCTAATAAAAAGGACATGCCGGAGCCACTTTGGCCGTCGATCCTCCAAAGGGAGACATTCTTAGTCGCTTCTGCTTTCTCTGCGAGACACATAAAAAGAATCAGACTGCAATAATCACACGCACAAGCACTGAGCGAAATACTTCTACAAAACGCAAGACTCGTAAACTTGGGAAAGAAATGTGCGAATCGAGGATGTTTTGTGGATCATAGTAGTATGTGAAGGAGATGATGGCGAAGATGGAATGGAGTGGGAGATTTTTATTAAAACCATAAACTTTCACTAAATGCGACAAGATAACATAAACGCAGGACACACGAGGCACTTAATGGCTATGGAGCCAAAGGACGAAGGCGTCAACTGGGCGTCGACGATATGCTCAAGGGATGCCCAAGAAATGAATGAAGGACGTAAGAGAGAAAAACAGAAAAAGAGCGAGTAAGAAGGAGATGGAAACAAACGAGATTTCACACTTTTTGCAATCACTTTGGCGCGTGAAAAGAAGTCATATGTATGCAACGCATGGCAGACACAATTTATGACAGAGGCACACCAGGACATGTGGGCACGAGGACATGTGCCGAGTGGGCTGGCGAAAGGGAGGGGAGAGAACGACACGACTTGGTCGAGGATATGCCATTGAGTGCAGCCCATGCGACCCACGACCCAACGACCGTACGACCCACGACCACGTGACAACGCAGCAACGCCCCCTTCTTGTGATGGTGGTGGTAGAACTTGTTACTTGTAGGCATTATCCCTGCTGGCCCTGTGACTCGGCTCGGTTGGGATGACAGGATGTGCGATGTGGTCGACCGTTGGCGGAAGCCGCATGAGAAGCCATAAAACATCATAAAAATGCAATATAAGCGAAAAGAAAGGAAAGAAAAAATAACAGAAAAAAATATAACTTCGACCGTACGTCGTTCGTTCGTTTCGTGCCTTTCCATTTCCACTTTGGGGTTCGCATATTTATGGGGTTTTTATGTCAATTTGTTGTTACGTTTTTACTGCTGTGGGTTGCTACCGACCGTTACCTTGGGACATTTCCTTGAAAGCTATATATGTGTCGAAACGACGGCAGCAATATACCAGACCTTTTAAGACATATATCAGTGGTGATTATTTCTCTTCTTGTCGCATACAGGATATGAAGAACGAGGTTAGGCGAGATAAAGTGCAAGACCAATAGTAGCAGCAATACAAATGAGTGTAGCAAAAATAACAGTAGAATTAGAACAGCAAAAAGGATATTGCAACCACAGTTGCAGAAACAACAAAAATAGAAGTAAAAACAACTAACAATAAAAAAACGCATGCACGTTGTCTCCACGGTGAGTGCTCAACAGAGTGGGAATGAAGCGTGGAAGTATGGAACGATATGAGGATAAACGAAGGCATCACTAAAGAAATGATTGGTAAAATGAACGATGAATGAAAAGAAACACCGAAGGATACAAAATTCAAGCTTCCAACAGAGATATATAGGGGAAGCCGAGATGATAAAGTGATGGAAGGAATACGCGCGGAAAAGAAGATTATACTAAGAAAACGCAATAAAATTACGATGATTCTGAAGTACGAAGTGACGTGAGGATGGCAGGGGTTTACTGTCGCTGTCAATTGCACGGATTTTGCGCCAGGACATGTTCGGACACATCATCACGTCGCATTTACTTCAACGACGCACATCCTGGATAGTAGTCGACAGACGCTTGACCCCAAGGTTACCTCTACACATACATGGCATTTCCCCTTCAAGGATATCTCACTAGACTGAAACGCACAGACAGATTGAATGTCTTAAGGCGATAATTGCGTGAAATGCGTGCTTCTCGAGGAATTCTGTTCGGGATTTTCTTCGGACGGCTGCAGTTTATGGCAGCCGGGCAGGATGTGTAAACATTATGACGGATGAGCGGGAAATGAACCGAAATTAATACTTCCCTCAAATCAGTAGCGACCCTCCACAAGGACTTGCTCATCAAGGGACCCTCATCGACCCACTGGCAGAGGTTTATGCCCCTGATCAACTCGACGTGCGGAAGACCACGATAAGGACGCAGACGACTCTTGCAGTTAATAGTCTCGCCGTCCCATCGAGAAAAAAGAGTGGGAAATTTATGTCCCATAACCTACATATGTATGTATATCTGGGGTGATACTCTGCCGTGGTAATTGCTGAGGAAATAATCGTGTGAAAAACAATGACAAGTATAATTTTCTAATAACTTATGCCGAGGGGAAGTTGCGTGATTGAATATGGCGGAGACCGGTTGGTCTTTATGACCTTCACTACTCGTTGATCCCTGTTATGAAGAGTGTGGGAAAGTCGAAAGAAATTATACTTTAATTTATAGTTTTAACACTTTGTAATTGCGGCGATGTCTTATATTAGTTTCGATGTCTGATATTAATATGCATATGATTATTATTCTTGCCGATAGCAAGGATATTAAGAATAGAATAGAATACTTTTTGAGGGCATTTTTATATATTGAATTAATTTAATCATAGAATACAATAAAGAATTCTTTATTTTTAGAAAACGAACATTTCATTAAATGCTCGAAAATGTTTCAATGTTCAGTGGTTCCAAATATCAACAAAATATTTAGAAACAAAAATGAGAGAGTTAGTAGATACAAGGTTGTGTCAAAGAAACCTATAGAAAAAAGCAAACCGGATAAGAGTGGATCATAAAATCAACCGATTAGAGAAGAAGCACGAAAAATATAAAATAAAATAAATTCCACGCAAATTTGTATACAAATTACTTTATGACAGCTCAACATACACGGAAACAGACGGATGAATATTTTCAAATGTGCAGACTGACGGAGAGTGAGTTCGAGTGAGATGGGTAGAGAGAGATAGAAAGAGGGAAAGAGATACGAGATACATAAACAATGGGACTAAATAAATAGTCGTAAATTGAGCGATTTTAATTTATTTTGAAAATGTTGCCGACAAAGCGGGCCAACAACGAATTGGTGCGACACCAAAAATACAACAACAATATACACCAATGGTAATAAATGCTGTGTGGATGTTGTTGTTGTTGCTATTCGGTTTGGGTTGGGTAAAACCGAAAAATGCGCTCGAAGCACACGCGACTCATAATAACGTGGCTTTCTTCACGTCGCTGTTGTTGTTAATGCTGTCGCTCTACAGACTGTCCGTCCGACCATCCGTCCGGGTGTCTGTCCAAGAGGTTGTCTGTCTGTCCGCCTAGTTTATGATTATTGCGGGTCATTTTAAGCATTTGAAATGCGCCGAGATTAGAGCCCAGAGCTCGTGGTCGTAACCTTTTGAAACAGCCGATGCCGCGACGAGGGCGGCGGCTGCGAAGGGCTCTGGTAACAGCGGGCGGCAACCCATGTCAACCATACGGGAGCAGCGGCAACCCATGAAGGTGACGGCGTGAAGCAAGTGTCGACAGTGAAATGAATGCATTTTTAATGACCGCCCGGACCCTTATAAAAAGGCGATTATAATGGTCGGCGGTCGGTGGTTTACGATCGGATTTGGGGGATCAGATCAGGTCACACGACGACTACAACAACGACTGTGGCAACGACGACGTTGGTGAAAGGCATCGGCCGACAGGACGAACAGTGTTTTTTCGAGATAAGGTTTTATTTAATTAAGTGAATGAATATAATTTACATTCGAAGACAGAGGAGTAGAGAATTTGGACAAAACATACGATGGAAACGTTTTGCGGTAGAAAAAATAATATCAAAAAGAAACTCTCAACGAAACCCTCAAAAAGAGCGTAAACACGAAGCATCGATGCGAAATGAAGGAAAAATAATAAGGACATCAGCAGCTGAACTGTGTATACGGCCCAAGAACAGAAAGAGGAAGAAGAGCAGTAGCCCCTTACGCTTCCGATTTAACGAGAGACCTCCCTTTGTTTAAAAAAATAAATACATAAAAAAGGGGACGAGGCGTCCTTAAGCTCGGGACGAAGTGCTTAATGAATTGTTAAAGGATTTGCGACATCAAACGGAGGACTTTGCAAGGATTTCCGCCTATTTTACAATACATTTACGTTGTTCTGGACGTTGTTGTTGTAGGAGCTTACGATGTTGTTGTTGTTTAAAAGAAAAGAAATATAAAAACCTTCACAACAATAAATCCAGAGGTCTCTGTTCGCTGTCAACTAGGATTTCTTTAACCCTCGATTGTTATTGTTTCATTTCACTGAATCAACAGCAACAATAACAATGAATACAACAACAAACTATCTACCTACAACAACAACAACAGTAACAGCCACTTGGCGGCGCCGTCATGCGAAATGTTGTTGTTGATTTATAAAACAGCTACAACAACAGACGAGGATGCAAAAAAACAACAAATTCTAAAGAGGTTTCACAGTTGAAGGGGTTGGCATCATTTCGTTGGGTGCTCGCGTCATGAACCCTTACAACAACAAGTAGGTTTCACATTTCACTCAAGGGTTACCCGTGCTGCAGCCCTCAAGTGGAGTGCAAATAATTATGTGAAGAGGAGTTTGGTTTTCGAAAAAGTTTTTCATTTTCCGTTTCTGCTTTTTTCCAACACAATGGAGGGTCTCTCAAAAAATAATAATAATAATAAAAATCCCTTTTGATGTTCCATAAGTAGACACTTGGTGTGGCGCAATTTATCGAGCTCGAGCTCGAGCTGTTTAATTGTTGCAATTTCAGGGGTTGTCAAGGTTGTTGTTGTTTTTCTCTCGTGGTTGTTATTGCTGTCAGCGTTGTCGCCGCACTCTTCTCATCGTTGTTTTTGTTCCTGATCACCGGCATCGTGTTTGCTGGTCGCTTGAATTCACTGATTCACCATGTGATAACGTTTTAAATTGAAAATAAACTCTTGTTATTGGTATTGAAAAGCTCTTCGAGAGAACAGTATTTAGAATATGGTAATCGCGTCACTGGTAGAGATTGAGCAGGACATTTTCAGAGGGATCAGGATGGGAGTGATGTGAACGATTCTCTCGTTGTAGTGGTGGTAATGGACGTGGTGGTGGTGATGAGACTCTGTGATAACATGTGGTACATTTCAATCGATTGATGCAAATCCTCGTAATTTTCATTAATACTTTTGATTGAAAATGTTTTCGAAAGATTTTTCTTTATCGTTTTCCCAAGTCAACACCTTGCAGGAAAATTCAAATTTAAATCTTGACATCGCTTGATGGTTTATGCTTGACATCACACCTTTCGCTGACGTTCGTTCCGTCGTTCTTGACATGTTCTCGCTGTGCACGGCGGGACGAGGAGAAAGTTGAGCATGTGATTCGCATCAAGACCACTGTGCGACACTTAAAAAATCACTCTACCGTAAAGAATCATAAATTGACGTGACGCGAAATGACAACATGACACGCAGACACACACAGGCTCACAGATGCACACCTATACACAATGCCATGACAGCTCGAAGCCTAATGAAGGACTCTGTTTGACGGCTGGAGGGACGGGCAAAAGCCAAGGACGTACGGATAGAGCGACCAGGGTAGGATTTCGCTGAGGGACCCAACTGCGCGACCAGGGTATCGAAGCGTGAGGAGGCTTCTGTCGTGCGGACCCTCGTGAGTTTTTTGTGTCATTCGTGGCAAAGAGGGTTCACCGAGGGATCCCGCTGACGTTGACAATGTCGGTCGCTTTACTCTTTGTGCGTCCGTCCGTCCGTCCGGACCGTCTGACGATCTATCGGTCCGCCTGTCTGTCGGTCGGTCTCTGTGTCGCCCATTGTGAGTTGGAAATTATTTTAATTGTATGTCACCTCGAATTGCCATGCGGTCGATTGATTCCCGGCGCGCCGCCATGAACACGGCTCATTGCCAACGGCTTCCGTTGCCGTTCACCCTATGCCGCCAGCGTTTTTCGCTTTTTTCCTTGTATGTGGTTAATTTTTTTGGTGAAAATTGAGGGAAATTAGCTGTGTTTTTATGGTGTAGTATTTCGTTCGACGTTATGGAGTGGAAGGGCTGTAGTTTCGGCCCTATTACTATTATTTATTGGTTAATCTCGACACACAATCCCGGATTACGGTAAGAACTTCGTAATCCCCAGATCAACCATTGGTATGATGGATTGTTGGAATGGACCAAACGGCACGAATCATTATAGAAACTTGAACTTGATCACAGCTCCCCGTAGAATCAACTACTGGAAAGTATGACATCATCCATAATTCACTAGTTAATGAACAATTCATAAATCACTCTTATTATAATGACATTCTGAAGAAGAATAAGAAATATGTACATTCAATAAAGTTACTGAATGCATTGACGAGGTGCGGACGGAGGTGACGATAGGAACACAAATCATTGGAGAAAATTCCGCGAAAACATTTACATTTGCTGAATTAATAAATTCCCGCCGACATCAACGGCATCAACAAGCACAGATCAATAAAACATTTCATTCATCGCCCGGGTAATAGTACAATCCCCACGGAAAGTCATAACATTTTTAATTTAATACTAACATCCATTTTTATTGCTCTGTGTACTATTCTCTCTCCTATCATTCCGTCTTCGTCGATCAAATTATTGGCGTGGTATATTTTATGTCCGTCGTAAATACGCTTTAATATTGCATTTTCCGTTGCAGTTTTCGCGAAGAAATTGTTTTCGGACGTAAACAAAAACCATTTTCGGAACTGCGAAAAATTCTGCGGTCGGGGAGAAACCACGGAACGGGCCATTGAAATGAAACATATTGCGAGTGGTTTCGCAAAAATCAATGAAAATCATCGGGGGTTCCTCGATGTTTACGATCAGTTGGGGATCGTAATCGATCGACTTCCTCTTGGTGGGCGATCGCATTGATTTAGATTTGCCAGGCGGGTAGAAAGAGATAGGTGATTCGAATACATATGTTATGCCTAGTATATACAATTAATGATGTATGTTCATTACTTTATTTATAATTCTATTACTATAATACTCGCTACTATATTAAAATGTTACAATATGTTAAAACTCGTTCACCACAAAAATCTCTATAAAATACCATTATGATCAAACTTTTCCTATAGATAGAACCATTAAAAATCAATAACCACAAATGGTGGGGGAAATAATCGCCAACAGATTTGCACAGGTGAGAAAATCGAAACCAAAGGTGGCAGAAAAATAGTCAGTTAAAAATAATACTGTTACAAAAAGAAACCGACATAAGCCAGCAACAAGCTCACAGAAGGAGCTATTGGAAGAACAAAGTGGTGAGAGAGAGGGAGAGAGAGAGAGGAAAAGAAAGAAAAGGAAAGAAAAATTCAATACAAACCACAAAATTGCAGAGCAGAAAATTCTATGGGAAAAGCGGTGGGAGAACTAAACAAGGAAGGAAGACAAAGGGAGAAAAAATAAGTGCAGTCAGGTAAATAAATGAAAATAAGAAAAGAAAAAAACAAAGTAAAATATAGAAAAGGTAGAGGAGAGAGAGAGAGGGGAGACAACAATGTGAAATCACACAGAAAACAAGCTGCGAACACGGTCTGTTGTAGGTGCTGCCGCCGTGTCAAACAAATCCGCCATTGCAAAGACCATTTAAGCCCAGGTCGGGAGGGAGGATCAGACGGAAGAAGCATTCCGACAATGACAGCGACGACTTCTGTGGGCAGGCAGGAGGCGTCGGTGAGTGGGGCGGAAACAGCAATCACAACATTTGAGGGGCGTGAGGTGAACTCGAACACAAACTTGTGGGGCAGAAACGAGGTCGGATGGAGCAAGAGAGACAGAGAGCGAGAGAAAGGACGGATGTCGAGGCAAAGGACCAGGAATAGAGTGGATAGACAAAAGGACAGACTGACACGAGGACAGACAGCCAGACAACGGGACAAACTCGACTTCGTGAGAGAAACTACATAAAATGTGGAATAACATTTGAAAGCAATCGAAGGTGCGACGTAGGGTCAGAGAAAGAGCAGAGGAGGGCGAGGAGGGCGAATGGATAGGAGGATGGGAGAACTGAAATCTGGGCTGCCAGGCGGCTACCAATTGGTTGTGAAATTGCAATGAGAGACAAAGAGAGAAACGACAAGTAGTCAATGAAAGAGTGAGAGATAGCAAACAATCAAGAGCAAAAGAGAGAGCGAGCGTTTGCGAAACGAAACCGAGCTGGAGAATGAACGAGAGGAAAATCAGTAAAACCACAAAACAAATTTGCAAAATGGCGAAAGCATTTCCGTTTTCCTTCTGCTCCATGCTCCAGGCGTGCCAGGGTGTTGCGACCACCAAGGGGTTGGGAGGAGGCGGGATGTGGGCAGGGCGAGGGTGCGAGGGAAGCGAGCGGTATCTAGGTGTGGACTAACTACAATGGCATTTACCGTGAACATCGCTAAAGTCTATAAAAATGTAGTTAACACCGCATGTCGACTGAAAGTCGAATGAAAAGCTAACGAGGCGACAGAGAGAGAGTGAGTAAAGGCACGAGGGATTGTGGAGAAAGAGAGAGAGAGAGATAAAGGGAAAGAGGCAATGGATAGTGGGAAAATATTAGTGCAGTGGGGAGAAAGCTTGTTGGACACCTAAACTTATGGTCGTCTGTTATGGAATTACAGGAAAGTAAGGGATTTTCAGTGGTTGAACATATGAAGCATTTTTTTCTGATAACCACAAAAATACTTACACTTCAGAAAATCGATTTCCCCATGACCTTCACCACCTGGCAATGACAATTGTCGGCAATTAAGGTAATTAATGAGAAACGAACTGTCGATAACTACTGTGAAAAGAAGTCTGTAACAAATATGGGGGGAGAGGAGGGAAGCAAAAACAAAATGACGGAAAATGTATATACACTAAATTATGGTAAAACACCTTAGATATACCAACAATGTTGGTAGAATATTTTAAAGCAAGAAGAGGATTTCAAATCCCATGATAGTCATGGAGATCGAAAAGAATATGATTCTGGCTTTCAGAAATCTCACGTTGATTTTCCCATATACATATTTTGCCAGTAGTTTCCTCTCATTCCTCTCCACAATCGATCGGCCTGATCAAAGCATAATTTTTTTTGTGTTCATCACCAGCTCTGCGAAATGTTTCACCTTGGTGTTTCCACGAAGCTTGGCAGAAATTGTCACACAAACACCTTATGAATATGAATAAGATGCCGAGGCCGAAAATTCTCACGTCGCCAACGAGAGAACCAACAACATGTACAAAGCGCAACAACAACAATAATAACGACCGTGACCAAAGAGACTTCCGACATTTGTCCCACTCCAGCCAGTGGTCGACCATTGTTTGACCTACGACGTGCTTCCTGGAAATCCTGGGCGACAGGCATAAAACAATAATTGGTCAAACAAAGAGAAGTCCTTTGAAGAGAAGCCGACTGGAAAAAAACGCAGAATGAGAACCAGAGAGGAGAGAGAGCTCGAGACATTGAGTGATCTACAGGTCTGGGTTGAATTTGTAGGTCAACAGGATTCAAGGACCACCGTCTGTCTGTCTTGTTCTTATCGCACTGTCCTTGTCTTCCCGCTGACGCTTTGTTTCATGCAAATATTTTCTGTTTCCATTTCTCATTAATTTGTCGGCATTCCTTCTCAAGTCGCTCCCTCGTCACCCTCGTTCATTGAGATTTCTTTTGCTCATTTCCTTCTGTTGGTTCCTCCTACCACATCAGATCCGGCCTTCGGTTGAGTGAGTTTGCGAGTTTCGAATGTGTCCGTGACAAATGGATTTGTTTTCCTCTCGCCTCCTTCCGTTCAAATTTCCCGGTAGCGCTCAATCTCTCTGTCTCCCATTGTGCTCGAGTGGACAAAAGATAATGACACAACAAACTGTCAAACATGTCGTTTATCTTTGGACTTGTGTCCGCTGGTGGGTGGTGAATGGGATCGGGATTGGAATCGGGACCGTGAGGCGTCCGCCTTTGGAAACACCTCTGCACCTCACGTTGACGACGTGACACGGGTTTCGTGACACTGGATTTTTCGGAATCAACTGCAGTATTGGGCATTCTTAATGGTCGCAAAGAAGAAGCCGCCCGATTTCGCAGGAAGACCACAGGAAGTACAATTAGGAGGGATTTTCCCATACAAAACATCATATTTCCTTTATATCAATAAAATCTGGGAGTCATTTGGAGGAGAGAAACTTTTACTACTGATGCCGTAGTCACGGTTTATTCTATCATTTTCTTTTTCAGTACTGAGTCAATTGCTTCTCGACTGGATTCCTCGATATGTATGTCTGATCATCCCACTTGCATTTTAACTCTTGTTTACCGAATTGTCACTGTTTTAAATTTATACCCCGTCATCTGGAATTTCTCGAGAAATGCTCGCTTTCAACATAAAATTTATCGAAACACTTAATGGTTGAGCATTTCGCGAGTCCATTAAGTTATTTAAATCGATCGATCGCAGGCCGACCACCACTTGCTCAACTGGTATCACGAGATGTCACATAAAATTAGCTCGTGTTTTATTTGTTTTTCGCACGAAGTTACGAGAGAAGGGATCGCTTGAGAGTGATCCCTAATTAACTGTCGCTGGTCAAAAGACTACTTAAAGTAGAGCTGTTAAATTGTTTACTACCTTCAGAAGGAAGAAGATTTAATATTTTGTAAACAAAAACAAATTTTTCATAAAACTGAATAAAATAAATCTGATCGGTAGAAAGCTCAAAAAATATACTTACAGTAATAAATTGTATTGGTATTTATATATGAGTTTAAAAAGTGATAAAAACTACGAAATTCTTTATCTTAATTTTAGTACTTCTTCAACTTTACTATTATAATTTTGTAATGTTCCAAATTTATTAATATAATTTCTTTCGATTATTTGCATGTTGTATATTTCAATAGTAGCACCACTCTTGTACTACCTTTTCTCAAGGCACCATGTACAACCATCTAGTCTCGTAATCCCCGTACCCATGTCAAACCATTCTACAGCCCGATCAATTCATCGATTCCCCAGTGCGGTTGACTCTTCTGCACTCTTTATCAAGTCATTAGTCGTGGCTACGTCCCGCTTGGCTTCGGGCTACCTTTCTCGAGGAACCTTCCTCCTCCACCTCGTGCTCCGCCCGCTTTCAGGTGACAGCCGTCAGCTCGGCGAGATGACTAAACCAATCTTGGCCGCCTGCCTTCTTCACACATGCCGCCATCCCGCCATTAAGAGCGACCTCAGCTGGAGATCAAAATACGAACGGCGGGAGGCGGAACCGGACCGTGAACGACAGACAGAGATAGATGAGGGGAAGACTACTTTTAAAAGATGATAACGTAATTTATACGACAAATGACATGCCCGTTGCCTTCTCTTTTATTTTTATTAAAATTCGTTCTTTTCTTCCTTTCCTTTTTCTTTTTATCTCCGAGGCAAGCTACGTACGTAAGTGATTTATTTCAGATTTGTCAACGTATCTTCAAAATTTATGACCTTTTTGTATTTTAATTTATAATCAATTTCATTTGAGAATCAACTTCTGACCGCTCCCGCATCCCACCACTCCGCACAGGGTCCACTACAGGGTCCGTCGAACACCACTCGATCGAGACAAATTTCGAGGGATTTATTTGGGATGTAAATTTTTTGTTGCTGGCGCGACAGTGATTTACGCTAAGTAGTTAAAATGGTAGTAAATCTGTCAGAAGCCATTAAGCCGTGTCGTCTGAGTGTGTGTGGGGGCTTTGAATTATTGGCGGTCCGGCTGCGGTGGCGACCACAGTCGGGATCACCTCAACCGATCGCACCGTTCTCACCTCAAATTCAAACGATCTAATTCCGCTCTCCCGCCCTCAAGGTGTGAAACCAGTTATTTTGCATACGAATCCCAATGAACGACGACTGAACGAACGATACCGATCGTTCGTTCGAAAGGATCACGATTGATGATTATTCGTATTTGTTGTGATCGGCGTCGACCGCCGTCCGAGACTGCGTCCGCTGACCACCATCAATCTAGCCTGGGATCCCTCGTGGTCCGATCTGGCATCTGCTCGATATCTTTCCCCGTTTACTGTTGTTGTTCGTGTTGGCTTTAAAAGGTTGCCTCCAGTGAAGTGTGATTGTTCTAATTTCACACCCTCGGCTGTCAGATTGTATTTTAATGATCGGTAGGCAGGTCCGAAGGTAAGCTTGATTGATGGGTGGACGGTAGGGTAGGATTGGGTTCTGGCTTGGGTTGGACTCAGCTTGGGTCGGACTCGAAGATGAAATTGGATTTTGATGACGGATTTCGATTGGAAAATGGTTATTTGACAGACGTCAGCAAAAGCTGAAAGGATGGCGATGGGTGTGGTGAATAATGACTGTAGATTAGGTTGTTGCTCTTGTGGTGAATTAGAAACTATACTATTAATAAACAATTGAATATTTGAAGCATTTAATAGGACGACTGTATAATTTCTGTTATAAATTAATACAAAAAATTTAATTATTAGCAAATATAAACACATGTTTTTTACCAAGTTATCTTTTCTATTGTAGTTCAACATCTAACGGAACTTTAACTGTGATATAGAAAAGAAACGATGATGGTGATAGAGGACGATATTAGAAATGAAAGCCAACGACGAAGTAAGAGAAGGATAGAATAAAAGGAAGGGATACAATGAAATGAGACGGGAAAATTGGGAAATAGAAGCAGTGGACGTGAATTTTATGAATACAATAACTAAACTGCAGCAACATAACCCAAAGGACAACAGAATGAGCAACATTGTTGCCTGACAACTGAAGACCACAGAGAATCAAATATATTGAAATGTAGAGAGAGAGAGAGAGAAAGTGAAGAACGAGATAGAGAGAGAGGTTGAATGAGAAAGGCAGAGACAGATGGTTGGTCAGAAACAGAGAATGCACAAAGTGTCAGAAATTTGTACAGTGACAACGGAAAGTTTAGAAATGTGCTCGATGTCAGACAACTCCAGACAAACGGACGACAGCCACAGATTGAACTGAAATGTTGCAGATGACAGTAGTTGGTTGGTTTGTGGTGAGGGTGAGGATGATGGGGGACAAGACGAAGAAGAAGCGATAAGTTTTGACCAACCAACCGAGTAGTTTGGACAGTCAAATAGGGACGGTAAGGAGGGAAATTCCTATGCCTGTTGGTACTTTCCAAGAGTTCCAGTCTCCTCAACCTGTCCCCTGATCTCGTGACCTGTCTTCATGACATGCCTCTCTTTTCTTAGTCTGTTGTAGAGAGTTAAACTCTTTCTCTCCCTTTCATTCACCCCATGCCTTGCTGATGACTTTTCTCGTCCAACATTCCGACACCCATCCATCTTCTGTCGCTACCACTGCCTGCTGCCACTGCCTGCTGTCGCTGCTGTCCTGGCCGTCATTCACCACGTCTGGTTGTACACACCCTCACACACACAGACGCACCCATCACTAATCAACGGTCCATCGTCCAGCCTACGGGGCACTTCGTCGCTCTCCTCCTGCTGATCCTTCTGCTCTTGTCTTTCGCATCCCCACCATCCATCAGTTTCGTTGGAAACGTCAGTAGGGAGGTCGATCTATCTGTCTCTGTCCATCTTTCTCTCCCGCTATTTCACTCCTTGTTTTCTCGTCCTCCTGTCGGGCCGTTTGTGGCGTTCTGTGGATTGAAAGTTGAAGCTGCTTCCAAATTGAATGAACGCATGACAGATAAATAGATGGACCGACAGGCAGAATGACGATCTACCAGAGAGACTGCATGTCCGTCTGTCTGTCTGTCTATCTGACTGTCTATCTGTTCATCTAACCGCTAGCTGTTTCCAGCCTCCGTCCATTCGTGGTCGCCGTCCTTGTCCGGGATCTGTCTCCGCTTTCCTCTTTCTGATGTTAGTATTTGCTTATGTTGGTGATGTTGTTGGTCAAGAGGTTATTGTAAACCTCACTGCTGTTGTTGTTATTGTTGTTTGTTTGTGTTTGTCGTACCACTGTGGCTTTTGCTACCTTCATTGAATTCTCTGTTGGGTCTGTAGTTCCACGCTGACAGCTCCACATCAAACATGCGTTTGTTTATTTGCCCGACTAACTGTCCATCCATCCACCTTTCCTTCCATCCATCCGTCCATCTGTCCAACCACCGACATCCAGACGTCCCATCGTCCATTCCAGCGTCCCACTGTCTATCCATCTGTCCATCTACCTTCGTACCATTCAACCACCCTTTCCACCATCCATGCGAACAGCCACCTTGCTGTATCCTCGACCGCCCCTCAATCTCTTCACCCCTCCCTCGACCCACTATATGTCCGACCATCCTCCACCCGTCTGGCCGTCCATCCGTCAGCATGTCATCCGTCATTCCTTTCATTCCTTCCTCCGTTTCTCTCTCCCGTCGTTCATTCGTTTAGTTCAACCTCATTACCATATCCTTGCGTATACAGCTCTTGCTCTCCTGGACATCGCCGTCCGGTCCTTCTCGCCATGATGACCTGACCCGCGTCCCTCGCCGCAATGGAGCGGATGCCATGGCACACGCATCGGAATATGCGGAGTTTCACTCCTGGCCATAATTTGCGCTGCTACTCCTTCGTTGCTGATGTTCTTGTTGTTACTGCTGCTGATGCCACCGCTGAAATGCACGCGAGATTTGCATGTTGTTGTATTTTTCATTGCAACTGACGTGTAGCGAACGAACGCGCCAACAGCGCCTGACAGTCAAATGTCAGTTCTCCACAACGTAGATCCCATTCCAAACTCATGGATCCACTCCATAACCTAGCATCCCCACCGAACGGATCCTATGCGACTCAAGGCGAACTCTCCTGTGTAACAGCGACGAGGACCGTAGTCAGTTGCTATTTTCAGACACCCCTCCACACCAGCTTCACTGTCCTCAAATGCCTTCGCCAATCTCTGATGCACGGTAGTTAACCCAAGAGCTCTCGGGTAGGAGCTTATTTGGAATGGGGAAATATTTCAATATGAAGTTTAATATGAAGTTTAATAGAATATAAAGTTTAATAGAAGATTATAGTGAATGAAACTAAAGTAGTGAAAAGGAGTGAAGGGTCGTTGACAGAGATAATATAATAAGGATTCGGTTACTAAATAGTAGAAAGAAAACTATTGAAGTTCATTGCCTTCCAAGTTTTGCATTTCTGGGACCACCACCTCATATGCATTCCTACAAGTCCAACTACAGTATTATATTCACATACCACTCTGCACTGGATAAAAAACAAGGTGTCTTACAAACCGCAAAATCACATTTCCATTACCTTCTGACCAACTCATGTCATTCAATACCAACGAATATCCCATTCTATAGCAGACCGACCCTTACTCCCATTGAAGACCAGCAGCCACTGTCACTGAGCCATCCTTGGGATTCCACATTGTGATCCCTTCACGTGCTCCATCCTGCTTTCTCTCATTCCCTTCCTGCTTTCATATGTTCACTCAGATGGTGCCTACCTTCTCGAAGCTCCTTCTCCTTGTGCACTCTGTCACTGAGCCTGGACGCCATCCTTCAGCCGGTGATGAGCTCCTCCTTAACATGGTCCATCCATTTCGTCCACCCTTCCACTTGCTCCTGTGTCCTCGATTTCGCCGATATGCCTGGGTCTGCTCCCGGAGCCTGCCTCCGCCTGGAGACGTAACTGTAATTGAACGAACGTGCCACATGCGCTCTCGGCAGTAACTCGGTGACAGACAGACAGATGGAGGGGTAGACAGACAGCCGGTTGGACGGACCGATGCGTGTCACGCCAACGGAAGACAGCTGAGTTCAGCTCGGCTCAGTTTGGGCTTCAGCCTTGGCCGAACATGGACACCATTGTGGAGGGATCGAGAAACCGAATGGGAGGCTGAGGCTGGTGAGCTGAGGTGGTGATGTTACTGCTGCAGAAGCCGTGATAATGAAATAGGAATAACGATAGAGAAGAGGTAGCGAGCATCGAGGATCCTTATGAAACTTTATACGGTTTGTAGGAGATGAGGAAGAAACGAGTAGGATATCTAATCAATGTTTAATAAAGGAATTGCGAAAATTTGGCCAAAAATGTTAATGAAAGGGAACAGAATAAGGACGAGGAAGAGAAAAACAAATAATGTGTAAGAAGGATTCAGAAAATGAAGGATTACATGAAATGAGGCATAGAAAAGAAATACATCGAAAATAGAAAAAGAAGGAAGAACATAAAGATGATGAGATATTTACTAAAGGGGAAACCTCAACGAATATCAGGACAAAAATGCTGTTGGGAAGAGCAAATAGCGCAAATAATTTACTAATTCTTATTTTTATGTTAATTTTTATATTTAGATTAAAAAATGCTGGGCATTTATATCGTCTACTGAAAAATTACGTTTGATTTCACTTCAGAAAGTAAAGAAGAAAAAATGACATGGTGAAGGGGGGAGAATGAGGAAGGAGAGGTTGAAATCGGTGCACACGCCATTAATGCACAACATATGCTGAAACTAACAACAATAATAACATCACCACAACAACAACGTCCACAAAGTATAACAGATCACATCACGTGGCGCTGGACATTTCGGGTTGGTCGTTGTTGTTGGTTTGGTTTGTTAGTTGGTTGGTTGGTTGCATGCGGTCATGTCTGACATCGTCCTCTTGGCCATGTGAGCGTCTGTGTGTGTTTAAATAATAAATAAGCATGTGCATCACTGCAAATTGATGTGATAATAAGTGAGACAGGAATTGTTGTTGTTAGTGTTTTCTGGAGTTGTTGGGGTGTTCGTTGTTGTTGTTGCTGCTGACGGATTCATGTTGATGATACTACAATGCTTTCGGATGTTGTTTTGCTCTTTTTAGTTCTTGTTTGAATATGCTGATGTAGCCTTCCGCTAATGACTCTTGCCTCGCCCCGTTGCACTCAAGTTGCCAGCAATTATTCTTCTGGCAGGTGCAATTTTTAGTTGTTATTGTATTTGCCATATATTGTTGGTCTTGTTGCTGTTGCCATTGTTTCTGCGGTGCTTTCATGACATGCAAATGCCGCTCACAAGCTGGTGTAAATGAGCTTGTTTGTTTTCTTTCCTTATGGTATTGAGGTTGAGCAATGATTGCAAATTGGTAGAGTTGCCAAAAGACACTTAAAATTGTATTTAAAGAAAATTACACATTTTTCTGAAAATCAATTTAAAACAATAATTTTTATAATAATTTCTTCTCAAATTTGTGTTCTCATAATCAACAGAAAAACTCTACATTACTTATTGTTTCCCTCACTCTGCTTCTACTCCCGCCACAAACTCGTCAACTTTGTTAACCTCCGACGAAGGTCGCAACCCAGAACAATCCCCAAGGACTCTGAGGAACGTGATGGAAAAATGAAATGTCCTAAAAATATCCCAAGCACTAATTATATTTACGCACCATCATTCATCTTAATTTTCAAAAAAGAAAAAAATAATAAAATACAAAAAACACCCTCCATCACATCGGCCTGTCCTCATCGTGCCGAAAATTTATTCCCACCATCGTCGCTCGTCCACACACTTTGCGCTGATGAATGATGTCCTGATGAGTTTGCATAAGTTTTTTTCTCTCTCTCTCTCACTTTTTCCCTTCCTTGTCTTGCCTCTTCGTTACACCTCCTTTTTATTTCATATCATTTTTTTTCTTCGCAGAAATGAGAAATAGCCAAGGATGAGAAGCAAAAAGGAGAAAATGAAAATAAGCGAAAATGAAATTAATAACAAGACGCGTATGGGAGAGGGAAAGAGAGACTGATAGGAAGGAAGGAACGAAAGGAAGGCGACGGGGGAGCAGCATTTGACAGCTGAAATATCACTGATATATCTACAACAACAGCAACAGAAACAACAACATTGCGATGAGCACGAGGGAAAAAAAGGCGAATCATCCAATCACTCATTGTCATCATTAATAACCGAGCGTCAGCGTATTTCGTTTCATCAATTAATTATTCAACATTATTATTAAAAATATAGCGCAGGAGCCAAAGCAACAAAAACACCAACGTGAAAAAAACAACGCCAACAACAATGTATGCCTCCAAGTCAAAACTTGAGCAAGTTAAAAGGGCGAGCCGAAAGCATAAAGGAGAGCCACATAAGAAGCTTGCTAGGACTCAAAATAAGATGAATGCAATGTGACTACAAAAAAATAAGTAAAGCAACAACAACAACTAAAGTCACACCAACAATTAATACAACAATAATTACAAACAAGCTTAAATTATACCGGCTCAAGGACAATAGCGAAAGAGAGAGTGAGAGAGACAAGTGCTGTGGCTTCATCAGCGATTACAAGAACAACCAGTGAAAAGAGAGCTAAAAACAAGGTGCACGATAGAAGCCAGACGAAGAAATAAACGAAAGAGAGAGAGAGGGAGATAGTCCAAACTAAGGAGCGAGCCAGGGAGCCACTCACCAAAGGAAGCCACTACGACGAGCGAAGGACGCTCACGAACGGCGATGACGATGACGATGACTGCCGACGACGAACGGAGGAACAAACGAACGGGCGAGCGGAGACGAAGTAAACGCAGGACGTGGACTGACGAGCGACGACCGTCAACGAACGACATCATTTATCATCAACCTGTCTGTCAAAGTGCTGCCACATGCACCGTCGACTGACAGGCGCGCGCCCAGGTCCTGCCACGCCATGGCATGCCTTGCTGATTCTCCTCCCTCCGGCAACGTTCTCTGTGGCAGGGTCGGTGCCACCCTCGGCGTTCGCGGCCTCGTCCTGGGCGCTGTCAAAAAATTATTATGCCTATTAATTTTGAGCCCGACGTCAGGGCGGCGGCGGTTGGGCGACGGGCGACGGGGATGGGTGAAGGGCGACGGGGATGGGCGAAGGACAACGACGAGGAGTCCTGGGCGTTGCGTTCGGCTCATTCATTTTGTTCCTAATTCTTCCTGTCATCCTGTCATTCTGCCATCGCCATCGCCCGATTCCCCCGCTCGGCGCCCGCTCAGTTCACGCTACCTTGAGTGGATAAAAAAGGGAAGAAGGAGGAAAAAGAAATAGACAGCTCGTCAGAGAAGTGAACAAATCGCTGCCTTTGGGGGCAGGGGTAAACATGAGGATGAGGGAAATCAAAAAGGAAAAGGAAAAAATTACGAGCTATGAAGAAGGGGAAAGAAATAAAGGGTGGCGTGGGAAGTCGCAAAAACTAAATATGGCGAAGGGAATAAAATGAAGAATTGTTCTGGAAGGGAAAGAAAGGAAGAGAAAGAAAGAGACGAATGAGTGTGGGAGAGAGAGAAGAATAATCGAAGAGTGAAAATGAATGAAGAATCTTGGGAGAGGGAAATGATACATAGGATGGAAAGAGATACCGGCAGATTGCGACAGAGACGGACGGCAGAAAACGACTCTCGTATTGAGATTGGAGAGAATATAAATAATCACACGGCATCGATCAAATATGTTCGCCACAATCTAATTTTCCTTCCATTCGTTGCTATATTTCCTTGTATTTTGCAATTTCAATTTCAACCTGTGTGAAAAACCCATGGAGATATACAAAATGAGTGAGAGAAAGATGCAAGTTAAATCGTGAAAAGGAACTAGGGGAAAGTGGAGTGGTAGGATGCTGAGTAATTCTAGTAAAAATAAAAGCACTCAGTGTGCAGTATGAGAATGAGCATAGAAAACTTGTGGGAAGAAACAGAGAATGGGGGAATTCGACTATGGAGCAAGAGGGAAAGCGCATGACGAGTGACTGACTGACTGCAAACGACTTTCGAAAGCAATCAATTTGAAACTCACGCTCTCGCTTCTTCATTGGTTAACACTGCCTTCGCCAACACATCCTCCCTTCCTCGTCCTCATCACCGATCAACCTTCCAGCACTTCTGTCGCTATCCTTCGACCCCAACCGACACTTGACGCCGCGTGCCAGAGGCGCAGCAACAACAACAAACAAGAGCTACCAACTTCAACCTACTTGTTATTCAGCGACGGTAACTAAACAACAACTAAAATGAGTATGGTATGAGATGGAAAGAAAGATGGAGAGTAAAACAGAAAAATAATAACAAATACAGCAACATCCACACTAATCTCCGGTGTTGACAGCTGGAATATAAATTCGAAAGGAAATGTCGAAAGCGAAAAACTCGGATTGAAGTTTTCGTTCTAACAGTGGTTGAAGGTTTTGCACAAAAATATAAGAACAACAAATACTATAACTACAACAACAAGTACCACTAGAAAAATATAAATATAAAATATATTCATAAAATTCATACGAACAACAACAAAATCGGAATAGAACAGAGGGTAGATTGAAAGAAATTTGTATGACGGAGAAAGAAATTTGTATGACGGAGCTTTTGAACCATTAAATAAATTACGGCTTATAGTCATTATATCGTCTAAAACTCTCCTTACGTTATCAATCAGAAATTACTAAAAGAATCACCAGTTAACAAAACCTAAGAAAAAATCCAATACTGTTGCATGGTTGTCAGGATCCAAAAGCGCCAAATGAAGGGAAAGGAAGAGGGAACCGGAAACAATTTCAGGACGAACCAGATAAAAACAACCATTGAAAGCTAATAAATGCAAACTTAAGGCGTCACGAACTACGCCCACAATGTGAAGCTTACATTAACCGACGACAAGGGGAACATGAGTAGAGAACTAGACACAAAAAATCCCCTGGTGAAAGAAACCTCAACCAAGGTAGAAAGTACGTAAATTTCAATGATAGGGAGCGAAAGCTGCGCCATTACATGGACGAGGAAAGCAACGAGAGAAGGGAAAGGACCAGACAAGAGGAAGGAAACCCAGACAAGGCGAAGAACACCCTGACAAGGGTATGTAAACCCGAGGAACAAATCTATTGGGGGTGAAATTGGCGGAAAATCTGTTGGAGCAACTTTGGGGATCTTACTTTCAATAGTTGCATGACAATGGGTTGTCGCGTCGAAAGGCGAAGGTGTGGGACAGTGTCAGGCAGGAAGGATGGTGAAAGGAAAAAGAAGACATGTAACAGGGAAAATAAGATGAGAGAAAAAAGAAATCGGAAGGAAGAACAAGTGCTTGCTGTTGACAGTTACATTATTTGTGACGCTATTTTGGGGGGAAGAAGGTAGAATGGTGGGGAGAGAAATCACAAACACTCAACTTAATCGTCGAGGGAACGAAGAACGGAAACTCAAGGTTCTCGCGTTGCAAATAACAATTAACGGAAGACAACCGAAGGCAGGAAGTAAACACCCAGCGGAAAGAAAAGAGAGAGACACGAAGATATCGAGTGTAGAGGTAGATGGCGAAAACAAACGAAGCAGCAGGAAGTAAAATGAAGACCATATCGACAGGATGTTTGAGTAAGGAAAGCTAAGTGCTTTCTTCCGTTGTCTCTTACAGGAAGAGTAATGATGGTTCTTTCTCTTTAACTGTGTTCATTCATTTGACCTTTTAACTTTTTCGGTGAAATTCCCTTACTCCATCACTTTCTTGCCATATCTCTGTCGGTATCGCTTGTACTTATTGGCAATTAACGGAGAGAAATTATTTTCTTCATCGTTTTCATTAATTATCCTTCACTCTTTCGAGATGATCATCATCAGGGGTGCTATCATCGTCATTGGTCGAACATCGATTCCTTAAATGGCAGCACATTTTCTCAACTGTCAGCTACAGTGAGAGTCATTTCGTTTCGACAATTGCTTGCCGATGAGGAGGAGCTCCGTTGGGTGAGCTCTTATTGGGGGTGCAACCCCATCCTTGGTATATCCCAGTTTGTTGCTTCGACGGGCACTTAAACCGCATCGACAGCAACGATGAGGGTCCAGAGACGATGAATAGAAAGAGAAGCAGAACGACGAAGGCCAAAGAAAGAACAAAAACAAAGTAGACGGCATCCTTGGTGGTGATGTTGAGGACGACTACGCCGAGGATGACGATGACACTGACACCAGAAGCGTTTTTTCATCATTATTCATTTCTAGCTTCTTGGCAGTGGAGCCTTTGGCCCCTTCAAGTGGTTCGCCCTTCTGTGCCTCCTGGCACCGAGTTTCTCTAGTCCTTGCTCTCGCCAACGTCGTGGCAGAGGAATGAAAAGTTAGCTGGCGCGCTTCGAGTCAAGTCAACCTACACTGTTAAAAATTATTACCAGTCATTCATTTGTTGGCGAGAACTCTCGCATGCGAACTTGGCGCTAGTTGGAGGAGGAAGAGATGTAGGACGAAGAGGAAAACTAAAAGCAAGAAAGGAGGAAACCACTGCTGGAAAAGAAGGAGGAAAGAAGTGATGGTGGAGAAGAGAATTGAAGAGGGGAAGAGTGATGGTAAAGCGGAGAAGAATGATGGAAAAGAAGGGAAAAGTGATGGAGGAGAACGACGGAGTGTCGGAAGGTGGTGGCAGAAGTGAAAGAAAAGCAGACGCGCGAGAGCAATTTATTTCAGCGGCAAACTGTAAGGGTTCGTATACAGAAAATACTAAAGAAGAGAATTTAGTAAAGATATAGGATGTGATATTGAGGATAAAGTTTTATTTAGTGAGAGATGTTGATGAAATTTACATTAATATTTTGTATCTACTATGCCTAATATGAAAATGCTTCCGAAACTATTTAAAAATAACGTTATATTAACTACGTACTATCTACATTATTTTTGAACGAGTTTTCTAACTCCAAAAAATTCAAGGTTCTTCCCTTTCTCTCATTCTCTCTGACTAACCAAATGGAGAAAACTAATATTTTCTGCATCCTCGCCTAATTCTGTCAAGTCATCATAGACCATAAATTTTCGCCCAAACATATTGCGGGTGTGCGATGTGCCAAAGGAGCTTTCCACGCTACACACACACACGTTGCTATCTCGCTCACTCTAGGTCGTTCCCTCTCTCTCGCTCTTTTAACTTGGAGAAGCTTGGAGAAATAATTCATTGTGCTCCCAATTGCACTGCTTTTGACAAATGATCGAGAGTCGCCCGGGCTGAGCGATGAAGTAAGCGTGTGGGCGGCCAGAGTGAGACAGAAGGAGTGAGAGTGAGTAAGTGTGTTGTGTGCAAGTGAGAGACAGCGAGAGGAGCTCGAAGCCCATCAACATAACAAATAACGTCGACTGAGGAAATTGATTACATGTCATTAATTTTCATTTCAAATTACGCTCGCACTAAGTCTTCCGGCGCGCCAAGCCATCCAGTCAACCACCCATCCTCTCCAACTCCCTGTCTCTTTCGCCCTTCGTTATACTCTCTTTTCCTCTCTTTCGCACCACCTCTTGCATTGCTCCATCACGAGCATGGCCAGGACGATGCTGGCGCATAGAGCTGTAGGCCAGATCCTCGCCAGACGACGAGTCAGCTAACGCTGGCCTTCTCCCTCTGATGGGGCTCTCCCTCACTCTAACGCTAACTCGCTGTCTCTGTCTTTCTCATTCTCTGCGGCGAGATTTATGCGCTATTGCTGCCGACGTCTCCGTTGTCGACTCCGGGCGCCTCTTCCGTCTGCCGTGCTGCGCCATGGACGCGGAAGGAAGAGTTCACGGAAGACGGAACTAGGAGATAGGGAAAGCAAAAACAAAAAAGAGAGAGCGAGAGAGACATGAGTAGAGTGTGAGAAACTCTCGGGTCTCTCGACTAGAGGAGAAGGAAATAATTCCGCGTGGACATGGACATGGACAGGATGAACAATGTTTACGCGAAAGCGAAACGAATTTTTCTACAGCTGCTGCTGCACGTCTGCACCAAAGAATAGAAGGAAGAACAGGCCGATGGACAGCCAGGCAGGCAGACAGACAGGGAAACAGACAGCCAAGTAAGCAGACACAGAGACAGACAGAACGATGAATGGGTGAAGAGAGCCAGAAGTTGGAACAGAGGATGACACAGAGGGTTCTGAAACGAAGTCCCGCTACTGTCCGACCTTCGGAAGCAGACTTTCTCTCATTTCTGTCTCGGAGGATTTTCTATTTTGTTTTCTCACAGTTTTTCCTTCCTTCTTCCACTACTTTTCTTTTGAATACCACCTTCTTGCTTTCTCCATCTCCATCGGAGTCTCTCCGTTGACTTCTTCTCTGCTACACTCATCGTCTCCTTCAGTATTTCGCTATCGTCTCTCACCAGTTTCGACTTCCGCCTTCTCCTCAGTTTCCTTTTTAGGTTTCTCTGCTGTCTCCACTTTCTCTTCCCTGCTTCTATTTCTATTAAAACGAAGACAAGTGGGTTCACGACTCCTTTATGAGTGGGCGCGGTTGGGATGGGATGGCTGGCGGGGCGGAGGCTCCGAGTGGGCAAGAAGTTTAGCCTTTAAAACATCTGCGGGTTATCCTTTGGAGAGAAAGGAAGGAAAACAGAGAGAGATGGAAAGAGGAAAGCGAATAAAAATATAATAAATCAGTGTGTTTCTCTCCTAGAAGAAGGAGCAACGACGAGGAGGGTGATGTAGGATGAGGAAGGTGAAGAAGTAGGATGTGAAGGGCAAAAATATGAAAATGGAGGGTGACAAGAATAGGATAGGAAGAAGAATGGGTATAACGATGGTGTGGGAGGTTGGTTGTTTGTGGATGAAAGGGGTAAATTTATGCTGTGTAAAATTATGACTGGAAAATTTATGCTCGGATGAAGATGCGAACCCAACGAAATCATGAATAATGATGAGCAATCATTTTGAGCAACGCCTGCTGCTCATGATTGCGTCCTGCACGCCCCCGTCTTTCACTGTCTGGGGTTCTTGTTGAATATCGTAGAGGAGGATGTTCAGAGAACAAGCGCTAATTATCATTTCAAGAGAATTGTGATATCATCAAAGTGATGGTTTAATTGCATCAAAGTAAGGGTTTCGATGTCATCGCGGAAGGGTTCAAAATATGATCCCTGAGGGGTTTTAAAAACACACATGTAGCAAGGGTTTTAAGAGTCATACAAGAGAATTGCAAACCTAAAAGAATTCAGTACTAGTTTCAATAGAATTTCACGACATTAGTGTTTAAATATCATTATTGTTGAATTGAAGAACAATACTTTTTTTTGTATAAAATGAAATTGCCTGATTACGTTGGCGTCATTACGTATTATCCATGGCATCAGCCTAAATACCATGGTCCCATGTTCAACATCGGTTTAATTTCCCATTGAGTGACGTCATCATAAAACACCAGTAACAGTTAAATCAAATAAAATACAGAAACCATACCAACGAACCTCCCTCCTGTGTGTTTGTCTGTTCCTGATGTCCCGGAACTCTTAAAATCTGAACGAACCAATTTAAATGTGAATCGCATAAATCTTCGCGCACAGGACAACGGTTAGAGTGACAACAACAACACAACTGGCTGCCAACAACATGAACCCGGTGACAATCTCTCAACCCTCCCCTCCCCTCAGTCATATGAAATATTTCTGTAACTTCCATCTGGGACATAAATCTGTGATGGAAATGATACATTCAGCGAATGGTTAATTGCAATCTCGACATGATTTATACTTGCGCAATAGAAATGAATAAATTTATCGAGAATGGAATTGAAAACATTTTGAGCCCGCACCCCTCTGGTCACCGCCCTCTGGTCGCCATCGACCGTGGCCGTAGGAGACCCTTTGCGCGGTGAGACAATGGGACTTTATTATAATTCTCTGAAATATATCACCGGCCGCCCGGTCATGTCATGGGTCTAGTTGACCGACCCGTCACTCGAACTTGATCTTTGTCACGAACTCGCCCTGTCTCTTTCCACAACTGTGTTGAGAAGTGGACGACGGTCGTTAGTTTGGTTGCTGGTTTAGTTCTTGTCATTGGATATTATTTATTGCTATTGCTATAGTCCATTTAAGACCAGGCGGTGCTTTTTTCTCTCTCACTGTTCTCTCGCTCAATCTAAGGTACAGATTTTCATCCCGGATTTCTGCAAGATAATTTATTTCTTCTAGAATTAACTTCGCGGCAAACAGGAAAGCCTCTGAGGTGGGCAAACTGTCGTGCTCCGAAGCCTTCGAAGCAACTTCTGAACTAGCCAAAAGCCATTTGTATTCAAATGCAAGTAGATATATTTATGACTGTGTGCATGGTGTATAATGGTGTGTGAGCGAGTCCAACTGCCATAAACCGTTAACAACAAAATAAGCCAAACAACTTGTGAATTTATGGCAAGAAAAGCATAACGAAATGGAACAAAATGAAATGAAACTAAATACACAGAAAATATATACAGAAATAAAGACAAACTATAAAAAGGGAAAAAAGGTTAGAAAAGATATGAAAAAAGAATAGAAGTATGAAATTACTAAAAAAACTAAAGGAAATAAAGGAAAAAACAAAACAAGGCGTTATAATAAACTAAAATAATGATATGCAAAAATAAACATAAAATACGAAAAAGCCCACAAATTGGGGGACGCGATGAGGTAAGGAGAAATTACGAATAAAAGAGAAAGACTGTAGGGAGGAATAAGAGTGAGTGTGATGAAGAAAGAAACAATAGAGAACGAAGCATTCATAATTAAAAAGCCGACAAAAATGACAAGCGTAGAAAAATTATGACTTTGGTTGACTTCGTTTTCCGAATATCGTAACAATTAACAAAGGCTCATAAATAACTTCACAAAAGCGACAACAACAATGTTAATAACGACCTTAGTAACAACAACACGCTTTAGGAAAGCAACAACAATTATACCACCGACTACGGCAACCCCAACAACAACAAATTCGTTCCCATGTATGGTAACGAAATTTAAGCATGTGGTTAACAAAACTGAGTGTCAACCAGTGTTGCCAGAGAGTTGAACTCTGCAGCAGGGGACGGACGGAAAAGGGTGGTGAAGACTCCCCCTTCAATCATTCGCTCCATGTCGCGTGTGACGCTTGGCTGCAGGTCGTGGTGGCGGCGAAAATTGTAGAGAAGGCAAAGAGAGAGAGGGCACAGTGGGGAAGGAAAGAGTGGAGGGAAGAGGCAGCAAGGGGAGAGAGGCAGCGGACGCTTGGGGATCAGGTTCCGTGGTCGTAAATTATAACCCTGTAAAAGGGACATTTAGCTCAAGTGCTTTTTCTCTCTAACAACCTCGCCCGCTCCACCACCCTTCCCAATACCCTCCGCCATCCATCGTGCCACCGTCAACGGTGAGTGACGAAGTGGTCACCAGAGAGCGAGTTGCTATGATTATTGGTGGAAGCGACAGCGAGACCGACAACAACATTATGAAGGTGGCAACAATATGTGCAGGAGCAAAAGCGACAGCGACAAGAGCAGTTGCAACAACTATTATCATTGGGAGTAACAACAACAGCACCAGTAAAATCAACAACAACGAACCAATATCAGCCACTGGCATCCAACGTGAGCCAGAGTCGAGTATGGTTGTGTTGTTTGTTTGATAGTATATGTAAGTTTTCATATGAAAATTCTTTTATATGAAAAGAACAACTTGAAAAATTCGTTTTAAAAGGAAAAAAGGTGAAAAATTCTCTACATAGAGAATTCTCGTATAGAGTTCCATTTCCATCTGTAGCTTTTTTTTTCTCAGTGTACATGTCGCCAGCAAAAGCCTTTCGACGGCTTCCATTGCCTGCCTGCATATCATAATCACATTCATTTAATGCAATCCACCGCATTCCCCACTCTCTTCCTCATTCTCCACCCCAATTTCGTTCTCGTTATCGTTCTCTTTCACTTATTCTGTCTCGCTCTTTCTACTCTATCGCAATTGTTCTACCGTTCTAATTCTTCTCTATCACTCTTGTTTATGGAATTTCCTGAATTTCCTTCGCCTCTCGCGATCGGCACTGGCCAGAAACGACCCATGAGCTCGTCGAAATTCGTAATTGTTTCCATTACAGTGGGCAATTCATCACCTTTCTGTCGTATGCTAATTATTTTGAGCAACGAGGTGCTCCCAACTCAAACCGGTAGTCGCATTTCGTAACGCCGTGCGGTGTAACGTGGCCTCCGTCACGTTATGTTACGTTCGGCAACGTAATGTGGGTTTTGGTCGGCTCTGGGTTCCTGTGGCCGTCTCTGATTCTAGAGACAGGGGGATCCGGACGAGGCTGAAACTGCGACTTCACGGTAGCTCAGTTAGAACTACAATTGTTGTTGCTGGCGTTTGTTATGCAAAGCACTGAAATTATTATTTATGACGCATATTTCATGCGCTTGGACGTGCGAGTGATGGTTCTAGAGCGAGGAGTTTGAATTGGACTGGGTGCTTTGGGGTGCTCCTTGGGTAGGCACTTGTTACTTTAGTGAAATATATGTATTTTGGTCTTAGCTTGTGAATAAACTAGCCAACGTTAACGAAACTTCACACTTTTGATTCTCCTTAATTTTTAGTTCAAATATGTTGGTTGTCTCATGTTGTGCAGGTCAACATTTTTATACAATCGGCACTTCCTACTTCCCCCTCCCCAATGCACACCACAACCAACTAACCTTCGCCCAAAGATTCGCCCCAGTAAAAGCCCTCTCGTTTTCATTGGAAAACAACCCAAATAAACCCCTTGAAATTCACGATTTCTGACAGGCCTTTCATCATTTCCACGAGACTAGTTTCAATTCTCATGCAAAGTTCACAGCTGCAGCGACCACAGCGAGGGTCTAAAAAGAGGGTCGCAGGGGCCGGGTCGGCCCGGAGGTAGGGTGAAGGAAACCCCCTTAATTGCTGAATGAAATCGAGTGCAGTAGTTAAGTTGACAGCATAAATGATGGCATGACATCAGAAGCGAAACTGTGTGCGGTTTTCTAAGGACCTCCGAGGGGTGGGCACTGAAGAAAAATACCCTATACCCCATTCAGTACCCTATTCTACCCTATCCTGCCCGGCCCGCCCTTCTTCTGCCCGCCCTACGACCACGAGACCGTGAAGCTGAAAAAACAATAACTGTTGCCGTTTGGCGTTTGGTGAGAATTTTGCACCGCGACGCAAATCGAAGGCAAGGGTATTGGAGAGTAAGAAGAAGAGGAAGGCGCGGGATACGGGGCAGCGAAACTCTAGCTGTGAGGATAAGGAGGCGAGAAGAAAGGAAGCCACTTGAGAAGGGCTCATGGAAGGCTTTTATTTCGTCCTCGATCGACGCCAGCCGCCAGACGTCAGACGGCACTCGAGGCTGAGCGAGAGACAAAAGGCACAGGGAAGGCAAAGAGTTGAAGAAGTCGTAGAAGGTTTGCTTTTTTCTCACCGAACAGAAGAACTCGATCGAGGAAGGACCTCGTCGAGGATTCCGGGATTTCCTTCTGAAAGGCTGCGAAGACGACGACGAGACCAACGACAACGATGACGATGATGATGATGAGTCGAGAGAGCGATAAAAATTACAAAATTATTTACGCACATAAATTTCATCGTGTCTCCCTGTTAAAGAGACAACAAGGACGAGCAAAATAATAGCAGGCGCAGGAAGGACGATAGCGGCAACAACAATGACAACAAGAGGACAACCGTGACAACAACATCAAAATTTGCCTATGCTAATTTTTTGGTCCTGTCGCATTTTTCGCCTCTTTCTCTCAATCTTATTCTCTCTCTGTACTTCTCACTCTACTTTTAGTCTTGAATCCTTCTGCGAAAGCATATTTCATGTCATGTCGGACGTTGGCACAGGAGGCCAACAGATGGAGGGACAGAGAACAGCAGGACCAGACGGCCAGGAGGACGAAAGGACATAAATTATAATTAAGCAGCCTTTTCGACAAGCTTATAAACGAAATGCAGGACAATACATTTTAATGCCTGACATTAATCTCTGCTCGTTTCCTCCTCCTGCCGCATGCTCTTCTTGTTCGCGCTCTTCGGGCGCTCGTCCTCGTTCAGGTTCGTTCGTCCTGGTTCGCCATTGTTCTGTCCTCTCATTCTCTCATCGCTCCGTGCCCTCGGCCTCTCGTCCTTCCACGATCTTGTCGTCGTCATTCTGTTGTCCCGCTAAGCGTTGCGTTTTTGCGACCTTGTCTAAAGTTTTTGTTGTTGCTGGTCCGCTGAAAGCTGCTTCCTCACGCCGCAGTAAGGACACGATATTTTTCTCATTTTCTCCCCCCTTCATCGCGTTCTTTACGAATTTTTTTCTCCCTCATTTCGCTCTTGGAAATAGTTTACAAATTTCTTGACAGTGAAACATTTTTCCCAAGAAAGTCCTTCGTCTGGCAGATGACATTATTTGTTGTTGTTGATGTGTACTTTCTTTCTGCTCTTTTTGCAAACACGAATGCTGTTGTTGTTGTTGTCGCAAACAATGCCATCCTGGCAATGAAAGCAATCAGTGGGTTCCGGAATCTCAAAATGTGACAACGAGTTGAGTGAGACCGACAGGAAGAAAGGAAGGAAGGAAGGAAGGAAAAGGGAGAGGGAGCGAGAGATCGACTTGAAGACTGCCCGTGGCAGTTGTTATAGTTGTTGTTGGTTGTCACTGTCACCTCATTGTCCTTGCGTCCCTCGGCTGCGCTTGGCCTTGCAATAATTGCAATAGCATTGCCTTCCCATGATGCATCTTTTTTGTTTTCTTTTCTGTTCTGTTATTCATTATTTTGTTTGTCCTTTCTAGTCCTCCTTTAATTTTTCTTTGATTCTTTCTTTTCATTTCTTTCATCTACTAATTTATTTCCCATTATTATCTCCTCATTTCTTTCGCTTTGAACTCCTGATCCTCTCCGGTGCTCCTTTGAACATCGGGCTCGCCTGCGCCATTGTCTTCCCTGTCATTACTCATTTCCATCCTCCCCATCCGCTCCAGCCGGTCACTTCCTTGACTTTGACCGACGACACCGACTGATTATCCTTCCTCCACAATGGGTAGGAAATGAAACCCAAAGTAACTTGAATTTCCACTTCCTTCACGCCGACCAAATGGACAACGTCCGCGCGGCACGAGGGGACGAGTCCTTGCAAAATAAATCAATAACAAAAAGAGACAACAATTGCCGAGAGGGAGGGAGACAGAGGGAGAGCGGCAACAAAATAGCATAACCGACCGCCATCAAAGAAGCGACAAACGTCCGGCACGTCCTGGCCTCGCCTCCATAAGTGAGCATTTCCGGCCACTTATATACGGAGAGGGCCACCCAACTAAGTATGCATTGTGGATCCTTTGTGTGTGTATGTGTGTGTGACAATACTTCATATTTCAGGGCTACAGCGAAGGGTCATCCAGGGAGCGAACAAACAACTAGATACTAAATAACTCGCCAACAAATTGTTTTCTAGTGTCACCGAGGAGGTCACACATACTCATACACACGTCGATTTGTCTCAGTAGTTGTGTCCGACTGTTGGACCGTGTAAGTGTTTATCTGTCCTCCATTCTCCTCACACCAACCGTCTGTCCATCCAACCGTCTGTCGGTCTCCGGATAAGTGTCTGTGTGCGCGCTTTAATAAACATGTCAAGTGTAATGGAAAATATAAACTGTTTCACTTCTGTGACACACTTGAGTGTGTGTTAATTTATATGTTTACACAGATGTCGGCGAGCAGCTCGATATACCGACATACATAAATGTGTGTGGTTTTCTATGGGCTAATATATAATCATATAAAATGTGGCTTTATTTTTTTTGTCTTGATCTTCGTTTATCCATTACTTGAGATTACAAATCTTCTTATATGAACTGAAATGATGTCATATTGGTATCATAGAGAAACTGCTTTTACATTTTTGTCGTCGTAGACAATTTCACTAAATTATGTTTTATATTTTTTCACTCAACTCAACTCCACTTTTCTCGCATTTTTCGTTCTTGAAACTAATTCACATTATTTCAAAATATTTTTATTTTTTAGCATTTATTTTGAATTGTTCTCCTTATTTCTTCCTCCTCTCTGACCCGTATATTGCCTTCAACTCAATCGATATTCTTCATTTTCTTTGAATTTCCTGCCCATAAATCTTCAAACTCTTCACATTTTATTCAATATCTGTTTCGATATCCACAATTCCCCCTCCTATCCATATTTCCCCAATTCTCATCTTTTCCAGTTCATAGATCTTTTCTCACTCCTCACATTTTGTCCACTTCAAGTCTTCATATAACACATGCCTCAACCCATATTTCGCTCTCACTCGCTCAAGTGACCTCCTTCTTTCACTCCAATCGCTCATTGTTTTAGCCAAATGTGTGTCTAAGTGTTTGTATAGACAGCCACTTGTGGACAGCATCGTCCCACATTAAGTTCGATAATAATTTTAATGTCTTCCATTTGACATACACATGCATGTTTGTATGAGGATTCAGTGTTTCAAAAAGAATATTCGTCTAAATTGAAGAGGTTCGCCAACAACAACAATAAAAACTGTCAGAATTTTCAAACTCAAGTGCTTGATTTATAATCAATAATTAAATTAACAGACAGATATATCTTTCAATGTTTGAGTAGACAAACATGTACATAATGTGGAATATATGGAGTAGAGAAACATATGTTACGAAAGGTTGAGAATCTGTATTGAGTAATTGAGTCAGATACTAGAGTATTTTACTGTCTATTTGAGATACTTAATTGAATAAAGTTTTAACATTGGTTTGCATTTTTAATATAAAAAATTATATAAAACAATAATATGAATAATATTTATGTACATAATATTCATACTAATATTTAATAATTACGAAATTAAATCATTAAAATTATATTAATCATATAATGAAAAGTTGAATTAACCAATAAATTTATTTAAAATTTAGTTCTTTTTATTTTTTATTGATACCAAACTAAATTTTAATTTCGGTTAAGTTAAAAAATGTTTAGTAATAAAATCATTTTCACCATATTTAGATCTTTTTTAGATCTACCTATTAAAAATCCTTCAACAGCAACATCAAAATCCTTCAACAGCGAGATTTCTACGGTCTCTCTGTACATTGACATCGTGGGTGGCTCTCGTCCAGTACCATAAAAGACGAGGAGGTTGTAAAGAAATTTAATTGCGTATTTACAAACAACATGCCGCGGACCTGTCTGCAACCCCGGGACATCCTGATGTATATCGGGCACATGTAGCGCCTTGCTCAAGGACATTCGCGTCGCGCCAACACTTCTGTATGGACATGAAAGACGACCGCATCGAACCGAAGGGAGGTCGAGGGACAGACACAGGCACAGACAGGCGAATAAAGACAATCCAGACAGACGGACGGTCGGACAAACAAACAGTCGGGTCGGATGGATGGACAAACGGACTGTCGGGATAATCAGACGATATGTATGTTTATGACGCAGACATGCGAAAAATGCCACACTTTATATGCGTGTGATTTACGACCCTCCAGGGATGCTCCTCCAGAGCGAAACAAGGCGATATAGAAAACGTGGCGCGAGTGAGATGGAAACAACAATATAATGCAACAAAGCCAGCGAACGCCATGGGGAAACGAAACGAATCGAGACGAAAGCAACCGAATCGAATTGAAATGGAATGAAATGATGTGAAGTCTGCGCATGCGCAACACTTCACGAGCCATAAACGATGCGTTATCCTTGAAGAGTGAACGAGAGGAAGAAGAAAGAGTTGCCGACGAAGACGATGATAATTTTGATATTGTTGTTGCTGGTGCCGTTGATGTTGTCGGCAGCCCACGCTTTATTTAATTTGGAGAAAACAAAAAAACTTATCGCATTCAGCACATGGCTTGCAACCAAATGAAGTGCAGCCAGACGCGTCTGTCGAGCGATTCCACCGTCTGTCTGTCCCTAGGGCTCTGTCTGTCCTCAAGACTGCCAGACACTTCTTCCGTTGGTCTCCCTGTGAGTCCGTCGCCTCTTGAATTGTCTGCCTCTGTCATTATGTCTGCCTGTCCGTCCGTCCAAGCAATTGTGTCTGTCTGTGCTCGTGTCTTTGTCGGCTCGTCCTCCGCCCGCCGTCTCCGGACTGCGTTGATTGCCGGCTAATTCCGCATTAAATCGTTTGCGGCTCCGTCTGAAAATGCAAATCGATCGTAAATAAGTTTTTATTCAGCCGTCGTCACCGTGCTCGGTCCTTCATTCGTTTCGTCCATTCCTTGGTCCCTCCGCTCGTCTGATTCTCTGTCCCTCTTTCTGTCCGTACCTTCGTCCGTCCGCATGACGAGTGCGTGATCTCAATTATAACGTGACGACGGGATGCGGGTCCAACGAGCCCTCCGACGTTGTCCCCGATGACTTCACTTTTCCTCCTTTCTGTCCCCGTTTTTATAGGTCCTTCAGACGCGACGAGTTTGTTTTATTAGTCAATTTTTTACGACCAATTGAGGCGAGAAAATTTCAAAGTCCATGCACGAAGGGAATGTTATAGGGATGTGTGGAGACGTATTACAAAGACCGAGGAAATAATTTCCTTAAAATTATAAAGAACATTTTCATACAAGAGGTTAGTTTTCATAGCAAGCATGAATTAGTACGAAGACGGCTAGGGACAGCGAACTGAATAAAACGATACAGCCAAGACAACAATTTATCTAAATTATAAAAACAAATGTGTGAATAAAATCTATCTACTTCATTTATTAAATTCTGCTCTTCAAAAACCCTTCCACATCCTACGAAAGTTATTCTTCATGCCCCCCTCTCATCGTCGATGTCCTCTCCATCAAAATCCTTCCCCATATCAACATCCAACAGTTATCCCCACCACTAGCCATGGATCAAATGAGATTCCCTTCTCCATCACCTGTAGCTTCTAATCATCCTGCGATGATGCCTTCTCTTCCATCCACCAGCCTCCGCCCTTCACCCACGGAACATCCACAGCAATTTCACGCTTTATTACACCACGAATTACTTTCCAACCACTCCTGTCATCGCCACTCAACGTCCAGGCAGACAGAAGAATGCCTTCTCTTTCACTCCTCAGCCGGCTGAGGTCCTCCCTCAGCCTACCTTCGCCCTTCGTTTAGTTCTTCCTACTCTGACGTCCTCATAGTTCCTACCCTACTCTTCCCTTCTACCTCTTTCTCCCTCACGTCGTCCACTTAATGAAAACATTAAACCAGTCGACAGCGACGCGTCAACGTCGCCGCCATCATCGTCGTCGTCGTCGTTTTCTTCTACGTCCCGACCTCGTCCCGCCGACTGCCGACACCCTTCAAAGGACGCTGACGCTGTCTCGTCGCGTTTCAATTGTCTTCGCCGGTCTCGCAATCTGCGTTGGCGAGACTACCAAAAATTAACATCTTAAAACGAAGCCGAGGCCAGCATCAGAAACGCGAGTGTGTGTGAGGAAGGGAGAGTGAGAGGGTTGAATGAGTTGAAAAGAAAGATAGATAGACAGAGATCTCACTTTGTCGACTGAGCATAAAAATAGTCCCTGCCCGACTCCAGAGGACCGAGCATCAAGTGGCGGATGGAGTGGAGTGGAGCGGACAGCGACGAATGACGAAGGCGAGGACGATTGAAGAGGACGAGGGCGAGGACGTAAACCTAAACGTGGACGTGGACGCGTCGCTTTGTGTGTCACTAATGAGACGTCGTCTCCACTTCCAGATGTCAGCGGGTCTCGTCTCATAAAGGATGTCAGCATTTTATAAATACGCCCTGTCAGCGCGAGACACAGCCGAGTGAAACACCTTCGTCGCGCCTCCGACCACTCCAAACGACCTGCTCTCCCTTTCCCACTTCAATCTATCTCTTTGCCTCTCTGCTGCTGCCTGTCCCTGTTGTGGGTCTCGTGTTAAATGAGCGTATCTTGTCGTTCCTTTGATCTTACGCCTCGCCTCTAATTTGATTACAGCTGGCTTCGCTCCGCCGACGCCGCTGTCTCTCTCGCTGTCGCTGGCGCTGTCGCCGCAAAGAATCCGCGACCCTCATCGTCAAAGGAAGGGATCTGAGCATTAAAAGAACTCGCACCCAAAGGTCCTCGTCTTGAGCGAACGCACTCAATGAGGCGTCGAAAGGATACGGATCGCGGCAAATACGCGTTGGCAGATTCCTCAGATGAGGCACCGAGCGTTGGGCGGAGTTGTGGGACCGGATTTGGGCGGAGTTTCGGGGTAGGGGGGCAGGTGATCGGCGAGATGATTGACAGTTGTATCCGCCGGATCATGATATGAAAGATGGATCGTAAGGGGTCTCTGAAGTTGCCGGTTGGTAACGATCGGGAACGTGGTATCGTGAAAGAGGGTTTTGCGAGCGATCTAGGGAGTTGAGTTGAAGTTGGTTCATCCTCGTCAAAGTGAGATATCAGTTGAGGTGCTCATGTTAATTATTTTTGAAATGAACTTCACATTGTCTTTTTGCTCTTTTTATTCTCTAGCAATAATCTGCTATATTTTCTCTATCATACTATATGTAAAATGTATACTCTAACAGCATTAAATTAATATTAATAATAATGCGATCTCAAATTCTTTGAATTGTTCTAATTAAACTTCCACAATAACTTGTAAAACTCTTTCCATACGCTCTCCTATACATTTTATCACTTCATTAACATCTAATACAGCTTTGTTCCATCTTCCCAAACCCTGAACTGTCAATGCTGCCGTTTGCCAATTTCCAAACCCTTCTTTGCTATCTCTCACACTCACCCCTAGCAAAGTGAACACCCCAAAAACTTCGTTCTACCAGAATCCGCCTCCTCTCTCCCTCCTCACTGTACCATGCCGAAGAGCGAGTCAAAGTCGTAAAAAATAATTTATTATGAACTGCACAGATAAATTAGTTAATTGCTCGAACCACACCGCAGCATGCAGTGGGGCGTCACTGAACAACAACAACCGCAGCAGCAACGACAACAACCACTACAATGACAACAACAATGACAACAACAACAACAATGTCGGCAGTAGATCCTGACGCATCGCAGCTTACAACCGACACATCATCAGCCACTCCCCTCAAGGATTCCACGGCCACATGGCTGAGACTCGGCAATAGATTGCAGCAGGAGGAAATCAGAGGCGACCGTAGGAAGGAGGAGACAGCGGGTAGGGAAGTGCGAGTGCCAGAGGTGGGTGGTTGGGGTTGGCGCGCGGGCCATAAAATAACTAAACGGCAGTTTCATGAGAAAATTTATGGAACATTTTAGTTGAAATGAATGTTTGCAGGATTTTCGCTCACTTAATGTTGTTCTTGTTAATGTTGTTGTTCTTGTTTTAGGTGGTTGCTTGTCGGTTCCACCCGTTTGCCTCTCTCTCTCTCTCTCACCCACTCACTTGTTCCCTCCGCAACCATTTGGCTTCTGTCGACACTCGCTTTGGGTCGTCTTTTATCCTTTTAGTTTTAAATTAGAGACAAAATATATGAGTGTCGTTCGCTCGCTGTGCTTTGCCTGTGTTGGATGTCTCTTTTTGTGCGTGTGTGTGTGGGTTGGTGAGCCATTCATTTACTGGAAGCCCCCTTTCCGCCATCACAACAACAACAGTAAGCCGCTCAACCTGAGTTTATCAAGCAGTCCTCGGGCCGGACGACCATTCGCATAAATCTAATTTCTCACTTCCCTCCCACTCACTCACACCATGCCGAGCTCTGCCTCTGTCTCTCTCTCTCTCGCTCGGTCAGTTTATTTACTAGCGGTTGGCGAATAAATTCATTTAGTGGCGTTTAGTGCCGCCATCGCTGCCACGCCCACGACTCAGCCCACACGATGGCGATAAAGAATCACCTTCAACATGACGTGCAAATTGCACACGAAGCGACGGTGGCCGAAGGGACCCGAGCGACCCGGTTGGGGGATTCGAACCCTCGTTTTCTGATGCCTTGTTGCGATAGGGGGTTCACGGGACCGCAGAGGGGTGCGTGAGGGGGGAGGAGAGGGGTAAATTTGGTGATTTCGGCCACGTCTGGCTGCCTCGCGCGGCGTCGCTCGAGTTAATTTTCATATTTTGCCATTTTTATTGCATAGTTTTTGGGGCTCAAGCACGCTGCTTTTATCGGCGTACCGCCCTCAGTTTGTCTCTCTCTTGCTCTGTTTCGCTCTGTTTCTCTCTTATACTCCAACTCGTGCTGCCTCTCCTTGTCACTCTGTCTCTCATCTCTTTCACACCGCCCGTTGTCGTAAATAAATTCGAGAATTTATTTATATTGCAGCGACAAGAGTTCGCATCGGTCGACGATGGAATTTATGACCCGGATCCCTCCCTCTGTCTGTCTGCCCATTTCGCTCTCCCTGTCTGTCAGTCATGCATTTTCGGCACCCAGACACGATTCGCCACCCCCTCCCCAGCTCGCTCCCCCACTCGTTGCGGTCCCAAAACAGAGTCATTTATTTTGCGAACCAAAGCAAGTGTTGGCCTGGCCCTCGTCAGTCGCCGTTCGTCGTTCGTCGTCGAATTTATGGCCCAATAAACGTGCCCGACCCACTAATAAACCCCACTCCTGTGCCTCCACCAATCCGGGTGCCTTAACCGAAATTTGTGTCCTTCATCGACGCGTTCGGGTTGACGGCGTGACACCATCTCACTCACCCGCGCACTTTCTCTCGCACGTCCTGTTCGCAAATTCGGTGAATTTGTGGACCCCATCGCACCCATATTCATCAATCCTCGTTGGTGCAGTTCATTCTGGAGTGCGTTTGCCGATGGAATTTCGCAGAGTCCGGGTGTTAGAAAGAGCTATAGCTCGGACTATCAGCTGGTGATTAGACGCATAGGGGAGAGTGGTTTGCATTTAGAGTGTTTCGTGGTTCCGACATCAATTCGAATTAAACCACCAAATGTGAAAGGGAGATTGGGAGAAAGACAAAAGACTGGAAGTTTGACCAAAGAAAAATTCGGGAAAATTTATTATTGTTTAAAATATAAATGAACATAATATAAATAGTATAAAAAAATAATAATCAGATTAAAATAAAACAAGGCTTTCTACAAAAAGATTAAGAGCGAGCAATTAGGCTACTTGTCTTTAAAATTGATTCAATTTACCAAATTCTCTCACATACCTTAAAGGAAAAAAGAAAGACCTATAAAAGAAAGGTACGACTTGGAAATAGATTAACTAAAACATAGGAAGAGACAACAAGACACTTAACTAGGGCTTGACATACTTCTACTAAAGACATATAGATGCCTACCAAAGAATATATAAATCTCCACTGAAGACTAATAGACCCTTGCTACAGACAGAAAGACCTATAACTAAGACTAATAGCCCACTAGCAACAACCGCGGACGAAGTTTGACTACCAGGTCCCCACCCCTTGGCTACCAGATCCCCATATGGATTGCGGTAGATATCACCTTAAAAACAACATTGCTTAAAGTTTTCTTCGATAACATCTGTAGCCGTTCAACATGATGGTCCGACCCTTGTTGTAAATGAGTTATCTTGGGAAACCCTTCAAAATTTCCATATAAACTCACGGTAGTTACTTTTACTCAAACCACAAAAACACATTCCCGAAAAAAAGTCGAAAATAACAAAAAAAAAAACTTTCCAACAACGTAATGAGCAACGAAAACTATAGCAACCGAAATATCAACGGGAACAACAACAACAAGTTATCATTCAACAATCTACAAACAGGAAGCAAACGAATAATTAATGATGATCATTACAATGAAAAATGAGTAACAAAGGGTTAAAAATAACCGTAAGGCAACGTCACCTGCGCATTTCAACACAAGACAAAGAAACAACGACAGTGGAGGGGGCCAGAAAGACAGAGGGGAAAGGAATCGAGTAAAGGGTGCGAGTGAGGGATGAAGAAACGATGGTGAATGCGAAAACCTACTGGGATTATTAATGGCTGCAATTACATGCAATAAATTGACAATTTTGTGGTAATCTTTCAATTTCAACAACAACATCGAGAGAAATTCACGTTATGTATCATATACAATCTTGATAAAGGGTTATAAAAGAATCCAAGGAAATCTAAAGCAAATCTTAGGGTTGAAGTTCTGATAGCTGTATATTTTGTAAGAGGTTGTATAGAAACTGGGTGATGATACGAGAGAACCCAATGAACAAAAACGAACCTACCGCAATTTGGAGTGACATCGAGAGATTTACAAACTGAACGATAGGATGACGGATGTCTGCTGCAACCATTATCCTGGCCACATCGCCTGGTTTCTCATGCAATTTCCTCGCATTTCCCACTCCATCATATTTCAATTTGTTGCCCACGATGCGAATAAATTTCCCAACCCTCACCACCTGAGGTACCGCTCCTTCTCCACATACCTTCACTACTTTGGATCCTCTCCATCCGAGGGTCCCTGTTTTCTGGGATCGCCTCCGCTGGAACTGTTTTTCATATGCCCGCCTCGTGAATTTTTATTTCGTACACAAACACACATTTCCCAAAAATTTATCGTCCTCGGCCGGTGTTTTCCGGGTACATTTATGAAAGTACACTGAAAATACTAAAAACAAGTATTGCTGGGTTATTGAAAAAGTAAATATATTAAATTAAATATACAATACAATACATTGGTTGTATTTTCTAATAATATTTTCAGAATTATATACCTAAATGTTTCTTACTAATTTAAAAATATTTGGAATGACTGTACAAAAAAAAAACTACTTGCTTATAGAAAATAAAAAAATAAATAAAATATAAGTAAATGACAAATAGAGATAGAAATTTTATTTAAAATCGGAAAGGAATATTCCCTTTTTTTCCTCTCCGTGTACAATATGTGCATGTAATATTTTGCCAAGGCGATTTTTCCTCAACGCAGTTTATTATTGCTCGCCATAAATTTCATTGTTTTTCGCCACAGTACGATTGTGTTCATCTCTCTTTCACTCTCCCAACTATCCCACTTACTTTCTCTCTCTCTCTATCTATCTCTCTTTCACTCTGCCTGTCTGTCTTTCTCGCCCACTCTGCTTCTGTATGGTCGTGTGTGGAAAATAAATGCAGCTTTTGTGGAACATATTTTTGCCCCAGAAGCGAATCCAATGAAATTGTTGTTATTGCATTGTGTTTATTATATTGTTCTTGTTTTTGTCCAGCTCATTTTGTTGTTATTTTCATTTCGATTTGTTGTTATTACTTTTGTTGTTATATATCTGTTCTGGTTGTTGTTATTTTTATTTATTGTTCTGTTTTTGTTTCTGCTGCCGTTGGAAAACACACCAGCCATGGATATGAAAACGCAAAAACACTTTGAGTGCAGAAAATATGAATAATGTTTGCACGAGTGTCTCTCTCTCTCTCTCTCTGGCTCCCATTCTCTCTTTGTCGCCGCCACTGTCTCCTTCTGTTTTTCTTTTATCCGATGTCCTCTGAGAGTGTGTCTCTGTGTTACCTCCCGCAATACATATGCATATTTTCCTGATCATTACAAATGTTTCCTTTGGAACAAATTGATGCATGGCCACAACAATAAGGCCATCCTTTCATCCTTCTCTGCTCTTCCCACTGCTCTTGCCTCTCGCTCTGAAGTCCTTTGCACTGTTTATCGTTCCTTTCCTTTACCCTTTTGCTTTTCTGCACAAGTGCAAGTTGGAATGATGTCTGTTATTTATTTCATGTGATATTTTCTCACTGTTTTATGGCTTATTCTTGATGCACTCGATATATATTTTTTTGTCTTCCATTTTTCTCGCCGATTCATTAAGAATGCACTCAAAAGGAAATATTTTAATTCCTGTTTTCCATCAGGCAGCTCAACCACATTAACATATTTCATGAATTTGCATCTGTGGTTTGTTTCACACACATGTATATGCAGATCACATTCTCATGCTATTGAGAGTTGTTGTTGTTTTTCGTTTCATGCCATTGTAAAATATGTGTGAAAATCTGTGAAAATCAACGGCGAGCGACGAGCGCAATGTGCGATTGCGAGTGTGAACGTGTGCGTGTGTCCTTTGTTCAAACTCATTTAAATGCAAATTAATGGTCAGTTAAGCTGTCAAAAAAAGGACCTCTTTTTCCACCATTGTTGTTCTTACAGTTGCTGGTGGTGAGTTTTGGAATTTTCCACATTTTTACACTGTTCATGATTCCGTCGTATTTGTTGTTGTTATTTATGTTTCTCTGGTGGAAGTGAAAACTCTGCATTTCATGGTATTTAACATAATTAATTGTCTGTGTTAAATGTGGGTTAATTTTATTTATGCGACAATAATTTCCAAATTCTTTCCACTTCGTAATTTAGTCCCATGCCGCACAACACAATGCGTTCCTGAGTGCGACTGAGGTTGGGAGTTCGGAAAATATTTTGGGAATTCTAATTCGTCTCAAGTTCGAAGTTCTCTTCAGTTCAGAAAATTTGTGTCGTTTTTCCATCATCTGATTTGTTCTTCTAGCTTTTGACGTCGATTCATGTTACTTATCTAATCTTCTTGAATTGTTGTTTTCTTTTAGTCTTGAATTTTTCTATAAAGTATAAAAGCTCAATTCTATGTCCAGCTCAACCTTGGGCTCTTCTGAACGTTTTCAAAATTTCTTTCTCGAATCCTATAAAGTCAAATACTTTTCGAGACTTATATCCAAGACCAACTTACGCTACTTACTTTTTTAACGTAATTTCATTTTATTTAAATTCCTAGAGTCTCCTTGCCAAGACTTGTTCATTAAATCTTCCTCGAAAACCTCTTCCATGTTCCTCTCCTCTCGAATACCATTCAAATTCTGGTTCTCTTCTCTCATCTCAATTCTAGCTCCCATCGCTACCATCTCACAGAAGAAAATCCTTTTCAACACACAAAATATTTTCCTACTATATCTCTTTTTCATCTCTGCCGGGGGACCCAAACCAAAATCGACCACACACAGAAGTTCTTAACAAAAGTCTCCACTACTTGCCTGCTTTCTTCTAGAGATGATGATGATGAAGAAAGCCATGAGAAGAAGGCATGAGCAGGAACTTTTTCTTCTTATTCATCTTCTCCATCCACTGCACGTCATCACATGTGTCTCTGGTCAATTGAGTGTGAAAAATATGCGGATGAAGGATTTCTTCATCTACCGTACACGTTGCTCATATTTCAAATTTTCCATATCGCAATAATTTACCGCGCTTCGGCATCTTTCTGTGGCATCTGTGAGCGTGTGCATGAGGACTAACTGTATGTAGATGTCTGTGTATGACTCTGTTGAAATTTATGTGTTGACACTCATCGCTGGCTCCTTTTGTCGTTCTTGGTCCATAAAAGCTGGCGTTAAATTTTGTCAACTGAAACCGTGACGCGTACGATGATGTGAATTAGAAGAAAACGACGAAGTAGAAAGAGTAGAAAAAGATAAGGTCCAGAACACACGACGAAGAACTTCGTTAAACTAAAAAAAAACGTCTGGATATTGAAATGGAAAAGATATTGGGGGAGAAATTGTTCATGGATCACTGAAAACGTTTCAAATAATTTTCTATTTCTACTTCAGAAACTTCTGAATACAAATTACGAAAGGATTTGCAAATTGCTTTATGAATTTATTCTTTCATCTAAAAATATTCAACAACAGAAATTATAAAAAATTTATATTTCTTAATTAATATGTATTCATAATTAATCCTTATTTCTGATATTATTTAATCTTGTACTAAATTTTTGCCGATAAAAAAAGTCGAAGGAAAGTCCACAAAGGACCATGACATCATCGACCTCGTGTCTACTTGTTCCCTCGCCGGAAGTCGAGTCCCAGGTGACCGCGCGATCCCCAGGTTGCCAGAGAATGGATTTTTATATCATCTTACGAAAATACAGAAAAGTTTACTGAAAGCCGAGAAATAATTCACTGCTGGCAAACAACTTAATCAACGATTCCTTTTCATCTAAACATCGTGATCATCATCAAGAACAATAACAACAAGAAAACCTCATCGTCATCGACTTCTCCACCGACATCCGCAATGGATGGAAGCGAAGGAGAAAACAGAAAATATATAACAAGAGAAGGAAAACCTCAAGTCATAAATTTTTCCAGCAGAAAAAGTACCGGAGGAGGATGAAAATAATGACGAACTATTAAAGAGAGATTCGTACCGAGGTTGGTCCGTGGCGACGGCGAGGTCTGCGGGGATCAACAGCTGTGCGGTAATCATGAAAAGACGAAAGGAACCGAATCCAACTAAGTAGTGGGAAAGAGACGGCGACATAATGAGCGATAGTGAGATAGAGAAGGAGCGACAGAAAGTGGAATAGAACGGGAGGGCAAAGGAAGGAAAATTCATAAACGTAATGAAAAACGGAAAAACACTAAAAAATCATGTTTCCACCTCATTAATCAAAATGCTGAGAGAAATACACACACACACACACATAGAAATCTAAGTATAGAAAATGGAAGTTTCCGACACACACACACATAGATTCAGACTCACCGACACTGACATAAAGCAATTTGTTTCCTCTGCTCGCCTCGCACACTCATAATTTATACTTTAGCTACTGTAACGATGATTTATCTTAATCAGTGTGTGTGTGTGTGCGTGTTAGAGAGACTTGTGTCTGCGTCCCGATATCTGGGTCTGAGTCGCGGCGTCTGTGTGAGTGAGTGATTTGCAGGATTTTATCCCGGAGAAAATGTGATTTCGTGGCTACAGGAAGTTTCCCGAGATGATATCTTTTCTTGCCGAAAGTGGGAAATGCATCACATGCCACCGTCTTATGCGGATCATTATGTTGGGCATGGTAGGGGTTTCCCTTTGCCAGAGTGTTTCCTCATCAAGGTGTGCGTTTGAATTCGTTATTGCGGGGGTTTGATGACAAGTTGAAGGTCGAGATCAATTCCCACCTTGATGATACTTTATTAGACATTTTTGAATACTTTATGATGACTCTCTTTTTTATCATAACAAAGAGCCAAAAAATGATTCTCAACATGCGACTATAAGAAGAACAATATTTTTAAGGTATTTTTATTTCAATTTATTTATACATAGTTGTTTAAATAAATTAAATCTCATTTTGAGTTTAAAATTCAAATACCCATTCCGTCACCACCGCCGTACCGTCGCATCTGAGTCCTTGCGATTCCTGCGCATTTCCGGGGAAAATGCATCGACCGACGTCTGGCGGCGAAATGCAAATAAATGACGCGTGACTTCCGGGAATCGCAAGCACGCGCTCGCCGACGTCAAGGACACCGTCCGGCGGAAGGACCTCTCGTTGTGTCGCAGGGTGTGCGTCCGTGTGTCTGTGTGTGAGCCGGTGAAAAATGCGCAATAAAATCGGCAATTATCACGTTCGTGTATCCTTGAACAGGGCGACAACAAGGACGCCGCGGACGAGGGCCATAAAAATAAAGTAATGTCCTGAACACGGGCGGAGGAATGGACGGATGGAGTGACGGCATGATGGAGGGCAATAGGAAAAAAAAAAACAGGACTGAGAGAAGGAAGGAAGGAAGCCGGGAAGGAAGGCAGGAGGAAAAGGGACAAAACACAATTAAAAACTAAACAAAGTGTCAATGGAGGTATTTGTCAAAGTGTCAAACGGGAACGAGGCGCACGAGAGGACCTCGCAGGACACACGTAGCGGACGAGCACGAGGTGACAGGGAAAAAGGATGGAAGTGTCACAGCACGCAAATGCATGACAGCAATAAATCACGTGACAGTGATAAATGTCAGCGGGCCGAGATGCCATCCACAAGGGACACAGACACAGGATGTGCCAATTGATTGGCGACAGGGCGGAAGGACGACACTGAAATGTGTCCTTGATTGACCGCATTCACAGCCGAGAGGCACCGTGGCTGTGTCTGTCAGAGCGAGATAGTGAGATGGGGTGTGAGGGAGAGATAGTGAGGTTGAGGGATGGGACAATATGTTGCAAGGACAACAAAAGGGCATGCATGAAATTGACGCGTTGACAATGTTTGCGTCTCGCAACACAAACGTGAATTTTCACGCATCATAATTTGGCATTACGAATCCCGCCCGGCCCTCGCCTCAGATCCAAGGATACATTGTCAACTGCTCCTAGTTCTCCTCGTCCTCGTAAAATCAGAAGGACCAACGACGACGACGATGACGACGATTGCGACCGTAAAAACTCGTCCAACGACGCGGAATATTTTTTGCTTTCTTTGAGTTATCCTTGTTACGCGCTCCTTAAGTGTGTTCGTGTGGCAGCGGGCCAACGGACGACGTTCCTCAAATGGCTTCTCCTTCTCCTGGCTGTCCCCATTCCTGCAGTCCCTTCCTCTACCGTACCCACAGCATTTGTCTGTCTGTCCTCGTGACCGTCCTCGGGTTGTTGGATTTTTTACGACGTCCATTAAATGAATCCTGCTGCAGGATAATCACTCGCATGCGCTCGCACAATAACTTTATTAATGACCGCGATCGTACGTCGATTTATTGCCGCGGCAGTGGAAAGAGATGGTGGAAAGGGAAGGAGACGGAGATGGTGGAAAGAGATAGTGGAAGCAGATGATGATTGATATGAAAGAAGGAAGGAAAAAGAAGGAGATGGAAAAAGGAGAAGGATATGGAAAATGGGGAAGAACATGAGAAGCAATAAAGGCGGAAGGATCGGTCTGTTCAATGGGGAGTGACGAAAGCACCGATGGAAGTTGTTGGTCGCTGATGGCCAAGAGGTTGTTATTTTAGAGCTGTAGATAGAACGTACCTTGGGGGAAGACTTCAACGATCCGCCGAACGAGATAATAATCCTTCACCACAGGGGAATCCTGGGAATCCAGGGAAATGTGTTTTTTCACTCCTCCTTCCATGATTTTATCCCCTTTCTCTGAAAGTTCTTGGCTTCATACTCATCTGTAGCTTTGTCTACGTTTCGTACTTAACTTGTTTTCATCCTAATACTTCTTTTCATCATTGACTGCATCCACGATTTCGATCTTTCCCTCATTTTTACTTCATTCACATTTTTTTATTTTCGTCCTAATTCCAATTGTTTTCTTACTCATCCTTACTGTAGTCGTTCTCCAGTCTATCCTGTTATTTCTCCTTCTTCATTCCCGTCCTTCGTCCTCGTCATCGTTGTCCTCGCGGAAGGATAATTAGGCGATTCGGAGAGAAGCCTCATGCAGTGCAGAATCGTAAAACTTGAGCGAAGTTCGATGCTTCCTGTTTACTCGAGGTCTGCGCTGTTGTTGGTCCTTATTCGTCGTGCTGTTGGGTTCTTCGTGAGGGTCGCGCATATGCAGGCGGGGAACCCTCATAAAATTAACCACATAATTCTTCACTTTATTGCGTTTTATATCATCACAACGTAAGAGATAAGACATGAGACAATGAACGACGGCCAGGGGAGCAGAGAAAACGATGACGAAGGATGAAAAGTGGCGACTAAGGACGAAATGTTGCGGCGAAAAAACGAGGGAAGAAAAGAGACGAGATCAAGGACGAATAGCAGGAAGGAAACGTAGGAAGATAAAATAACCACAATTCGGAAGTTATAAGGAAGAGAAGACAGTGGTAGAAAATGGAAACAAGACAGGCAGTGGAGACACACGGGCGAAAGGCGGACAGGCCAATTGGCAGAAGGCAGTCGAAGAGAGGCAGCAGGGGTGTCGTAAAATTTCAAGTATTTGCGCTGAATTTATGGCAGGACGAACAACAACAACATTAAACAACTGCAGCACACCAACAGACCACACAAAATGACAGTGTATAAAGAAGGACGAACAACATCGCAACAACAAGGAGCGAACGATGAAGAAAAGAATGCAATAAATTTGAAATTATCAGCTGCAAAGGAAGCGATTGCATGCGGAAAGGATATAAAAAATTGGCATGCGAAGAAGGGAACCCCAGGACGAACGACGGCGATGAGGGTGGAGGAAAGTGAGTGAAAGAGATGGAAAGAGCAGGTACTCAAGGTTTTATCGCGGCCGCCGCCGAGGCACGTGAGCGTGAAGACAGGGAGCGGGAGTGGAAGAGAGTGGGAGATGGGTAGAAAAGAAGCAACCACGATGATGGATGTCATCATAAAGAGACGAGATAAGGGAATAAAAGGAGGCCGTCGAGGAGAATCCGCCATGCTCTTCGTAATTCTTCCTTCTTCTTCCTCCTCCTTACCATTTTTCTCATCTCCTCCCCTAACCAGAGCAGTCATTAAGGAAGAAATATAAATATCCTTTATGTGGAGCGTAGGGATATTTATTTATTAATGAGAAGATAAATCATGATATACAAAGATTTATGAAGTAAGTCCGAGCATTAAAATTGTTCAATGAGAAGTAATATAATGAAAAATATCCATCTGTTTAATCACATTTTAATGGAAATATATTATAAAACGAACTTTTTAGATATTTCCTGAAACATTCATTGAAACCAATTTGTCGTTTGTTTATATTTAGGGTGGAGATAAAATTATTTTTTTGGTATTTCAAAAGATCCAATAAATTATATATTAAACGCATCTGCTAGTAATAATCTTCATAGGATATTTCGCTTCTCCATCATTACTCTATCAAAATCTGGCATACAATAGAAAACTAATGAAATCTTTTCATTCAGCTTTAATTCCCTTCTCTAGGAAGATCCCCTCTGTACCAGCTTGGGAAAAACATCTTGAAATTCCTTGCTCCTCATCACAATTTGTTTTTCTCTGTCGACAGTTTCTTCCCTCCTACCCTCATCATTTCTGCATTGGTCCCGTTTTTTACGAGCTCCGCAATTCACTCTATTCACGATCGTCCCATTATACCAGATCCCGACGATGTACACTCGAGGATTCCCCTAATTTCCCGCACATTATTTGTTTGTTCTCTACCTATTTTTTTCAAACAATTGTTTCACTTCATCTCCTACTCCGTCGAGTTTCCCTTCCCTCGTGTCGTTTCCCTCATGACGGTTTCCGTTTTCGCTCCTCAACTGCTCCTCTGGTGCTAATGGGCCATTAATTTCGGGTTCAACTTTTATCGAGCGCACGTTTCTGGCAACACCTCACGTTCCGTCGCTTCCTCCACTCTGCAGCTCTTTCCTTCCTCTCTCCTTCGATGTATTTGCGTGTCGTTTGCTCTCACTGTTGTTGTTGTTATTTTTTATTGACATTTTCTTAAGTGTAAAATTTTAAATGTCACATATTTTTCATTTTCATTTCCATTCGATTTTCACATCGCTCTCCCCAGAGGCCTCCATTCTGTGAACCGTGTCGTGTCCTGTCGCCCATCTCTCTCCCTCCCTTTCTCTCTCTTTTTATCTCGTTGGCATGCTCGTCCTTTGCGCCATCCTTGCCTCGTCCTGCCGCCCCTCACCGCGTCTGGTCCTCGTCCCTCGCCGGATATTCTATTAGGGAGAAGATAAATCGCTGTCGATAAATTATCGAGAGCAGCAGCAGCAGCGGCAACAACAATAACAGCAATATCAGTAACAGAAACAACAACAATCCTGTGGAGAAACAACTACAGGAATATCAGGACCAGCAAGAGCGACAACAAGAACAACAGGAACAGCATCAGCAGGCGTGCAACGCGCCCAGCAGGACATTTGAAAAAATATCCTTTTTTCAGTGTCGCGAGCATCGCCGGCATTGTCGTTGTTGTTGTTGGGCCGTGTTGTGTGTTTAATTCATTTGCCATTTTCATACGCTCTCTCTTTCCTCTCTCGCTTTTGGGGTCCCTCGGTACACAACGGCAGCCTTGTGTGGGTTTAAAATTTGTTGTATTTGCTTTTGGCTTATTTTTATATTTCTTTTCATTTTTTACTTTTTTGTTCTTGTCGTTGTTCCCTCTGGCCGGATATTTATTGTCATTTGTTTGACACGGCGGCGCGTCTGCCGCGGCAGGAGGCGGTTCTGATAAATTAGCTCCCATTTAAATCGTTACAGTTACTTCACGATCGATGTCAATGATTTACGACAAAAGGTGTTTCCAACCTACCATCGGCTGCATAAACGGAGACGAGGAAACGGAAGCGATGGCTCGGATCAAAGGGGTTTGTAAAAAAAACATCCTTCATCGAGTTAACAAAGGGAAAGGGAACGGAACGGAACATCCCAAGGGGATCCTCCGCCGATCGAAGAAATTCTCTCAAAACTACTCAATTTGCTTGACTCGACTACGATGTCTCCGACGATTAAAATCCTCCAGCGATTCCTTTGAATTCAATTTCGTTACTCCAGGTAACCAGTTTCTTCACGCGACAACGGTTGTATCCTTTAAACTCCAGTGAATTCCTGCAAAACCAGTTCATCCATCGCCTACCCGTTTCCCCTTGCGTTATGATCCTTTCTTTGTGGTCAGCAAATCCTTCTTAAATATCTTGTTCTCGCATAAATTCACAGAGATTTGTTTGGCTTGGAAATACTGATTTATTTACATTTTCGTTAGGGATTCTTTTTTAATGCCATTATCCATTATCCTTAAGGATTGGTTTATTGTTCAGTTTCAGATTTATTTACCTTGAAGATCGGGATTTATTTTACTTGCTAAGTAAGAGGCAAATTAGAATTTTATTTACATTTGAAAAGTGGATAATTTGACTATTATATTGCAATTTTTGCCTTGACTATGGCTCGGACCAGATTATTTTGGTCTACTGAACGACCTCAATAGACCGCAGATTAGAGGGATCATTGGGTTATTTGGCACTTTTTAAATCCCTTAATCCTGCTATTTGCTCACTAATTATCCGCCTACAATTTGCTGACGCGGACACATGCCGAACTTCCACGCATTTCAGCCGATTACTGAGGTTGCTACAGGTCGACGCTTGGGGTTGTAATCGCCCTTAAGTCGGGACTTCATCCCATTAGGGTCTGCGGTTTTGCTAATTGATATCTGTTAATACTCATGTCACTGTCTTTGTTCCATCCAACTTTAGGCCCTGGAGCTCAGCATGGCTTAGGATCTGAACATCGTGGGAGGTATCTTGGATCAGTATAGTCGGTATTATCCGTGGAATCTTTAGCGATCTAATGCTGCTGAAAGCTATTTCTTGAGAAACCTGGGAAACCGACGGAAATCAAAAATATGGAAATAACCGTTTGTCTAATATGCTTGGAGCAGATGTTCTAGCGAAGGATTACATGGCCTTCTGGCATAGAAAGGTCGGTAAGAATAATTAAAATGATTTGTCTCTGGATATTTCTGTTCAGTAATAGGAATATGGTAGGAATGAAGAAATATTTCGAGTATAATTCCATTGAAATACGTTCACAATTAAACTTTTGTAACTACCAAAATCGAAATTCAAAATTATTTTAAAATTGTTTTATAATTTCCATGCTTTAATTGAAATCTCACGTCAACCTCATCACAAGCCTTTTAGGAGACAAAAAACAGTGATGTTGACAACACATCAAACTCACTGTAATGGAACTGTCATCAAGTAAATTCCCAGACACTTCCGAATTTTTATCCCAATTTGCACGAAATTCCATCAATTTGTATTTGGTTGCAAAAAATAGCAAATAATTACTTATTTAAATAATGAACACATTTGGCGGAAAAACTCTTCGGTCGAGTGCTGACAAAACCTCAGAAATAGAGGCAAAAATGTGCCATGAATATTTCAGTGCCAAAATTCCATCACAAAACTCGAGATAAAATGCTAAAAATTAGTTAAAACTTTACTTGCACAAAACGAAAAGAGAAAAACTATACAAAACGTGTAGGAAAACACCTGAAAAAAGTGACTATGTCACAAAAAGCAGAAAACATAAAACAGCAACTCTGAAAAATTCCGAAACTTTGGAAAAAACTACGCGAAAAAATTGTCGGAAAACTTCAGACTAGATGGGGGAAAGGGATGGCTGCAGGACAAAAGAGTGCGGAAAACAACGCTTTCCACTTAACAAGTTGAACATCCCGCAGAACACCAGTCAAATTACAACAACAAAACACACACCACCTTTTCCTGGTAGAAAAAGCGCTGACTGAAAAAAGGTAGCAGAAATAAAGTAGCAAACAAATTAATTTAATGTAGTGAGAACAATGGGGGAGAGTGTGAGGGAAAAGGAGCCACCAAAGGACTGTTGGACGGATGGATGGACAGAGACAGACAGACAGAGAGTGAGTGAGGGAGGGGAACTTGGAGAGACGGTGAAAAGAGCAAATTTGCCGCCGACAATAAACTTGTTGTGCTGACAACACTTGCGGCGAGAAAAAACGTACCGAACGGCGGTGAATGAAATCAGCACCTTGGCGGAAGGACGAGGCAGAGCGGATGACAGAAAGAGAGCGACAGAGAGACAGGGACATGGTCATGGATAGATTGAAGCACAGAGAGAGAGGGAAAACCGTGGGAGAAAAACTTTGAGGCCATGAAAAACCGAGAGCGCGATTGTGTCGGAGAGACACCGTGTGTGTGAGAGGCTACGACGATACCTGTGTGCGATAAAGAGAGAGAGGAATGGGTGAAAAAAGATCCAGAGAGCGCTTCTCACCGAGGGCACTGAGTGCGCTCCACGCTCCCAACCAGGCACGGCAACCCTCGGCCAGTGTTGCCGTCGCCAGTGAAGCCTTTAGAGCCCGGTGATTGGCCCGATGGTCCTCGAGAGATCCCCGCCGCCAGCACTGAGCGTCGACGGCGCTCCGTCGTGAGAGCAGCCCAGGCCAGAGAGCATGGCCGAAGAGAGCCGCGCTCTCGGCCGCTCAACGCACCAGGTGTTGTGCGAGCGGGACGGAACGAGCGCGGGTGCGCTGGAGGGAAGGATGGATGGAAACCTGTTCCTCGGTCTTCGCCCGGTCGACCGCGATGGCAGCGCATGCGATCTGATTGGATGGAAAGTACGCCATATTTGAAAATTGCACTCGTTCCGTCGCACTCGCACACATCGCCGCTCCCTGTCGCACCCGGGCGCAGGCTGCACGACGGCGCCTCTCTCGCAGGTCAGACGGCGCTCTCAAAATCTCCCTCTCTCGCACACTACGCGCGCTCTCTTCGTGCAGTACTTCGTCGAGGAACACACACTAGCATGATTCTGTGTGCGAGTGTGTGCGTGTGTATCGATGAGTGGCGGTCGAAATTCTCGCCGAGCTGAGATACTCGTCGTCAGTCGCTGGTGAAATCAGTTCGAGTTTAGCTTGCTTTGCGTTCAGACGTGCTCGGAAGAAACCCAAAGAAAGTAAACCCTCTGGCCTATCAAGATATAAATATCTGCACTCTATACTAGATACAACACGGTCGCTCACAGTGTATCTCAAAGATTATATTTAATAATAAAAAAATTAGAAAAACACCAAGATACAATTGTGTGTTAACGTAAACCAAAAACAAATAAAAAATAATTCAGTGAAAGCAAATTTAATAACAATTTTTGTGACAACTTTGAAAATTCCAAGTGAAAAAAAAAAAGAAATCGAATATTTTCAAAAAAACACAATATAGAAAAAGAAATCAACAAGAAACACAAAAATATTTAAGAAAAATCAAAATTCTTAAAGAAAACCATATTTGTGGAAGAAAAACGAAATAACAATTCTGAAAAAAAGTTTTCAAAAACAAACTGAAATTTCTACGTGTAATTGCAAAACCATTGGATTAACTGCAGTCGTCATCGCTCGCCCAATTGTGGATTATTTTTCGCCCCAGACCTCGAACTTGTGGATTAGTTGCTGAAACAACCTCGTCCTTCAACGCCTACTCACAGACCTCAACTCAACATGGTTGTCTTAGAAGGCGGCGGTGGTGTCGTTACCATCGGCAACAATCAGTACTTGCAGCCGGACTACTTGGCTCCTCTGCCCACAGCGGTTAGTACTTATTTCTAGACTTCTTCGACCCGAACCAAACCAAATGCCCAACTTCCATTTTATCTCAGAGCACATAAATTTGTTCCAATACTTTCGAAAAAACACGAAATTAATTTCCCGTATCTTCTTAAATCACATTTTTAAATGAAGTCAGAGAAGAGGCTTCAATTCTTGCAGATAGAAAGTAAGCCAAGCTCCAAAGACTTGGATTTTGATCTTCCGATGGAGAACAAACAAAACCTAAAATAACTCAAACTCACAAAAATAAAAAATTTCCTCTGAAAACCATGCATAATTGAAAGTCTTGAATATTTTCTGACGCTGGATTTTCTAGAACAAAATTTTTTACGAACTTAAAAAAATTAACGCTTTTGCATTTTAATTCAGTATTAGTAAAAGCAGAAAAGCATGAAAACTTCACATTTTGATCTTTTTTCAAAATAATGAAACTCTCAAAAATATAATAACTGAAAATAAAAGAATGTGAATTCATTGGAAGAAAATGATAATAATAAAGTAACTAACTAGGCAAAGTTGGAAATTTCTGAACATTTAATTTGAGCCATTTTCATTATATATGAAATTATTCCAACTTCTTCCGATTTTCTCCAATAACTGAAAAAATCAATTGCAACACTTACATTTTTTGAGGACTTTTTCGATTTAATTTTCTCTGTTCCTTGTACCTCTCACATTACGTTAACACTTTACTAAATTCCACCATTTCTTATTTTTCCTTGCAGATGGACGCCAAGAAAAGCCCCCTCGCCCTGCTCGCACAAACGTGCTCTCAGATCGGCGCCGACTCGTCGGCCGTGAAGCCGCTGCTCTCGATCGACAAGTCAAAGAAATCCTCCTCGACGTCCTCGGCCTCGTCGACCTCCTCCACGTCCAGCAACGACTCGGTCTCGGCCAAGTCGCCCACACAGGCCAAGTCGCCGAAGTCGACCACGCCGACCACCACCGAGGTGAAGCTCGCCTTCAAGCCCTACGAGACGAACGTCCTGAGTCAGCAGAATCACAACAGCTTCAAGTCGGCGGCCAGTATTGCCGAGGAGCAGCAGCAACAACAGCAGCTGCAGCAGCAGCAACAACACCAGCTCCAGCAATTGCAACAACGTCCCAGCTCGAAGAGCTCCTCACACGGCGGCGACATCGGTGGCACCCGCGTGCCCTCGCGCAACAAGTCGAACGCGTCGCCCGCCGATGGGCTCAAATCTGAGGGCGGCAGCGCCTCGACGCCGACGCTGACCCCAACGCCGACGGCCCTGAACACGTCGACATCGCACGACAACAGCCGCAAGACGGTGTCGCCCGCCGGCTCCTCGCAGCGCGGCGCCAGCCCGATCGTCCGCTCCGGCATGGAGGTCCTGAACAACGCGAACGGCTCGGCCACGCACCCCAAGGAGATGAGCAGCATGGCCGCTGCGGCCGCCGCCGCCGCAGCCGCGTACAAGGCGGCCGGCCCGTACGGCCTCAACCCGCTCTCGGCGCTCTGCTGCCCACCCGGCATGGAGCAGCACGCGAACCCCGCCTTCCGTCCGCCCTTCGCTGGCGGCTTCTCGCACCACCACGCCGCGATGTTGGCGGCGGCCGCGGCCAACGGCGGTTACCCGGGAGGCCCCAACGGGCCCGGCGGCGCCCAGCCCAACCCATACATCAGCTACCAGCGCATCAAGACGCCGGCGGGCGGCGAGGCGATCGTGCCCGTCTGCAAGGATCCCTACTGCCCCGGCTGCCCCTACTCGGCGCACACGCAGCAGATGCTGATGGGCGCCCCCTGCCCGGCCGGCTGCACCCAGTGCGAGCACCAGAAATACGGCATGGCCATGATGGGCAGCGCCGCCACCGGCCTGCCCCCCAACCATCCCTACTCCCAGGCCGCAGCCGCCGCGGCCGCCAGCGCCGCCGCCGCCCGGTCGGCGCCGTACGTCTGCAGCTGGGTCGTCGGCGACGCCTATTGCGGCAAGCGCTTCCAGACCTCCGACGAGCTCTTCTCCCATCTGCGCACGCACACCGGAAACCTCTCGGACCCGGCTGCCGCCGCCGCTGCCCTGGCCCAGTCGCAGGCCCAGTCACTGCTCGGCTCGCTCTTCCCGCCGTCGGCCCTGCGCGGCGGGTACCCGACGCCACCACTCAGCCCCATGTCGGCGGCCGCAGCGGCGCGCTACCATCCGTACGCGAAGCCCGGCGGTCTGCCGCCCAGCGCCCTGGCCGGCGGCCCCTCGCCGTTCGGCGCGGCCGGAGCCTTCAACCCGGCGGCGGCGGCTGCAGCGGCCGCCCTCGGGCCCTACTACTCGCCCTACGCCATGTACGGGCAGCGCATCGGCTCGGCGGCGGTGCATCAGTAGACGGCGGCATCGAAATCGGCGGCGTCGTCGTTATCGTCGTCCCGGTCCGGCCACCCGGACTGGACCGATGCGAGTCGTCGTGGATCAGCGGTGAGCAGTCAGTGATCGGAGGGGTCACGCCCCCAAACGGATACCAAAAAATAACGTGAAGAGAACAAACCGAAACGACTAAGAGAATATCCTCGAAGCAACGACACAGAGAGAGATATATGGAGAGAGGCAAAGAGTCGACAGCGCCTGAATCGAGAGCTCTCCGGGAGGAGGAGTCCTTCGACATAGAGAGCGAAGCAGGAAAATCAGCAGAGAAATCCGAAAGAAATTAAAATTATAAGGAGGCGGAAGGAAGAGAAAATAACGAGAGAGAGAGAGGGATTTGGAAAGAAAATGCAAGAGTCGTCTGCGGAGGAAGCGGCAGTTGCGGAAGCGGAAGCGACGACGTTTTACTGTGATACTAAAATGTAGTTGAGCGCTAGTTTTAAGTTCAGAAGACCTTGATGTAAACAAGAAAAACAACACATACAACAATAACAACACAAATTCAGAAAATAACAATAGAAACACACCCAAACACTCTTCGTGACGAGTGCAGTTGTGAGAGAATAATTTTAACCAAAACCAGTTAAGTTAAAGAAACTTCAGTTCACTTAAAGAACCTTCAGTTTAGCTAAAGAACCTTCACTCGACTTTAGGAAGAGCTTCAGTTGTCTTTAAGAACCTCTAGTTGTCTTTAAGAGTCCTCAGTTCACTTTTAACCCAGAGTTTCACTAAAAAAAACCATCAAAACATCAGTTTGAAAATAGAAGAGACACAAGATACACATGAATATAGTTATTTTATGCATTATTTAAATATTATTAATGACTTTAATTGTTTATGCTTTAGTTAACTATTCGTAATTATTGCATACAAGTATATATGTATCTATATTTAGATTCTACTATAAATAAATCGCTATTAAAATCTAAAATTTATATTCACAATTATATTTGCTATGAAATAACAAAACAACAATGCGAAAATGTTGTTTATTAATCTTTCAGTTCGTGCTGAAATCGTCATATGATCGATCAAATCTTAAGAAAAACAAACAAAAAACAATTTATTATAAAAACAAAAATCTTACAAAAACGATACGAAAACTCATATGAAAAACACATTAATAAATAAAATGAAAAAATTATTAAAATACAAAAATATATGGTTTTTTAATTCGACATCAGATGGTTGTCCATCTCTCTGGATATGGGTTCGTTCAACTGCAATTACGGGCGATTGTTTATTTGCATGAACTCTGGTGGGGAATCAATGCGATGGTTACTGCAAGATTTATGGGAGATCCGCGGCTGCACAGTGGGCTGAAAGCGGCCAAAAACGTGTGTGAGAAAAATAGTGCGAATCTGTGCTTTATTTCCGTAACTCTTTAAATGTGGAGACTAAGCATTTGAGGCCTTCAGATCTGGGTTCTTTAGAGAAAGATATTTTTGGTAGATTTGTAGAACATTTCAGGATTTTTGAGATTATTAAAAGAATTTCACTAGCACTTGTTATAGACTATGCGAAAAAAATGACTTTTTCTTCCAAGGACCATAATTTCCTTAATTAATATCTGCAGACGAATTGATCTAAAATAGTCCGATATATTAAATGCTATTAAATGAAGAGACATATTTGAAAGAGAATTCAGATTTTAAAAAAGAACTTCGTTATAGTTTTTTTTTTTTAAATCGAGTGTCGAGCACCTGGCTTGAAATCCGATTACCGTTTATCAACCCCAGACTCGCCCCTGCGAGTAAAAAATGAATTTTCCCCGATCGAGGTAATCACTCAACCAGGAAGGCCTCGCCCAGCAGGACCCTCACCGACGAGCACGACAAATCATGAAGATTTAAGGCAGCCGAAGCGTGACGTGACACTCGACACGACAACGTGAGCAGCAGCAGCAGGAAGAGGAGTTGGTGGAGAAGTAGGTGGAGGGAGGCGTCACCAGCAGGCCTTGCTCAATATCAGAAGCAGCCGTGGTGCCAGGAACAGCAGCAGGAGGACAACAAACAGAAGTAGAACAAAAACAAAAAAAACACCAACAACATGTCGTTGCATTGTTGACACTTTGTCACCCAGAAATGTCACCCGTTTCGTCGCAGTGCAACAGAAGTGTGAAATGATACACTAAGAAAAATGACTCTCGGAAACTTCACATTTTGATCTTTTTTCAAAATAATGAAACTCTCAAAAATATAATAACTGAAAATAAAAGAATGTGAATTCATTGGAAGAAAATGATAATAATAAAGTAACTAACTAGGCAAAGTTGGAAATTTCTGAACATTTAATTTGAGCCATTTTCATTATATATGAAATTATTCCAACTTCTTCCGATTTTCTCCAATAACTGAAAAAATCAATTGCAACACTTACATTTTTTGAGGACTTTTTCGATTTAATTTTCTCTGTTCCTTGTACCTCTCACATTACGTTAACACTTTACTAAATTCCACCATTTCTTATTTTTCCTTGCAGATGGACGCCAAGAAAAGCCCCCTCGCCCTGCTCGCACAAACGTGCTCTCAGATCGGCGCCGACTCGTCGGCCGTGAAGCCGCTGCTCTCGATCGACAAGTCAAAGAAATCCTCCTCGACGTCCTCGGCCTCGTCGACCTCCTCCACGTCCAGCAACGACTCGGTCTCGGCCAAGTCGCCCACACAGGCCAAGTCGCCGAAGTCGACCACGCCGACCACCACCGAGGTGAAGCTCGCCTTCAAGCCCTACGAGACGAACGTCCTGAGTCAGCAGAATCACAACAGCTTCAAGTCGGCGGCCAGTATTGCCGAGGAGCAGCAGCAACAACAGCAGCTGCAGCAGCAGCAACAACACCAGCTCCAGCAATTGCAACAACGTCCCAGCTCGAAGAGCTCCTCACACGGCGGCGACATCGGTGGCACCCGCGTGCCCTCGCGCAACAAGTCGAACGCGTCGCCCGCCGATGGGCTCAAATCTGAGGGCGGCAGCGCCTCGACGCCGACGCTGACCCCAACGCCGACGGCCCTGAACACGTCGACATCGCACGACAACAGCCGCAAGACGGTGTCGCCCGCCGGCTCCTCGCAGCGCGGCGCCAGCCCGATCGTCCGCTCCGGCATGGAGGTCCTGAACAACGCGAACGGCTCGGCCACGCACCCCAAGGAGATGAGCAGCATGGCCGCTGCGGCCGCCGCCGCCGCAGCCGCGTACAAGGCGGCCGGCCCGTACGGCCTCAACCCGCTCTCGGCGCTCTGCTGCCCACCCGGCATGGAGCAGCACGCGAACCCCGCCTTCCGTCCGCCCTTCGCTGGCGGCTTCTCGCACCACCACGCCGCGATGTTGGCGGCGGCCGCGGCCAACGGCGGTTACCCGGGAGGCCCCAACGGGCCCGGCGGCGCCCAGCCCAACCCATACATCAGCTACCAGCGCATCAAGACGCCGGCGGGCGGCGAGGCGATCGTGCCCGTCTGCAAGGATCCCTACTGCCCCGGCTGCCCCTACTCGGCGCACACGCAGCAGATGCTGATGGGCGCCCCCTGCCCGGCCGGCTGCACCCAGTGCGAGCACCAGAAATACGGCATGGCCATGATGGGCAGCGCCGCCACCGGCCTGCCCCCCAACCATCCCTACTCCCAGGCCGCAGCCGCCGCGGCCGCCAGCGCCGCCGCCGCCCGGTCGGCGCCGTACGTCTGCAGCTGGGTCGTCGGCGACGCCTATTGCGGCAAGCGCTTCCAGACCTCCGACGAGCTCTTCTCCCATCTGCGCACGCACACCGGAAACCTCTCGGACCCGGCTGCCGCCGCCGCTGCCCTGGCCCAGTCGCAGGCCCAGTCACTGCTCGGCTCGCTCTTCCCGCCGTCGGCCCTGCGCGGCGGGTACCCGACGCCACCACTCAGCCCCATGTCGGCGGCCGCAGCGGCGCGCTACCATCCGTACGCGAAGCCCGGCGGTCTGCCGCCCAGCGCCCTGGCCGGCGGCCCCTCGCCGTTCGGCGCGGCCGGAGCCTTCAACCCGGCGGCGGCGGCTGCAGCGGCCGCCCTCGGGCCCTACTACTCGCCCTACGCCATGTACGGGCAGCGCATCGGCTCGGCGGCGGTGCATCAGTAGACGGCGGCATCGAAATCGGCGGCGTCGTCGTTATCGTCGTCCCGGTCCGGCCACCCGGACTGGACCGATGCGAGTCGTCGTGGATCAGCGGTGAGCAGTCAGTGATCGGAGGGGTCACGCCCCCAAACGGATACCAAAAAATAACGTGAAGAGAACAAACCGAAACGACTAAGAGAATATCCTCGAAGCAACGACACAGAGAGAGATATATGGAGAGAGGCAAAGAGTCGACAGCGCCTGAATCGAGAGCTCTCCGGGAGGAGGAGTCCTTCGACATAGAGAGCGAAGCAGGAAAATCAGCAGAGAAATCCGAAAGAAATTAAAATTATAAGGAGGCGGAAGGAAGAGAAAATAACGAGAGAGAGAGAGGGATTTGGAAAGAAAATGCAAGAGTCGTCTGCGGAGGAAGCGGCAGTTGCGGAAGCGGAAGCGACGACGTTTTACTGTGATACTAAAATGTAGTTGAGCGCTAGTTTTAAGTTCAGAAGACCTTGATGTAAACAAGAAAAACAACACATACAACAATAACAACACAAATTCAGAAAATAACAATAGAAACACACCCAAACACTCTTCGTGACGAGTGCAGTTGTGAGAGAATAATTTTAACCAAAACCAGTTAAGTTAAAGAAACTTCAGTTCACTTAAAGAACCTTCAGTTTAGCTAAAGAACCTTCACTCGACTTTAGGAAGAGCTTCAGTTGTCTTTAAGAACCTCTAGTTGTCTTTAAGAGTCCTCAGTTCACTTTTAACCCAGAGTTTCACTAAAAAAAACCATCAAAACATCAGTTTGAAAATAGAAGAGACACAAGATACACATGAATATAGTTATTTTATGCATTATTTAAATATTATTAATGACTTTAATTGTTTATGCTTTAGTTAACTATTCGTAATTATTGCATACAAGTATATATGTATCTATATTTAGATTCTACTATAAATAAATCGCTATTAAAATCTAAAATTTATATTCACAATTATATTTGCTATGAAATAACAAAACAACAATGCGAAAATGTTGTTTATTAATCTTTCAGTTCGTGCTGAAATCGTCATATGATCGATCAAATCTTAAGAAAAACAAACAAAAAACAATTTATTATAAAAACAAAAATCTTACAAAAACGATACGAAAACTCATATGAAAAACACATTAATAAATAAAATGAAAAAATTATTAAAATACAAAAATATATGGTTTTTTAATTCGACATCAGATGGTTGTCCATCTCTCTGGATATGGGTTCGTTCAACTGCAATTACGGGCGATTGTTTATTTGCATGAACTCTGGTGGGGAATCAATGCGATGGTTACTGCAAGATTTATGGGAGATCCGCGGCTGCACAGTGGGCTGAAAGCGGCCAAAAACGTGTGTGAGAAAAATAGTGCGAATCTGTGCTTTATTTCCGTAACTCTTTAAATGTGGAGACTAAGCATTTGAGGCCTTCAGATCTGGGTTCTTTAGAGAAAGATATTTTTGGTAGATTTGTAGAACATTTCAGGATTTTTGAGATTATTAAAAGAATTTCACTAGCACTTGTTATAGACTATGCGAAAAAAATGACTTTTTCTTCCAAGGACCATAATTTCCTTAATTAATATCTGCAGACGAATTGATCTAAAATAGTCCGATATATTAAATGCTATTAAATGAAGAGACATATTTGAAAGAGAATTCAGATTTTAAAAAAGAACTTCGTTATAGTTTTTTTTTTTTAAATCGAGTGTCGAGCACCTGGCTTGAAATCCGATTACCGTTTATCAACCCCAGACTCGCCCCTGCGAGTAAAAAATGAATTTTCCCCGATCGAGGTAATCACTCAACCAGGAAGGCCTCGCCCAGCAGGACCCTCACCGACGAGCACGACAAATCATGAAGATTTAAGGCAGCCGAAGCGTGACGTGACACTCGACACGACAACGTGAGCAGCAGCAGCAGGAAGAGGAGTTGGTGGAGAAGTAGGTGGAGGGAGGCGTCACCAGCAGGCCTTGCTCAATATCAGAAGCAGCCGTGGTGCCAGGAACAGCAGCAGGAGGACAACAAACAGAAGTAGAACAAAAACAAAAAAAACACCAACAACATGTCGTTGCATTGTTGACACTTTGTCACCCAGAAATGTCACCCGTTTCGTCGCAGTGCAACAGAAGTGTGAAATGATACACTAAGAAAAATGACTCTCGGAAGCCATAAACAACAACCAAATCAACCCTAACAACATCAACATCATCATCACCCCTATAACAACCAACAGCAACGATGTGGCCAACTATTATTAGAATATTTTCCTCGTGATCAAGTCAATGGGGAAAAAATATTTCTCTTCTTTCGTTTGTCTCTGTTTTTGTCATAAAATGTGAAAATCATTTTCAAACCTAATCACAAATGTCATCGAGAAGGTTGTCTCTCTCATCAACCTCAAGTTGTTTTTGGTTTCGAATTTGTTTTGGTTGTCACTTCACACATGATCAAGAAGCACTCTAGGTACACTGGGAGAAAACCGAAAAAGACCAATCAAACTAACGGAACGAGTGTCACTTAAATGAGCTCTGATTTCGTAGAATCCGAGGGGGAGACCGAGAAGTACAACAACTGTCAAGGAGGACAACAACTGTATCATGACAACTACAACAGCACCAGTGAAAAAATATTGCGGTGGAGGGAAAAACACTCGGCTCGGTTGTACTCCATTTTTGTCCAAGAAATTTACAACGAAATTGTTAATTAGCTGTGACATCAGCTGCTCGTGGTGATATATTGGCAAATGGAGAATGGACTTTGTGTCCTGGTGGCAAAAGTGAGAATGACGTCGACGACGTTGGTGTCAAGGCGAAGTGTGAGGTGGAATTCGAGTGAGGAAAACGACTTATAGCAATAAGGAGGGAACAGCAACATTAGTGACGATGGGAGCGAGGAACTTGGTGATTTATTTTTGTTTTTCTCAACACCACAAACATTTCTATTCATAAAAATTTCACCCCATGGCCTCAAAGTGTTCCCCAGAAATCTCTTCCTCTTCACTGCTGATATGCACATCATTATTTCCATCACCAACTTCATCATATTCATCCACAACATCGCTCTGCCTACCATGAAATCACTCGTTATCCTCATCTACTCAACTGATTTTCCTCTCACGATCCATCGGCACCGACTTCCTCTCATCGCTCCCAAACCATTCCGTCCACACCAATCAGTCCACGCTCGATTCCTCAGTCTCCTCACGAATGTCACAACCGATGACATGGATTTCACAATGATGGACTTTCACTTCGTCGCTGACGTTTCATCGTCAACATCAACTCAGTTCACCCCATGCCACCCCTCGTCTCCCCACGGCTCGACATCAGTCGACATAATTAACAACATCGTTGACATGATATGATTTCGAGACAACTGCATGTGTGCAGCCGTCGGGTATCGTTCTCATTCTCTTTATCTCGCCCACTCTCTCTGCCCCTCGCTCACAGTCACTCACCGTCTCATTATCCTCAACCAACTCATCCTCATCACCAGCACCATCATCATCATCGTGGAAGCAACAGAAGCAGCAGGAAACTTGGAAATTATTTCACTCGGTTGGTTTGTTGTTTTTGCTGATGCTGTTGTTCTTGGTGGCGGGGTTGTTGGGTTGTTGTCGGTTGTCGTTTGTCGGTTGAATGTTTTTATTTGTTGTCGTTGTTGTTGGAGTTTTTGTTGGAGTTCCTCACGTTGTTGTTGGAATAGCCATTAATATACGTATAAATAAATAAATGATATGTGAAAAGGGTCGGATCTGATCGGTCGGTCCGTCGCGCATTCTGCGTCCCGCATGGGAGCAACAGCGGGTGGCATCTCAGGAACAACAACAACAACAAATGTGACAACAGCAAAAACAACAAGAACATCTTGCACTACAAATGTATCTCACTTTCGAGCTGACGAATGCGCGGATAGTCACCATGGCGTTCTCGTTGTTACACTTTCCATCCGATTGCGCTCGTAAATAATTTAATTATGCGCTCCTTTCAAATCTCTCCGTCTCCATCTCCTTCTCCCTCTCCTCGCTCCTCTTTCAATTCACCCTATCTCTCGCTCTCTCTCGCACTTCAGCGTGGAACTTTAAATTACTATTTACGACCACCTCCAGTTATGCGCTTGTAAAGAGGACGCTGCTGTAGGATTGAGCTCGTATGGGTTGGAGAGATTTTATGTGCAGTTGTTTGCGTGCGTGAGTGGTTGTTTCTAAGTATGCGTGTGCGTGTTTGTGTGGGTGCGCTTGATTACCTCCTGCCTACGTTCTACCCATTTCGGTGGCATTTTTACGATGTCATTAGGGAAAATCCACAACTTTATTAATGTCATCGCTTCGACGGGCTTCCTTCACATCGATGTTAGATGTTGGTGGTGTTTACTCTTTACTTCTCTTTTCTCGTTGTTGTGGCTGTTGATGGGTTTTCAACGGTCATGCTCGTTGTCATGAATAATAGATTCATATAAATGGGATTTTAAAGAAATCGACACTCGATCCACTTGTCTTCAATTGGTCGATGTTTGCATTTCTATAAAAAACTTGTGTAACTCTAGATCAAATCCGTAACAGGTTAGTGGAACAAACGGAAAACCTACTGTAATCGACAAGAAAAGCAAAAGGCTACATAAGAACTCTTTTCGTAATTATCATTATCTCAATTATTTCCGGTAGAATTTAACAATATTTTTTTGCTTCATCGATAACTTCTCGAAATCCCCTTTCACATTCTGAAAAATTATAGCTAAAACAAAAAATAAAGTTTATTGAAATATTATTTCACTTGTATTTTTCGAGAATTTACGACGCTGACACTCTGAATCTAACATTTCAATAAAAATCGCAGCATTAATCTATATTTCAAAGACATTAAATTAAATGTTTATCGATTGCCTTATTCAACGATTATACGATATACTCTACTACCGATATGTGGGCATGTGTGCTGCATACATGTGTGTTGGTGTGATTTCATTTTCATTTCATTCATTCTCATCGATTTAATCTATTTGTTTTAAATTGATATTAATTTATATTAGAGTCGCGTTCATTGAAATGTCAGAAACCCATTACGAGTGACGACATACATATGTACGTACGAACATACATCTGAATAGACACACATACATAAAAGCTCTTGATTTCAATGAGAATAAATTAAATTTTAATCGGCGAATCGTACGAAATCGGAGTGAAACGACTCTTCACTTTGACTACGAAGTCATGGCAAATGGGTTCGGATTTCCAGGGTGGGGGGAGGAGGAGGAGGAGATGGATCGACGCTTGAGTGCAATCAAGGAGGAGACCGCTTTGTCTAATGATGAGCCAGAGAATGGGATTGAGAGGATGGAATAGAAATCAGTCTGTTGAAATAGAGACGGAAACTTGAACAAAAAATTGAAGATTTCCAATCGTCGAAAATTGCGTTTGAATTCAATGATGACAAATGACAACAAAAAAAAAAAACGAAAAATAGCATCGATTGACAGAAAAGCGCAAATCATCCCATAGAGTTAATGCCATAAGAGAGCATTAACTCCATGGTACACGAAAAGACGAGATTCCGTTTAAGTCGAAAAGCGATTGCTCAACTCATCGTCTCACCGAGGTGAATACGATTGATTTCTAATGGGCGACCGTTTCTATCACTCACTCCAGCCAGCAGCCGAAGGAACTTTAATTAGCAATGAAAAATTCCCACTAATGCAATTAATCACGCTCCCCATCAATTAGACCCATAGACTTGACTTGACTTGACTTGAGTCGAGTCGCGTCGAGTTCGAGCGACGCCAAGACTGGAGGCAAAATCTCTCGCATGTGGCTTATTAAGTCGGCCAAAACCAATCGACCAAACGACCGACAGTGAGTGAACCAACCAACCAGGCACCCAGTCAATTAGTCAGTCAATCAATCATGCTATATAATTTCATAGGAAATAAAATCGAAAACAAAATCAATTTAAGCCCAAAGAAATGTCATTAACAAAAAAGGCAAAATAAAAATAAAAAAAAAAACAAATCCAGCATTTCTCATTCACACTGTATACACAGTTTTACGGTCGAACCCCCTTTAATACCCTCATTAAGTAATTAATCACCGGGTTGAAATTAAGTTCAAAAATGCTGGAGAAAAAATATATACGTATATATAAAAATTGATTATTAATAATAATTCCCCGGTAAACATATAATAATAATATTTAAAAGATATTATAAATGAAACCATGGCAAATATCATTTATCATAATCGCATCGGACAGCAGGGCTCCGAGATTGCGAGGGAATTTCTCGTATGCTATTTCTCGGTTAATATGATTAATATACACATGTATATGATTGGGGACTTGTGTGTGTGTGTGTGTGTGTTCTTGGCTCTAATGTTTAAATAAATACACAAGTGTTTAGCCATCGTCATGGCTGTCGATATCGTCGAAGTGAGAGATAAATTGCTGGACTGATGATTGGACTTTTGCCCTGCCTACCCTAGTAATGATGAGAGTGGCTTTGCTACTCCTCGATTTGGCTTTTGGGTGTAATTTTTCTGGGGGTAGAGGTGCGAATCCACTGGAAGAAATCTCGTCGACAACACCTTTCTCCAATCCAGGGATTGATGACGGCCATTGTCTTAATACGTGATTTATAATAGCCTTGCTCGGGTCCCGTGGGGATTACATCGACGATAAGGCGACAACAGTAATAAATGATTGATTTCTTCTTATCACAGTGGATTAATCCCTATCTCTGTGATAGGTGGTAGGACACACAGCTGGTTTCCCCAATGCCAGTCGTCCCTCTACTGACCTGAAAACCAATCGTCAACCACACCTTCACGAATGCCATAAGCATGCGAAAATAATCCCATACAAAGGCAAACTAAGTCATTGCAAAATAATAAAAATCTCCATATCTGTGCCAGGGAACAATAAAGTATTATTTATCACTAATCCAATAATTTAAACTCGTCCAATACCACTGATTGCCGTTTGTCGATTATCACTCGATTGTGTTTAAATCTCTGAGAATTTGCTAAAATTTATGAGGGAGCGGCATGAGGTGAAGCAGGGGTTGGTGGAGATTATCATTCGCTCTGATTATTTACGATCAATATAAATCAGGGGCAGATAATAATGGTATGTTAAAAACCAGATTGATATTTATCAGGCTGTCGCGAAATCCGCAACCGACATGGAGAAGCCGAAGACGAGGTGAATAATAATAAAAATTTATATGGACCCAAAGAAGGGAGACAAACTAATTCTCTAATAAGTGCTATTTTATGAGCTGTGTGACTTAATCAAAGACTGAAATCACAAAAGTTTCGACCAAGAAAATACATTAAATAAAATCTGGCAAAAAAAGCTATATAAAAATCATAAACCTTGAGATAATCAAACAAAAAACACAAAAACTCTTTAATTTATAGCAAGGCATTCGCCATAAAACGGCACTGAGTTGGGCGAGGGCAGGAGATGGGATTGGGTTCGTACTTGGGGGTGGCGGGTGGACGGAAAAAGCTGAAATTTTCATTGAAATCAAATGGAATTCGATTGTGCTGTTGGCTTTTGATGAGTGGCTCGTCATAAAATTAATTCGAATGTGCGGAGTGTGTTTAGAATTTGACGCAATGCGATGTTTGTCGAAGCAACACAAGCGACAACAACAACAACAACAAAACTACAGCAACCACAAAAAAAAAGACACGACAACGACATCTAATTTACAATGACAACAATTTAATGCTGGCTACAACAACAATAACGAGAGTACAACGCTGGAGAGGAATAATAGCAACAACACACAAAAACAAAACAACCAGCATGAATTGATTTTTATAGCCATTGCGATCGATGTGAAATGTGGGAAGAAATGGACTATGAAAATAAAAAAAACACAGAGAACAACATGGGTAGCAATAGCAAAAACAACTACAATGGGACCAATGGCAACAGCAATAACAGTAGTTCGTCGATTCGACAATAACAATAACAACAGCTTCAACAGGAACAACAAATATTTCAGCAGGAACAACTACAGATTCAAAAGAAACAACAACAAAAATAATAATCACAACCATATCGACATCAGAAACACCCAGCAACAATAGCATGGAGAACAAGAAAAACAACAACTAACCAGTAATAACAACACCATCAACGGTATCAACGCTGAAGTATCTCATAAATAAATTAATTGTGACAATTTTCAATTGATGTGATTTGTTGAAATTATCGCTCTCCGTTGTCGGTCGTGTTTCACACAATTTGTTGTTTTCATTTTAATAGATGATGTTTCCACATCAACACACTCCAGCACATACATACATATGTATATTTGCTGGTAGATGTGGGTTTACGTATTTGCTTCGTTTAATTCGATCACAGATCGCAATCTCGTCATCGAGTGTCAATTGGGCAGCAATTGATTTAGAGGCTCTCGACATGCGAGACCCAGCCCTCGAAATATGTCGTGGCAGCGATCGCAATCATCGCTGCAATCTGTCAGTCAGTCCATCTGTCCGTCCGTCTGTCCATCAATCGGTCGCTCGCTCGCGTCTCTCACAACAACCCATAGCACTTTCACCAACAACGACACTTTGGCTTCCGTGGACGACTTCGCTCGCTCTCTTTCTCTGGGTCTTGCTTTGGTTTTCTTCTCTCCAATGGATCCACAAAACCCTCTATCGTCTCCTTCCGTTGACCGACCACTGCTCCACACGGTTGCTTGGAGTCTTCTTTCGTGCTCTCCTTCGATGTTTAGAAAGTCTTTCTGAAGTCCGAAGTTCAACTGGCTCGTTGGTCTAGGGGTATGATTTCCGCTTAGGGTGCGGGAGGTCCCGGGTTCAAATCCCGGACGAGCCCAAGTGAACAATTTTTTTTTTTTTTTGAAATTGTCTGTTTTTAAAAATTGCTCAAAATATATCCCACAAAATATGATTAAATATACTTGAAAAAAATATATAAATGAAAATCTCCCTCACATTTCCTTTGTCTCCGATATACTTTTAATATACATAAAAACATTGATCCAAAAAAAAGTTTTGATCATAAAAATGTCCGCCTTTCATCCGACAGTTGAGAGGCTGACGAAAAGTATTCGAAACATGAAAAGAAAATCATAAAAGCAGACGAATCATTAAATGAATAAAACGAAATGTCATAAATTATTCAGGAAATGATTATGATGGCAAACTTTGTAGCTCTTACTCTTTGTTGTAGAATTGTTGATATTATTGTTGTAGTTGTTGTAAGGTTATCAAAATCGAATAAATCATTTTGGCTTGCTGACACATCATGTTTACGAGCTCACTAGCAGATCAGATGGACTCCAAGCAGACAAGACAAGCCCGTCAGACAGATAGACGCACAGGCGGATGGACAGATGAAGGAAATGAATATGCGAAACGAAAGAATGGGTGGACAGACAACTAGACTAGGTGGACAGTAACTAGAGAGACAGACATTCACGATATAAAGCTAGGGTACGAATTAACTAAAATACATTTATAGGGCATTGTGGAAAGGAGAGATGGAGAGGATTAGGATAGATGTCTGTAGATGAAAGTATGTGGAGGTTTGTAATAAGATTTATCATAGAACCAATTGACGGATATACAAAGAAAGTCATCCTCAGGGAGAACAAAATTTAGTCCATGCGACTCTGGAGAATATTAATTGGAACTTGGTTGAACAAAGAATAATTGGGAGATGTAGTAAAATTTCTAAAATAATGTTATAAAAATTATCCAGATATAAAGATTCTAAAACTGGCCTCTTTTACGACTGGATCTGAGCATTTTATGAAGTTCCAATTCACACTTCTGTCCCTTTGGGAACCTCACAAATTCCCGGAAGATGACATCAAAAGACAAATAGACAACAGTCATCACCACACCACAGTTGCATAGACAAGACTCGAACTGACATGCAGATGATCTCATAAGGGAGCCGAGAGACATAGAGGCGAGAAGCACTTTAAATTATCATCTCGGTTTGTCGTAATAAAATTAGTTGGACTAAAAGTGTCAGGAATGCATGGCAAACACGTCTTGACAGTTGACTTCAAAACGTCAAGAGTGACGAGAGGAGTCGAGTAAAGCGAACGGTGGAACGAACGTATGGACGGTGGAGCAGACGGACAGATGGACAGACAGCCAGCCGGATAGACAGACAGATGAGTGGAACGGAAAGTAAACATGGCGTAAAATGCAAATAAGAGCGCGTTTGTTGCAACGCGATAAACAAATAGAATGTAAATTTTAAGCAAATATTTAAGAAATAATAAATTACAGGCAAACGAAGGAGAAAACGGAACAACAACAACAACTGAAAATACAACACCAACGACTACGTATGACAAGAGAAAAGTGGTTGCGGATGAAGAAAACAATAAAAGAAATAAAAGTAAGTAAAACACAAGAGCAATAAAACAAGTAAAAATAAAAACAATAAAAATTAAGAATACGAAAAACATACTCGACGGAAAAATAATAATATAAATATAACTACACACGAGAGAAAACCTTAAGGAAAATAAATGACAAATAAAAAAATAAATCAAATCCCATTAAGAAATAATGGCAGCGAGAAGAACAAGAGGGGAAAGATAAATAAATAACTCGCACCAGAGACAAGACAGAGGACAACAGACGACGCATGATACACATTCTTGGGCCGCACATAAATTAATCCAGAAGATTAACACCTCATGACAAATTTGTTTAATAAATTCAAAGGAATTCACACATTCATTAAGTGAAATTAACTGATTTTATTTATTTGCCAGCTCTTGGTGATGATGAAGGCGAGGATGGGATGACGAAGACACGGGTGGTGATGATGACAATAGCGAGGATCTTGATGATGACCATGGCGATGACACTGATCTCTGTAGAAGAAGACCGTAGGCAGCTGGACTTCGAGGAGCCGCGATGAAGGGTCTCGGGTGGGAAGAGACGGTACGTAGGTGTGGGAGCGAAACGACATCAATGTCAGAATGAAATGCCAAAATAATGCGACCGCAAACGAGGTTTATTTTGACCCGTAAATCTTCCAGAGGAATTCGAAAATATATTTACACTGCGGATCTATAGCTCTTAATCTATCCTATATACGAACGATATAAATTAAGATATTTTTGCCACATTTTATGTGACACTCGAGTGAAATTTATGGACATTTTTTCGAAACAGCTGTTGGTACTTATTCTTTACGCATATATATATATATATATATATATCATGAAAACAATGATATGGTTTATGGATGATATGCGTCCAGCATTTCACGGTCGGTCACCATCCTGGTGGCAAAAAATATATGCAAAATATATATTCTCGATTCCATGTAAGCGTCTGATCTTCTGAACCGTGCATTATATGCTCAGGCGATAAGACGTTAAAAATAACCAAAGTTCAAAAACTACTCTCTAATCGTCAACGTATTTTTAGCTCGCTTATTCATCAGGAATGTAGGGGAAAGTAAAATCTTTTTTTTTTTAAGTACACACCGAGCCAGTTCCACTGGGCTTATCATCAGACGACAGAAGTCATCCGTATCGTCATCGCCAGTAATAGAAGGCGCCTCAGAGGCATAAAACACTGCACTTTACGTCATAGACGAACTAATTGGGAGTTTATGAAGTCACGAAAGGTCTACGAAATTGAAAATTGATATATAAATAGATAATCATGACATTAAAGACTCATCCTAAGCAAAAAGTAATATAATATTTAATTTTCTTAAATTAAATAAATAAAACACAATGCTTTATAATAAAATCCATAGTTTTTTTAAATTGTTGTAGACTCTCTACTTCCTAAAAATTCCTAACAAATGCCCAAATATAAAAAAATTCCAAACACTGATAATCTTTTAAATAACACTACTTAATACGATATGCAAGGGAAAAGTAAGGAATTTGAAAACAACAAGGGTAATTATTTTAATAATTTATTTCATCCGTTCAAGAGCCAAAATCTTAATTGTAAATTATGTTCAGTTTTTATATATTTCCTCTTCCTCTCGTGTACGGGGGTTTTTAAACAGAACTGTTTTGTAAAGTAGCGACCATGACAACAACAACACCAAATGTGTTATAAGCCTAAGACCATAGGTCAAAATAAGAACAACAACAACTAGGGGGAGTGTTAGTTGCTTGAAAACAAAATCGAAACTAACAAGAAAACTCATAAAAATGCCCATTAACCAAATTTTGTTATCGTTCGACACCTCGTAGTGGACGCGGTGATTAAAGCAGTGCCACAGTGGGACAGATTGGTGGAGGAATTTCACTAAATATGAACTAAAGTACGTCTAGACTAAGGTTTGTTCCTTGGTGTTATGCATAATTTTAAGGAATGTTTGTGCTTATACAATAAAAGGATCATAGCATGGAGAGACTTCGATTTTGAAATCACGCAAAATCCTTGTTGGAAATTAATTAAAAAGAAAACTTGATCCAACTGAACCCATGGTGCGTCGACACGGTGGAGCAGACCGCTGCAAAATCGCTTAAATAAAGATCATAACAAATTTTAAAGAGCAACCGTCTTGAATTGTTTAATTTTCTTTTTTCTTTTCTTTAACTCGCCGAAGTCCTCCTTCTCCCTCTCTCCGCCACCGTGTTCGACAGTGGTATCAAAGGCGCCGAAATTTACGATCTGCTACGAAAACTCGTAGTCGCCAGAGGAGCGAAAACAAAAGCTCTTTAATTTGTATTGTTCTCGTTGTCCGATCGCTTCGCCGCGGCCTCGTTGTGTGCAGGAGCGAGTGCGAGGGAGTGAGGAAGAAGAGCGTTGGTGAGAGGGCGAATGGAGATCGGATCGAGTGAAGTAATTTATGGCCACTTCAGTCATAAATACGTTTATAATTTTGACCAATTTAATATATGGCTCTCAACTGAACGAGGGATCCACGAAAAGCGGCAACATCAGCAATAGCTGAAGGTACAATAAAAAGAGCAGCAGCAAGAACAACAATAACAAAGAAAAGAACAACAACGAGTGATAGTAAATTAATGCGTTCGTATTTGTTTGGCGGGCAATCAACAGTCGCACAGACACGGCCACAGATAAAGAAACACAGATACACACGGTAGTGGAAACTAATTACAAGATGCAACTGCGAGATACTTCATCTTCTGTCAGGCCGGCAGACAGACAGACGGACAGACGGATGGATAGTCGCATCCCATGAATAAGAGTTGCTGTTGATTTTGTTGTTGTGTTTTATAATGAGCAGCGCCAACACTTTGCATTTGAAATAAGAAGAGCGCAGGGCAAGAGGAAGATGAAAACAGCGGTAGCAATAGAGGGAGACAGAGGCAGGGAGACGGAGACAGAGAAGACAGATCGTGAGCGAGAGAAATGAAACAATAATCATAAATTTTCATTTCGTTGGCTTCTTTTATCGTCAGATAATCGCTGCTCATTAGTCATTCCTGAAGTAGATACTCTATCGCGGTTTACGATTGTTGTATCTCCCGACTATATATATTTATATATATATATATATATATATTTTCCTTTTATATATACACTTACAATATCTGAATGAGTGTGTGTTGAAACTTAATCTGACATTAAATTATTAATTGAAAAGTCTGGGGATTTCCTTCGGTCAGCTCGTTGGCGGCATGTGGAGCGGTTGACCTGCTTTTGAGCTCGCGACAGACTAACGAGCACGCCATCTGTCCAACCAAATGTCTGTCTGCTTGTCTGTCGGTCTGTTGGCTGGATGTCTCTCTGTTGGTCGCGATGTCACTCGGTTGACTCGATGTCTCTCTGTTGGTCTTGTTGTCTGTGTCTGTTCGAGAGACAGGGAACTTGCACTCGACTATCTGGCCTCCGGCTGGATGGGCCGCCAGGTGTTAATGCATTTAAATTAATTACAACTGTCAATATTTTATTAATTATTGAGAATCCATTTAATTCGTTCCACGAAATTTTCCTCATCCCTGGGTCTTGTCTTCGGACAGCTGGTATGCGATGGACATTCACATTAAAGTAACCTAGATATCGTGTTTTCTAAAGTCGTGTGTCCAACATTATTTCTTTGTTTCGCTTAAGTCTATGTAAGGTCGAGAAACTAATTCCATCGGATTCACTGGGATTCTAGAGCATACTGTTCTAAGATCCTGGCCGATTCACGCCACTGAAAGCCCCCTATATAAACCCTCTCAGCCACTAATGTTCACCTAAGTACATTTCCTGAAGCTCTCGAGCACCCAGACCCAGCTCCCTTCCACGAACTCCTGGACTCCAACTAGTGGTAATAAATCAATGCAACGTTTTTATTTTCTTTATCTCTGAAATATATGGCGACGCTTTACATTTATCATTGCGGTGTGTCTCTCACGCGAATCGAAGGGAGTTGTTTTTCTGTCGTCGTTGTCGTCGTCGTAATTAATAAATTTCGAACTCATTTAATATCGCATTTAACTGACAATTTAAACTGCGCTCGACAGCCAGTGGCCAGCGGCGTTCTCTTTGTCCACGAATGGGTTTGTGTGTGTGTGCGTGTCTGGTCAAGACTCCCAAAGGTAACCACTGCTACCACACTCCCCTTTTCGCATAGCTGGTGCCAACCAAACCCTGCGTTTGAAGTGCGGTCAAATAAATTACGTTGTTGGTATATTTTTGTATTTTTTTTGTTTTTCTCAGTGGTTCAGCATAGCATTGTTGTAGAGGTTCGGAACAATGTTGTTGGCACAGTAGTTTTATGTTATATTTGGCGTCATAAATTAATTTGTAACTAGTTCAAAAATAAGTGAGGGCCATAAATATGGCGAATAGTAGTGGAAAAGGGGGACGGCTAAAAGCGGTTGAAGCTAACAGGAAAATATCATAACAATTCATTTAGTTCCGCAAAACAGTGATAAAGATCTATTAGCCAAATAAATTAAATTAAGTACATATTGTAATACACGAATAGTAAAACAAAAAAATAATAAAGTTTTATTATAGCCTTATTAAAGAATCAGTAGTCGAATGAGAGGAAGGAGAGGAAAATATTATTTCGATCCTCACTAAAACATCATCTAATAAATCTAATGGAAGACTAACAAATTGTAGTAGAATGTACAACACAAAAACTGAAATATCTATCGGAAAGATATTCGAAATAGTGGCAGTATTTTTCAATTGAACCAGTAGGATGGGGATTGGAGGACTGCGATAAATAATCTCCGCAAGGAGAGGTGCCCAAAAGTAGCAGCAATAATTTGTGATTGCCAAAAAGTAGCGAAAACCGGTAAAGCAAAAACGATGAGCCACTGCAAAATTATTATCTGCAATATATAACCACGGTGTTGTGTTATTTTTGTTGTTGTTCCATATCTGCACACACCAGCATTTTTGTATTATTTTTTGTCTTTTTTTATTTCACCAACTGCAGTGACATTAGGAGCGATTTCGGGTTTTTGCCGACGCATCGATGCTCATAAATAAAGTACTAAACGTTAAACTCTCTCTCCCACTCCCCTTCAGTTTCACTCTCCATCTCTGTCTCTAGCTGGCATTTAATTTATGGATTGAAACGCAATAATTCACTACAGCAACATGACCATGTGGTATGGAAAATGTTACCATGTGCCGTGGCCCGAACTGGCCGGGACGAGACTGGACTCGATTGCACGGGGTTGGCTCGGAATGGGATGGTATGGGTGGATGGGGCACGGCTGGACGGGTTGCAGCTGGATTCGACTCCCGACTCGTCTCGACGGAGATCTTGACCAGCGGCCGAGCCACCGTTCGAAGCGCCGTAGTCAATTGCTTTGGGTGGCTTTTCAAGTTGGAATTTATTAACCATTCAGTTAGGAAAATAAAACAACAACAGCCAAACTATGACCAACAACAACTTCACGACTATCACAAACCACACTAGTAAACACAACAACAAAATCTCCAAAACTAACAACAACAATGAAAAATACTACGGCGAAAAAATCCCATCCTCCAAAGCAGATAAGTTACGATCTCTTCCCCATGAGAGCCAGGAGTCCGAACCCAGAGAGTGTAGAAAAAGTCTGTCCGTCAGCCGGGTGAGAAAGACATATGTGGCCTCTTCCCTCCCTGTCTAATGCTCGACTCGTTTTGTGTTTTGAGTAGCCACGACCTTTATGGAAAATGAAAGGGATGAAGTACAGAAAACAAAAACCTGCAAATCCATAATCCATAAGTTGAGCTGAACTGAAGTCGGAAGGACTTGGCGATGATTGTTTGAACGCGCCAGTTCAAGGAGAGAAAAAGTTTGTGTGGAAAGAAGAACGACAAGAAAAAGGGTTTGGAAGAACATTTTTATCTTGAGTGAAATGCGTTTGTCTTAAGAGAATAATTTGGTCGGAATACACAGTGAAGTTATTTCATCAGGAAAAGAATCACAATTTAAGAATTTCTTTACAAAATTGTACCAAATTAAAAAGTCAAGAGGATCTTCAAATTTTTTACAGTGTGCTGATTTCTTTTTCGAGCATCCAGCAATCAAATGCGATATTTTATGGTCAACTTCATGACTCTCTTCTGCACAGTTTTTATTTCGCAGCCTTCTCTTTTAGTGTCGTTGGTGCTGTTGTTGTTGGTGTGTGAAACCGCCCTCCAAAACTCTGAATATTGTTGTTGTTGTTACCATTATCCTCACGAAGCGTGCCCGGGTTTCGAATTCGAGCCGCGACGCGAGACCGATTTTCCACTCACGCCAAAAAATAACGAACTTATCACAAGGCTCGGAATTGATTTGTGGCTTTTTCGCTTTTCGCTGCACTTTCAGAAATGACAACAACAAAAACCAAAAATGAAACAACTAAAAAATAACAACAACTTGATCAGCAACAAAAAACATCAGCATTAACAAGCATTTAAAACAAGCATCAAGTGAATCTTAGATTAAAATGTTTAGCTTAAAAACAAGAAAAAAAAAAAAGCCAATAATTTAATTTTAACAAAAAAATGTAATCGTTACACATACTAACAAAACCTTCCGCAGGACTTGCGCCAATTTGCTTCACTGTGCTGCATGTAAGTTGCCGCCTTCGTAGTTGTTGTTGCTGCGGCTGCTGCTGCTGCTGCTGCTCTGGCTCTCGTCTGACGATGAAGTTGTTGTTTCAGTTGTAGATGCTTTTTGTTGCTGTTGCTGGTTACCAACCAATTGTGGAAAATAATAAATTTTATTAAGTACCCAATTATTATCGCGGACAGTTTTTAAAATTTATGATTTTCAACAGAACTGCAGAAATGTTCATGAACACCAACGGACCAACCAACCAACGAAGTGCCACCACCACCACCACCAAGAACAACAAGAGCATAACAACAACAACACACACAGTACAGAGAAATACGTCCAAATAACATGGCCAACTGGCATTTCAAAATTTATGCAGCATGTTTTGAATTTTTTAGTTAAAGCAAAAACGCGGTCCCCACCACGGAACCCTGACTAATGTGCGAAGTTAATGAAAGGATAGGTCGGCGGGAATGAATTACGAGCCGAAGTGGAGGGAGACCAGAAAATGAGAGAGAGAGAGGGAGAACGAAATACAGACAGCGCAAGAGATACGCAAGGAATCAACTCCGCATAGAGTCGAGTAGGGCGAAGCATAATTGGGCGAAGTCAAATGTCCGCTGCATGGCTTGCAGTTGTCGAGATATGCCCATTGTAAATTACAGGCTCAACTAGTCGTTTGTCGGCAATTGTGATATCAACCCAGTAGTCGAACGTTAAGCCAAATTAAATTCATGAAATTTTCTTTTCTGCCAGAGTAGACAGATTATATAGAGGCGGTTGTTATGGTAAGTTGGTAATACTAGGGTACAGACCATAAATCGTGTTTTGGAAATTAGAAGAAAAAAAGTATTCTATTAAAACAAAAAAAAAAAAACACAAGAAAACATTTTTGTTGCACTGAACTAATTAAATTAAATTAATTTTAATAGAATTAAACTAAATATGTTATCGACTACAAAAAAACATACCATAAACATTTATGTCGAAGATTTGAAAATTTATGAAATACCATTATAGTTTTTTTTAAAAAAAAGAAAAACAAACACATTCTTTAAAATAGAAACTAAAATATTGTGTTATGTTAAAAGTTAGGTTAAATAACTCTAATTAAGTAGTAATAATAAAATTTTAATAACAGAACATATTCAGTTTCAAAATGTACATTCCTTAAATATAAAAAAAAAATCAATTGGAATGAAATAGAATAATGAAAACTTGGTCTACACTTTAAATATTTATTTTTACCTTATGACCTACTCAAAACGAAGAGGCCTTAAAAAGTAGAAAATATTTTCCAAAAACCTTTAAGTACAGTCGGCCCACCATGAAATCCTCAACAATCCACAGCCAAAGTGTTTTCTGGCAAATCGCATTAAATAAGCACACAAGTCGGTTGATTAAAGTGAAACTCAAGTCATTAAGATGAAGAAATCGTTGTTGTTACTTTTTCGGGAGGCGCTCTTGGCGCAGACGAGACGGGAGGAGAGAGGGAGGGGGCCGGCACACCCAACGCAATTAGTTGATAACACGTTGTGCAGTCTCGTGATTTATTTACGGCACGAAAAACCTATGCGAAAACGTGAATAAAATTCCATTGCGTCAGAGGGAGAGAAAACGATTGCGAGTGAAGAAAACACCATAAAAGATAATCTTAAAAAAAATAAATAAATTTAAAAACGTTTGCAAGACATGTTGATGATGATAATGATAATGGAAATGTTGCTTCCTCCAATTAACGTCTGTACCCAGCGTATGTGAAATTATTTTATTAACTAAATTTAGCATCACCCGTCCCTATTATTATGATTATTATAATTATATTTCTACAATAACAATAATAATAAATGGGATTTAAATGTTTTTACGCATTCGCGGTTTCATAATTTATGATGTTTGCCTCGGGTCCTCGCTGTTTGCGAGCGATTCCTTTTATAAATAGCAACTCTCGAGATTCCCCCATCCGGGGTGCGCTGGGGTAAGGGTAAAAATAAGTCACGTCCATCAGAAGATGTACTACTTCATGTAGACCCAGTCAAGTCCGATTTGACTTGACTAGACTAGACTAGACAGAGCAGACGAGAGATACAGCAACCGGAGTCAAGTAAATATCTCCTAAATAAACCGAGTGATTGTCTCGAGTTCCAAATCACTTTTTACTACTCTTTATGATCCACACGTCGCTTTCTTTTTAAAAGATTTTTAATACTGAGTGTCTTCTCCTCACAACGATGACGATGACGATTATAATGATGGTGATGATGAGGATAAGGATGAAGTCTTTTGATATCACGATGATCCCGTAGTGATTGTTTAAATTGTAAAGTAACCTGGGTCTCGTGATATATGACTTTACCGCAATTAACCTCTGTATTTACGAGCAGTCAACAGTCGTTTACTGCTCTATCTCGACGACTCGAATATATTGTATTATGGATCTAGATGCGGCTTCTGTTAACGGTGCTGTTAACAGAATTGAGTGATCGTATAAATCAGGTGAATTTGGTTACAACAGTTAAATTTTAATGATCACTCCTGCTGATGAAGTGGAGATAATGGAGTTATTTGGAGCATGATTTGATCAGGAATTAAAAAAGGTTGAATTAATGGAGAACGTTATTTGGAGTTATTTATTCTTCAAAAAAACGTTACGAAAGGAAGCTTAGTAATATTCAATTTTACTAGTTATTATAAATGCATTTTTAAAATTTTTTAAAATAAAATACTCTTCAATAAAGAACATTTCAAACATACTTCGATTACATTTTTAATAAAATGGAACAATTTTTCTCAGTGTACTTGCGTGGCTCTGGAGACGTTCAAATGTCAAAAATTGCGCTCACCTTCAATGAAAGCCCATGAAATGCACGACACCGGGCAATAACTTCAACAACAATAAGAATAACAATAAAAACAACATAAAGTCCCAATTACAACAACTATCGTACCAACACTAACACTACCATTAACAACAACAACAACAAATAACAATAACAACGCGCACAGCAACTCTTTTGAGTGGCTGTCACTCACATTAAAGCCGACGACTACCGTCTATCTGTCCGCATGTCCGCGTCCCCGCCTGTCCATCTGTTGGTCTGTCTCGCTGCCTTGCTGTCTTTTCGACCACCCGTCTGTCCAGCCACCGCCGGTATGTCTATCGAACGGTTT
>OX376696.1:1974166-2235932 GCA_947389925.1 Coelopa pilipes
GAACACCAACCGACTGCTGCGACGACACCGACGACGGCGGCGGCGCACGTTGAACGATTTAATGACTTATGAAAAATGACAGAAAAAAATGTAAAGAAAATGAACAGGCGACAACGGTCTGAGAGAGAGACAGAGAAAGGAGGAGGGCGAAAGATCGAGAGAGAGAGAGAGAGAGACACATACAGAGAGAAAGAAAGGAGAAGGAGGAAAAATTCATGGTAAAAAATGAGCAAGAAATATTTTTATTAATTTATCATTGCGCGCAGTTGGCACGAATGCCACTGACAGCGGCAACAACAAAAACATCATCAACAACAACAATATTAATAAAAATACGAGGGAAAAAAGTACAATTTTTACAACAACAACACCGCCAACAACAATCGGAACTGCCACAAAGAAGTCATCAATCACAATTACGAAATCCAAAAAGCAGCAATAAATTAACGATAAAAGCTCCATTCACTCCACTCCATTCCAGACCTTGCCTCCCGCGAGTGAAGAGTCACCACCGCCACCCCTCCCTGTCCCTCGTCACCCTCTCTGTCTCTCTCTGGCCCATTGCCTGCCTCTGTGTCACGTCGCGACTCGTCGACCTGGCCCAGTCCGGTCTGACAGAAACGAGTGAAGCTCCCAGAAGCAGCCGCCGCGGCAGAAGAAGCTCCAAAGTAAGCCGCCTCGTGGCGTCGGTCTCTTTCTACTTCTCCCCGTCCCCGCCCCTTGGCAGCCACTCAGCCAGGCGCTCGTTCTGTTGGTCATCCTCGTGTCCATCCTCGCTCGGTTCGCGCCATTTATTTGTTATTATTTATTAAGCAGTTTAGTCGGCTCTGCGGGGACCTCGGCAGGAGGCCGGCGGAGTGTGGCGGGAGCGGGCTGTTGAGAGAGGAAGGTAGAGAGGGGTGGAGGTTGGTGCTCGTCCGGTGGTGGGTCGAGTGGTTTTCGCTCGTACTGGGCAGAGCAAAGTTGATGATGTTGAGGTTGCGCTTCAATTCATCTTTTTTCGCTCTTCATGTTTATGTTTTGGGTCTTTTTTGAGCTCTTGTTTTTCTCGTTTTATTTTGTACTTTTTTGTTGTTGTCAGCCGTTGTTTTTGTTCTTTTGCCGTCCACGTTGTAATGCCTTCTGAGCTTGTGTCCGATTTGCAGCTACTTAAAATACTTTACGACATTTGAGGCCGCGGCATGCGTGGCGGGAGAGATTTAACAGCAAATGGAACGGTTCGAGAGTACACTGGTAGAAATTTAAGATGAATTTATTCTTATTTATAATTATAATTATTTATAATATTTACAAACTAATTTTTATGTTATATTATTTTGCTTATTATGTGGTATATTATTATATATTACTTTGTAAATTGTTATAAATATTAATTTGCATCACATTTGCATTTAATTATATATCATTTTGTTTCTGTATTAATATGAATTATTTTGTTTACTACTTTGTATATTATTTGGTATATCATTTGAGATTTTTTTTGTAATATTATTTTCTATGTATTGTGCCAATTGATATATCATTTTATATATTCTTTGAATCTATATTTCAAATATTTTGTGAATAATGTTTTGTACAAATTGTATATATTTCTTCCATAGGAATGTTTTTTTAATATCTCATATACGCAATATTTTCCAAATTTTGAATAAATTCCATAAGAGGATACGTGAACAGAGTGAATAAATTTTTTATAGTCACAGTTATTGCATTCATATTCACCACAAAATGAGAAACAAAAATTGCCTAAAAATACGAAATGACTAATTCCGTCTCTAAATAGAATGATCTCAAGTGCAAAGTGATGAATCTTCAGCAGCACGATTTTGAAATTTTTTCATACTTTTTGCGCAAGGATTAAGAAGTTTATGGCTTTTATCTTCCGTGAAGTCCGCATGACGAAGAGGGAAATATGTTTGTTTTTGTTGTTGGTAATTTATGTGAGTTGTAAATAAAATTTTCGCCAAGGCAAATGTTAAGAATATCATGATCATCCGCCTCAACAACATCGCCGGCCCTCATCCGGGAAGTCGCCACCCACCGACGACGGCTACCGCCATACTTAAGTATCTGAAAGATAAACAAATTAAATCCTTTAGACAAACGCATTAGTAGAAACAACAAAAACGACGAAAACCGACGACGCGAATAACAACAAAAGCGAAAATCCTGATGAGGCTTATACTTGGCATATTGTTGTTTTTGTATTTTGCCTGTTTGTTCTTTTTTTTTGTTTTCATGTTTTTTGACTTCTCTCTCTTTAGTATCTTGTATCTGCACTTGAGAAAATATCCAAGATAAACATTTCGGATGTCAAATCGCGGATTCGCCAACTGACTGACAGATGCGAAATGCCACTGACTATAACAACAACCACTCTGTCAACCCAATGTCAAATGAAGACTTTAGCGCATGATGCTAAATGTGTATCTTGTATCTCGACAGAACTGTTGAATCACGACTTATCTAAGAGTGTCTGCAGGTCTCGTGCGATATAACCATGAGTATTTGGGGAACGTGCTGCACGGGCGTGAGGACTTGGTCTAAATTTAGTCGGAGGCCTACAAAAATACAACAAGAACAAACAAACAAACCCCAAAATTTGTTGTTATTATTCTTTGTCAGAAGAAACGTTCCTTCTGATAAAAGATTTTCATATATTGTTGTTGTAGTATTATCAAGAGAAATTTCATTTTTGTCAAATGTTTTTTTTAATTTTTGGTCAGAAGAAATTTTTCTCTTTTGTTAATATTTCTTAAGAAGAAATTTGTTTGATTTTATTGTATTTAGTTGTGTCTAATGAAATAAATTAACGTGAAGTTGTTTGATTTGTTGATGGTGGCTCTTGCTCTTGTTGTTGGTGCCTCATCGTGGTGTTTTTGGTCGTCCATCATCGTCGGTTGTTGTTCTTGTTTGGTCTAGCTGTGATAAGTGAAGGATTTCGAAAATCAGAAACAATCCAACACGATAAATTAAGAGCATAAAAGATAACAGAGAATAAAACCTAAGCACACGAGTCAACCGCAAAGTCATATTTCATATTTCCCTCACACACTCGCATTCACGAGATCCTAACGTTTCTCATCTGTTGCTGTTGACTCTGGACTCATCGTGTTCTTGATGTTGTTATTGTGATTATTGTAGCTGTTATTCGTGTTGTTGTAGTTGCGATTGTTGTCTGGGTTATTTATATTTTTGTTGTTATTTTTCAAGAGTTTATTGTTGTTACCGTCACTGACAACGGTTATGTCGCAAGGTCGTTCATGATGTGGAACGAACTTTGGACCTCGGTTGAAGGGAAATAGAGACACGGGAGTAAAGATGGGAATTTTATTTAAGTACCCATGGCAGGAATCGAAATCTAATTTCTAATTTTTCTTACAAAAGTTTAAGCTAGGAGAAAGTTTGCGCAATTTCTACTAAATTTCTGATCTAGACCATCATAAAATCCTATCACAATAGCACACCCTAGTATGTAAATATATTGCTAACGATCGGTGTAAGTCCCTGAAGAAAAATATTAACAAGTGGTCTCGACTGCAACCTGATGCCAGATCAACCGTAAAAAAATGCTAATTACAAAATGCGACGAACCACAGATATAAAAAAACGAATGAAATAAAAATTGTAAACGAATCAGAAACAAATGTCAACCAGAGGATTACAATGCTGCACCCTCGGAACTCACCACAAACGACGAGAAGACCGATCGACCCAACGACCGACCCACCCTAACAGTCCAACTCTCTGTCCAACAAACCGGGCAATCGAGCGCTCCGTCTGTCCGTCCCCACCCACCTCTCGCCCTGCTTACATCTCTCGACAGACTCGACGAACTCACGCCAGTCAATAATCTGACACTTGATCTCGGATCGCCTCCAGCGTCGTCGCCGCAGTAGTTGGCATCGTAGACAAGTTATGCGAAATCAACACTCTATTACGGCCCTCCTCGCTGTTGATTTCCCCTAACCGATTCCACCACCTCCTTCTTTTGAACCACCACCAACACTTCACCTCCCCTTCCCTTCCCGTAGCATCACTTCATTCCATTTCCCCTTCCTTTACCTCTCCTTCATCCTTCGCCACCCTCTCTACTCCTCTGTGAAATCGTTTTTTGTTTTTGTTCTCCTCCTCCCTTTGACTCGTTTTGCTTTTAAACACCTACTTTAACGCTTCATGGTGGAATGGATTCGTTGCTGTTACCTATGCAGTTTCTCTTGTTTTTGGCTTTGTAGATGTTCTTGTTGTTTATTTAATCGTTAATATTTTAAATAAACTTACTTCGAATTAAAGTTGTTTATACAACGTATTTTAGTAAATATTTTTCAGGACATATATGCAGTTTCTAAACGGTCGGTGTGATTAAAAAGAGCTTTTGTGATTGAAGAATGATAATAGGTTTGTATGACGAGAAGGAAGGTTTTGAAAGTAAAACTTGGAGGAATAAAAAAACTACTAAAGTAGGAAGGAAGGCAGACGGAGAGAGAGGGAAGGACGAGGCTTATCGGTCAAATTAAATCGACTGACTCACACAACTAAGTGTCAAGGAGTCAACTCCCAACTCAACCCAAACCGAAGTAAACTCGCAGAGTTCAGCCGAGACCAGCCTCAGCTCCAGTCCAACGAAACCCAACCCGAGCCCAGCCGAACCCTGTCCACGCCTCACGTTTCTCAACTCACTTCGCTCACGCCCAGTCTTTCGCTCTCACCCTCCAGCCCGCCCTCTGTTTCGAGTTGCCAATTACAGTTTTTGACACCGACCGCAGCGACGCCGCCCTGCGATGTGGAGAGGGTCCAGGCAGCGCGGTTTGAAGGCTACGACAAAAGGTCTCCTCCTCCTGCCACTGCCTGGTCATGCTCTTGATGGCGATGTTGTTCTTGTTGGTGGCCGTGGTGGTGGTTCTGGAGGTCGATGGTATTGCTGTTGTTGTTGTGGCTGTTGCTGTTGATGGTGTTGCTGTTATTGTCGGTGGGCATCGGTGATACTAACAAATAATGACATGGCAATTTGCAGATTGCACAGAATTCTTAATACGCAGCACGCCGTGGGTCCAGTCGAAGGGAGCGACAGACCGAAAGACAGAGGAACGGACGGACGGACGGACGGACGGACGGACGGACGGACGGGCAGTTGAGCAGAAGGATGGGAGAACCAGACAGATGGAAGGACGGGCAGATGCTGAAGAGAATGAGCACCCATGAAGAGGAAGGTGACGCAAGGCAATTATTTTTGTTATTAGTATTGTGCTTGTTCTTGCTGCAGATATATAAGATTCGTTTTCAATATGAAGGATATTGTTGTTAAAAGGAATTTGTTGTTAATATAAGTTAATATTTTGTGGTACTATATCTGTTGTTGTAGCATTATTTATCAATTTATAATTTTTCGAGCAATTGAATTTTTTGCAGTATTATTTTTCCTCTTCATATATTTTCTTGTTGCCCTTGTTATGTAGATCAATTTTTCTGTCATATTATTTCACTTGTCTAATGCTGTTGCTGCTGTTGTCGTTGTTGTTGTATAAGATTCTGCGATTGACGCGCCCCCTAGTGTTAACAATGTCAACCATGGTTGTTGTTGCGGTCGCCGTCCTCAGGGTTTTTGTTCTTGTATTCCAACGCTGTTGTTGTCCTCATTGTTGTTGCGGTCGTTGTCGTCGCCATTGATTTCGCATTGAGACCCCACGGTGAGCCCAACCGAGCCGAACCGAGAACTCGTTCATTGTTCAAGCTCGAGCGAATTCATTGGATTTGCACGAGCAAATAACACAAAAAAATCCCCCGATTAAGCGTTGCCACATGCGGGCGATCCCCAGCTGGGACGCTGAGCGAGTGGGAGTGAGAGGCGAGAGAAGTTGGGAAGAAGAGGGCAGGAGCGTGTTTGATGAGGACGAAGAAAGCCAGGAAGGCAGCCGGCAGAAGAGGAAGAAGTCAAGAAAAGAAGAGAGATAGAGAAAGGTATTGAAATATTGGAAAAAGTCAGAAGATGAAAATAGTGAATATTTGACTTCTTTAAAATAGCTCTTCATTAAATTTTCAACCGGATTCTATTTTATAAAATTTCATTCAAATTTCATAAATGTTAAAAATATTAAATTGCATATTCAAGTACTTTCATTTAAATATAAAATCTAGATGGAGAAAATCGATTGGGTTAACGAATATATTGCCCTAGAAACAGAATTTATAAATTTTCAAAAAGAGTATAAAATCGAATGCGATTGAACCATGGGTAGCTCGAGAAGTTCATCCTCCAAAAGAACTGGGGATCAAACGTTAATCGACTTCTCTATGGCCAACGGCAAATGCCTGCCTCTCTCTCTTTACCTCTTCCCATCTCTGTCTGCCTCACGCACGCATGTTGTGAAATATCGCGTTTTGACGGATTCGCCCGCCAGTGTTGTCATTGACAGCGGTAACGGCAGCCGAGAGACGTCAATCAAGACGACGTTCGCACAATGGACGGCCAAGGCGAGGAACAACAACAAAAACAATAACAAACGAAATAACAACAACAAACGAGAGCAACAACACGTGGAGGAAGCAGTCGTTGAAGATGAGAGGAAGCCATTGAATCCGAGGCACGGCGTTGCCAGAGGCCGACAAATGACAAACGACAGGCGAATGATTACGCAAATTACGGCTGTCAAAAACGATGCCAAAAACGAGGGCGACAACCATCGGCGCGAGCGAGACGTGGGAAGGGGAATTAAATGAACGACTGAGAAAGTGTGTAAAGACAATTAGAGGGAGAAATCATAGGATAGAAGTAATGAAGAATCGAAGGCGAGGAAAGGAGAAGAACGAAAGAGGGGAGAGAAGGCCAAATAAGATGGTCTTCACAGAACCACAACAAAATTTAAAACAAAATAAGAGAAAACAGTATAAATGGAAAACTGTAATGCTACAAACAAAAAAAAAAAAAAAACTAGTAGAAACAACCAAGTACAAAACGAAGTAATACATCAAGTACAAGTACAATAATTCAATTACTAAATACTGTGGAAAAAACCATGTTCAAAAAATAAAATGCAGAAAACAAAAGACAAAAATGCGTACTAAAAAAACGTACTAAAGGATGGTACAAAAATCAAATACGAAACCAAGTACCAAAATGAGTAGAAAAAGTCAGTGCTACAACAATATCGAGTCGATGAAACTCAACTATGTGCGAGATATTTATCTGCAACCAGGGACTTCGATGGTCAGACAGACGCACAGATGGACGGACAAACGAAACGAAACAACCAGACCGGGATCCAACTAGAGATACGCATCTCCGAGATACGCGTATCTTGTATCTCAAATGAACGTCGCACGAACAACGAGCGACGGGCGAACGAATGAAGGACGGGCGCAGTGAAGGAAAGAAGGAAGGAACGATTGAGCGAATGAGCGAGCGATCGCACGCAGCGGCAACGCATAAATTAAATTTAATGTGACATTTTTACAAAATGCTCATTTCTCACATTTACGCAGGCGGCAAGACGATACTACAACAACACCAAATAACAGCAACAAAATAATAATACCAACGACAAGGAAGAGAAATCTTCCAGTGACAGAGGGAGGTCGATTGCTATGACAGCAACAGACAAAGACCGAGAGCGGAGGAGAGGGATAGAGGGAGAGGGAGAGAGTGACAACAGAAGGAGTGCGAGGGAGACGGTGTGATGCGATCAAAGCGAGAGGCAAGCGATTTAAGTTAACATCCGCCTCCTCTTCCACTTCCTCCACCTCGTAACTCTCGAGCCTTAAATTAGCCTCAATTAAATGTTAATGCATTTTGACATCTCTCGGCGAGATGATAAATATTTCCCCACTTATTCGGCCCCCCATCATGTCAGGCCATCTCTCTTGCTCTGAATCTCTTCCTCGCCCTCTCCCTCTCCCTCTCGTCACTCGTATCTCTCGCTGTCTGTGGCTGTCACATCCTCATCATTGCCATGGCGAGGAGCGCACAGAAGAGAGGAGGAAAGACAGAGGCGCGGATAGGGGGACAGAGCGCGAGTGAGTGATGAGGGGTTGGTGGGTGGGAGGTCGTCGTTTCGGGAAAATGAATTATGATTTCCCGCTTCCTCCCACTCCCTTTCAGTCTATCTGAATCGCGCTCTCCCACTCGGTTTCCCCATTGCAATGCAGGCAATTAGTGAGATATTTGCGCGGCAGCTGTTTTTCCATATATCTCCATCGCAATCGCAACCGTCAGCTCATCTGCCCCTCTCGTTTGCCTCTTCCACATCACCTTGTTTCCTTCCTTCTCAGGCTGCCTCCTGTCTTTCTGTCGACATTTCCTTCGGCCTTTCCGACTTTTCGCCCCACTCTGTCTTGGATTTCTCTTTCATTCATTCAGTCTGTCGGTCGCTGTCTCCCTCTTCCCGTCGCTGTCACCCGCTCAGTCTCCCTCTATGTATCTGAATTTCCTTCTGGCTGTCCCTGGTCGGCACGAAATTTATATCCACCGCGGCGACATTTTGACGTGCGATATGCAAATGACTTAATGAGTGCATAAATTTTTGTCAATTTTACTCGATATACATAGATGTGTTTATGAGTATATATATTAATATATAAGTTTTCCAATATATGCGAATGTATGACAAATCATATATTTTGTCGTAATATTTGCTCTTTGTTTCCTCTAAATTTGTGGTTTTCATTAAGTTTTTTGATGTATATATTATACTGTACAATATTTTACTATTGCGTTTTATTTTAAAGAAAAATTTTGTAATTTAAAATTAAATAACTTTATTTTTCAATTTTATATTCATGTTTCATACATAAATTATATATTATTATTCATAAATTAATGATTTTGATTGTTTTTCTTTATTACAATTTCCCGACGAATATACGAATATACTATAAAATATTGATATTTACTATAATTACCGTTTAGTATACTTTTGAATTTTGTATTTTATGTCCTTTTGAAAAATTTTTATTCCAAATTTTTTTCATTATCTGCAATTTTTTTTGATTTATATAACATTTTAATTTTCAACTTCTTTCTTTTTGTCTCGAAATAATTTTGCGATAAATATGCCTATATATATATATATATATACTTTTCTGTTCTCTTTTCTTGTTCGTTTTCATATTTTCATTAAATATGTTCCCATTTCTCATATCGCTGGCGGGTCACGGATTATCCTTGAGTTGAGTTGACGGCGGCGTCGTTCGCCGTTCCCTGGCAGTCGGCCGACGACCGACCAGTGGGAATGGGAAGGGGAGAAGAGGAGAGAAGAGAGGAACGGAGAAGTCGTGTGACCTGGGGGAAGGTCTCGTTGTGGAGAGCGACCTTCGTGTGGGCCGCCCTGTTCAGCTCACAAATGGTTCGCCAGAGAATGAGGATGCTTTGAGATGACTTCAGAACAATTTTTTTTACTGAAAGCGATCGTCCCGAAACTTTTATAAGAACTTGTTCTGTGGGTAGCATTATTTTTAATTTTTAAAACTTTCTACTCTCGAACCGCCTCTCATCCGCCTTGTCATTCCTGCTGAAGAACGTCTGTCCATCACTAGGGCTCATCCATATTCGATGAGATATCCGTGATGACAGCGTCAATGTGTCATAAAAACAACAAAACAACAAATACCGTACAAACGAATTTATTTTGATGAAAATAAAAAGGAAACGGGAAAAATCAAGAGAAAGTGAGAAACGCATGGACCGAAGACAAAACACGAAATGTTGGGGGGTCCACGAAGACTGTCATGTCTAAGGCAGTGACAGCAACTATAACAAGAACAACAACAACAATGTCCAACAACAACTATGTATATCCAAAGAAAACCAAACAACACTCACTACACAATACCAGACAACAACAAAAGCCAAACTAGAGGCGAGAACAATGGTGAAGTACACAAACAATGGAGTCGATGACACAATCCAAAGAGGAAAAGGATATTTTTTCCTCTCTTTATTTTTCTCTCACCACATGATGTTTTTTTGCGACCGTCTTCAGCCCACCCGATGGCAGCCGCAAGAAGGAAGGTTCGGGTGGAGGCGGGACTGCTGAAGTCATTCGACATGCAAGGTGTCAAATTTAGTTGTTGCTGCTGAACAGCTTGGTACCGACTCAGAGTGTGAGGAAGTGTGAGTAGGGAAGAAAGTGGTGGTTAAATGGGGAGGGAAGACACTGAGGAAACGGAATGAGAGAAGCCGACACTAACAAGCATGTCGCAGGAACCCTCGATGACAGGTTGACATGACGATGTAGGAAGTACTAAGTGGGAGGAAAGAGCTTTCCAGACCGATAAACTGACAACAAGAAGAACAATCAATACAATAACCACAAGAACGATAACCATCAGTAGAACAGCTTTCACTACAAGAACCATGAGTACGACTGCATTACTGCAAGTATCCCTTCATTAATGCAATCTTCACTTCCTCTATCAAAAATACGACAACCACTAGTACAATAACAATTTGACAACAACTACAAGATCCACGGCTACAACAGCCATGGGTATAACAACTTTGAGTACGACAACCTTCAATATTACAAATAAGAATTCAAGGAAAACGAATACCACAAAATCTCGTCCTATAAAGCCTCTTCCTAGTCATCATCTTCAGAAAACCGACTGCAAATTGAATGACACCCTGGACATCGATAGTGATATCGAGCACTCTTCCACGTCTATACACCTTCTGATACAACTTCTTCTCCACCTTCTCTTCCATCTTCTGCCCATCTTCTCTTTCCACCAACTCCTTCTCCTTAACTGAGGTCAGTTAATTACTTCTGATAGCATCTGCATTTGTCGTTCACGCCGGCCACAAGAAGCCTTAAATTCCGCATAATATTATTGCAGCCCATAACACTTTGTCAGTGGTTGTCATAAAGTAATCCAACGTATCTGTTATTCTCTTAATTTGAATGTCTCCGCCAGTCGTGGCCAGGCGTCAGAGGGGGGTCCGCCGTCACCGCAGGATCGACCACATGAGGCGACTGACAGCTATTGCCCAATCCGGTTCTCTTCGACTCGGTTCGACACGACGGCTTTGCGCGGTGCGCGGTCTCAGCAGTTGTCGCCGCTCCTTCACAGCTCGAGGCGATCCGTTTATGTACCAGTCAACCCCGTCGAGTCGCTGCGGTAGAGAGAGACCCTCGGTCCCTCGCTGCGATCCTCCTCTGCCGGCGATCGTACCCTGCTGGAGATCGTCTACCGGAGTTGGTTCGTCCGACGTCTTCGCTATTGACCTTCTGTGCAGATTGATCGGGCCTTAGGAGATCGTAGTTGATCCTATATATTGGGTCTCTCGCCTTGGTAAATTTTCTCTATCGAAACTTTGTGCCTTCATGAAGTTTCTCCTGAGCTAATTATCTTATTTTTTAACGATTTGAAAAATGTTTCTCCTTGTCTTCTTCATTATCTTTCCCTATCCACGGATCATTATCATTATCTCCTATACACATAAAAACGCCCATTATTTCATCTAGTCCCAGGTCCTGTAGTAAAACTTCTCTGATCTCGTCGATTGAACCATCGGTCTGTCTATCTATCTATCTGTCTGTCTGTCTGTCCCCAGTATCGTCGCGCGATTCAGCCGTTCAAATTGTCAATAAAAACATTTAAATAATTGCTGCCACGCATCGGTCTCACACTGTGAGCGTTGCTTATAAATGTGTTTGCAGAATTTATGATATTTTCACAGGTTTAATTGATTTTTCGTTAACAGCAAAGCGAACAACAAATTAAGCCCATTGGCAGCATCAACGACAGATGACAACAACTACACCAACAACAACGAATGAAAGCAACACGAAGTAAAATCAACAAAAAACGATGTCAAAGTGCGATGAGAGGACTTAAAAACAGAGGAGACAACCTTGTTAATTTATGATGCAAATGCATCGCGACGACTGGTCAAGTGGCCACGTCGGAGGTGGACGCGGAGGAGTAGAGCGAATTCGAAGGAAGCGAAAATGAAAGGAGCACATCGAACTTCGAAGGGAAATTAGCGAAGACCGGGATTAATCAGAAGTTTAAGTTGAAGTGTAAATTAAGCTAAAATCAAGTTAAATTTTAAATTAAAAATAAAATACAAATTTATAAACAATAAAATAATCAAAATTTGAAATAATATTAATATGAAGCTAAATAATTGGAACTCCGGAGGGTTCCTTCATTACGTTCATTTAGTTTTTTACTCTGGTCATAATCTGTAAAACGACCCCATTAAGAGGTGGCAGCTGCCTGTCATTTTGCTGTTGTGGTTGACTTAATTTTAAATTTAATTTATAGTATTTTGTTATTTTTGAATACAATTTTTGTGAATATTTTATGAATATGTATTCATGGCTTTCACGGACGACCACCATGTGGTTAAAATTACGGCATCCGTAGAAAAAGCGTTCGATAAACAAATATGTTAATTTGGTACTCATTGCATTACTTGAAAATATATAAATATCAAAATACTTCATTATGTTGCTCTTCTTTTTGTGACTTAGTTTTCATTGTTTTACGATCTCTCTCTGAATAACGTAAAAATATTACTGACTTTAAAGTCTCTACGTCCAGACATGCGTAGCAATCCTTTGTCTCACTGTTCAATCGCCCCATTACTTCCACCGATTTTATGAAGAGCCTCCTGAATTTAATTGCCATTCTTCATGGTTTATAATTTAAATTTTCTCTACCGTTCCGCAACAACAATTACTACACGAACTTGTGCAACAACAATAACGTACACTATAACAATAACTTGAAGACGCACAACAACAACAAGATCCCTATGCCGAAACAACATCTAGAGCAACAACAATAATAGATACCACAAATTTCCTACTACTTCGATCAACTTAACGCCGCATCAGTTCGAACCAAAACTGACAGAGCCGCCTGCGTCTGAACCAGAGACGAAGCCATGGCCAGGAGACGTGGCCGAAGAAGTGGTTCCAGAGACGTCGTCGGAGCCTGATCCTAAGTAGTAGTTGTCATTTCAGTGACTTTAATGGTCTGTTGAGACATAATCGCTGCCATTTTAAATGGAATTTTATTACTTTACTCGGGCAGAGAATTTTATTGCCACGCAGCAGTCAACCACGGACAGGGAGGCAGACAGACAAACACGGACATACATACACACAGTTAGCTAGTGGGAGAAGCAGACCAAGAGGTAGAGTGAAGAGGTAGAGAAGGACCAAGAGGTGGAGAGAACAAGGGGCGAGGTGTGGAAGAAGCCACACAGAGACATCAAGAAAACAGCAGGCCGATGCATTTATCTTGCTGAGAAGTCACCTTTTTCCATCGCCACTGGTGGTGCCCTCTTCGCCTTCCCTCCTTCCTCTTTTGCTCCTCCTCTTCCTCATTGTCATCGAGGGACCACGAGTGAGCGTCAGATGTAGCGCCAAAATGTGGTATTTAAAGCAAATTGATGGCCATAAAACCGAAGGAGGCTGCCTGCGAATCAAGAAGGAGGAAGGACAGGCGGACAGAGGGATGGATAGGAATAGAAAGCCATACAGACCGACAGATTGGCAGCAGACGGACTTAGAAAGCTAAGGGGAGGCAGACATTAGCGCAAAGACAGAGGAGAAGCGGAGAGAGATCGAAAGCCGATCATCCCGAAAAGAGAGAGACAAATGGAGGCCACTGTTCCAACGTCCAACTGAGAGACAGACACCGAGAAAAGGAGGATAGATGTAAGAGAATGAGGATAGATATTCGAGAAGATGGGAGAAGGAAGGAGTAGAATTAAAGATGCAACAAAGAGCCAAACAACCCAACCGAATGACAGCCAGACGGGGCGGACGGGCGGACAGACGAACACAGCCTGCTGCTGAGAACCGCTTCGACGACATGCCGAACAGAGGGAGCGAGAGAAATACCAGAGGGGAGAAAGAAGGCCTGGCGAAGCGACGACGATTCGTCGGATAATTTTGTAGACTAGTTTATTGGACACATTAAATATGGCCCGATAATTAAGTCATAAATTAGATTCCCGCCAGAAGTGTGTGCGTGCGAGACAAGCGAATGAGGCGGAGAACGAGAGGCGGAGGATGAGTGGGGAAGGGGGATAAGTAGAGGAAAATATACAGGGCCATCGTGGAGGCGAGGAGGACCCCGAGGAGGAAGGTGGAGGCCGTTCGTCCGTCCGTCCGTCCGTCCTCTCGCGTTCACAATTTATTTATTTGCGTGCACATTGACAGGCCTCTAATGTGTTGCCTTCTCATCGTTGTAATGGCTTCCCTCTCTCGCTCGATCTCTCTCTCTCTCTCTCTACTTCTCTCTCTCTCTCCGTCTCGTTTTGTCTTAATGACTGTGTCTCCCGCTGCCTGCCTGCAACCGGATTATGGACCTACGTTACGCCGCAGCGATGCGGTGAAGTGCGTTGCCACCTAATCGAAATGAATTTCTTCTTTATCGTTAAGAGTGTGCGAGTTTGCATTTGTATGGGTGTCCGATGTGTGAATGTGTGTATGTGTATCTGTGAGACCGGTGTATGCAAAGTGCTGTTAATTTATTGTCTGGAAAATCCTATTTTAAGGAAGCCAATGCTTAATGAATTCAATTTCTTTATGGCTTCTTTTAAACTAGTCTTCTCCAACTGTCTTGTGTGTCCGTCCTTCTGTATGGTTTCACCTTAAGGCTGTCTCTCTGTCTGTCGGTCTCTCTGTCTGCCTCTGCTCGATTTCTGGTCGGCTCGTTGCCATGGCAAGCGCGCAGTGGGCAAGAAGTTATGGTTGACATCGTTCGATGGAATCGACGCGGATTTGTTTTTCGATATTGATTGCTTTCGATTTGTCTGTTCGAGGGAAATGTTTGTCTTGTTGGAGGCGAGAGGTTAATAGAATGAAATGATGGCGAGGAGCATGAGCTCGTAGTAGGGAGAATGAAGTGATGAGGAGGTTGACACTGTTGGTGGTGCTAAGTTCACGACGAAGTGGAATGATGGGAGAAGCGAAGTGTTGTCGTCGCTTTGTGTTGATCCGACGTTAAGCTAATTGTCCTTCAGACGTGTGTATATATTTCACAGTTAATGGACCACGAGAAGACATATATCGAAGTTATAGTTAATCGGGAGCACAGTCAACTTACGCCTGAAGATTGGGGATATGATGCGTGAATAATTGGAATTGGGACATAAGAGTATTAGTGAAATGAGGATTGTTTTGGGATTAGGGACGTTGTTAATGAAGAGGTAGGATTTTAAAGAAATCTATTAAATCTGGGAACAACCAAGGTATATTGAAGGTCAATGAAACATTTGACACTTATTTTATAAATAGAGATGTTTAGCTATTTACAGAATATTTAAAATGTTATTTTTACAACTATACTAAATTCTCATTTTATTTTTACTTTAATTTAACATACAAAATTTTGTGATTTTAATTAATTATAATTGTTTTTATGGAATGCAATTACATTATTGATTATTTTTAATATTTTTTGATATTCGATTACGAGACCTAAACACAGAATATCGAAGTTCAAACCGCTCTTAGTAGCCCACTAAGGGGAATCCCTCGAACTATCCCTTCCCCTCACCGACGGTCCTTCTCGTGCCACAATCGTCGTCCAATTGCAATCGCCTTGATTGACGTCGACTCCTTGCGGCGACATCCTTCGGTGGCAGTGACAAATGAGGACTCGAGAGTCCCCTTCCGACAATGGACGACAAGGCGAGGCGACGCGACTTCACAGCAACGTCAATCACACCACGGCGGCGACGATGGGCCCGAAGAGAAGGAGGTGGGGAAGGAAGAGGAAGTGGATGAGTTGGCACTTAAGCAGTTCATCATTTTGTGACGCCCGTGAACCAGCGAGATGCAAGATGGAGGTACTGGAAATGAAACCAGCACCGCTGTTGTGACCGTAGAAATCGTGACGAAGAACAGCTGATCCCGAGGGCTTGATTCTACTCGAATCAAATCAGATGGGATGGGATGGGATGGAATGAGTTGGAATCTGAATCGGGATTGGGATCTGGAGGCATCGCATCACGCAAGGATGACACTGACAGCGAAATCAGCAGAATGAAAGGACGTGCGGTGTCTGTCGGCGGTAGAAGTGATGATGGACGAGGCGATGAGGCGACCCGGATGACAGCAACAACAACAATGATAACCACGACGTGGCTGACGATGACGAGGACGATGACGGCGACGACGTTGACCAGAAGCAGCTGCTGTTGCTGTCGCCGCCGTCAAATCAGCGCCAGAGCAACTTGCTCATTATCAAGTCATGTCATAGGAATATTTTCCTTCCACCTCGCTCTGTCTCCTCCTCTATCTCTCTCTTTAACTCTCGCTCTGTGACTGTCGTATTTTTCTTCGGCTTGTCGCGATTTCCTTTATTTTTGGCTTTGTTTTGATTTCGTTTTATTTTTCTACGCCTCGTTGGCTCGTCTTCTCTGAGTTGCGGTTGTGCCACAGATGTGAGCCGTCTTCCCTCCACTGACACAGACAGCCGCAGGGACAAAGGGACAGACAAACAGAGAAAGCAGACACACACTCAGACACTTGAGATTGACAAGAGAATCCTCGCTGCTCGTCTTTCTCAGGCCGCACGTTTTTGCATTAGTCTTCGCGATGCGCGAATTGAAATAAACTTCCATTCCGTTGACACTTGAGATTGATTGTCATCCATCAACATCGTCTGTCAGTCGACTGTCACTATCGTGCGAAGGCATATCTCCATCTCACTCTCTGCACATATATATATATTTCCATCGTAGCTTTCTTATGCCATAGCTGAGGACGACATCCAGGTGTTGACGAAACGTGAGCAGAATTAGATTGAATTTCGAAAGAAACTAGAAGAAACCGAAGTCACTACCGAATTCGCAATAAATTGAGAATACCAACTGTCAATGTTATTTTTATCTAAATTATTCTTGAAATTTCCAAATTATTCGAATTATAATAACTTAACGAATAAGTTTATTTTAATGTTTAAAATAATTAATAAAATAAACATAACTTAACAAACATATAATCAAAGTGAAAATTGCGGTCAATGCGAGTCAAGTTATTTATACATACTTAATAAAAAGTCTTAATAAAATATAATAAATAATAAAAGTCTTAATAAAAATATAGCTTTAAATTACATTTATAAATTATTATAGTTATTTATCATATTCACACATTACTACATTAAATATTAGGTTGCTATGCGATAAATTACAAGTTTTTACTTTACTGACAATATAAAATATTACAATTTAAAATCCTACTAAACCAGCTTAACTACAACTTACTGTTCATAAAAAACAACCTCAACCTCGCTTACTTCAGCCTGAAATGCCCTGGGATTAGAAAGCATCTAATTATTATTCCCCCGACCGCCCTCGATAATTGAACTCCCGGCGAAATATGTTTGCAAACCTCCTTTGCGGATCCTCCTTCAACCGAGGCGAGCTGACAGGATCTGTCTGGATAATAATTCAACCACCCCTGAAGCGGCAAACAATTTGCGAATGTCTATCAATCAAGATTTCCTCCCTCCGTCTCCCACTCACTCGGCACCCTCGAGCTGCGAACTTCCTCATCCTCGATGACATCCTGGAATTTCTGCGGCACGACGCATCCTTCAACCGCTTCCTGTCGACTAAGAACGTGGGGCTGGGAGTGGAGCAGGGGCTGTAGGAGGTTCCTTTGGCTCTTGCTCGTTCCCGCCAACCATGAAATTCAACACCTTATGCGAAAATTCACAACAACTGAAATGGTGGAAGGGAGAAAAATTGCCGCTGATGATGCCAGCGAAGAGGTGGAGAAGGGGACAAAGGAGGAGGATGAGAAGAAGAATAAGGCGCAGGAGGAGAATGAGATGAAGGATAGCTGGTGATGGAGACGGTAAAGAAGGCGGAGATGACGGAAACCCACATCCGCATCCAGCACCTGATGCCGCGCATTTTAATATCCTTTGCGTCCTGCCAACGCACGTTCCGCACGCCCTCCTCCGCTCCTGTCACCCCCTCCATCACTCTGTCGCCATCTCTCACTCTGCCTCCCTCGTTTCACGTTTCCGCGGCCCCATGCGTATTATTTTTCATTTTTATTTACGCGAAATTTATTTCAACGCGTCTCTGACATCCTGTCAGGCCAACCGGCAGACAGACGGACGGACGGAACAGACAGCAGGACGGACAGACGATTTCCCAGTCATTTAGGCGGAGAAGGAGGCGTGAGATGAAGCCCAGAGGCAGGAATCGTAGGTCGGAGAAAGACAGGCCGGGAGGCTGACGGACAGGCGGATGGGAGGACTGGTATACGGACAAACTGACTGGCTGACTGACAGAGCGACAGAGCAACAGACAGGCATGCGTGCGCCTGTGTGTGCGTGCGCTGTTCATTTGCGTGAATAAATTCGCGAAACTCGCGAACACACACACGCGCTCTCGCATACGTTGAAGATGAATTCAACGTTGATGCTGACACTGATGCAGACACACGCATCGCAGGGATGCAGCAGCGCGAGGCAGCCCTGGCTGTGGGTGGTCGCTCCAGGATTGAGATGGAGATGGATGAAGGGAGTTGAAGGAAGGAGGATGGATGAAGGGAGATGAATGAAGGAGGAGGCAGGGGAGGAGGAGGAGGAGCAGAAGGACGATCATGTGATGGATGGAAAGATGCAAGGAAGGAAGAGCGCTGAGAAGAAGGAGTTTACGATGAGGGGGAAGTGAGAGCTGAGGGCGAAGATGGAAGAGGACAGAGGCAGGAGGCGGAGAGTTTTGAGCAGGAAGGAAGAAGAGGTGAGGAGCGATGAAGGGATGTTGGTGGGATTCCCATCAAACAACTTGACTGTCGGTTGTCACTTGTCACCGCTCTCGCATGTCAGCGGCGTGAGCCCAACGAGGTGACAGCCAGGGGTGCCGGAGGATGAATGGCTGCCGGATGAATGGATGCCGGATGGTGGAGGGTGGCTGCCGGGGGGACGGACGAGCGACGTATGGGCCGGGGGCGTGGCAGGGGTTGCGGCAACAGTGGCGCAAAAATGAATTACTTGCGTGAACAACAAAACTGTCGGGAGGCTGTCAGTTGGAGGGGCGTGTTGCGTGTCGTTGACGACGTCCCTGCTATTGTTGTAGTTCGCGTGATCGTTGTCGTTGTTGTGGCCATTGTTGTTGTTGCTGCTGCCACTGTTGATGCTTACACCATTGTTGTTATTGTTACTGCCACTGATGCTGCTGCTGGCGCTGCCGCCGTCGAGGTGTCAGCGAGAGGAGTTTGAAATTTCTGCAAACAGTTGACAGCAGGACGAAGTGGACGAGGAGGAGATGGAACAGCAGGAGCAGCAACTGAGGCAACAACAGCAATTTTAGACCGACAACAACATCAACAAGGCAACAACAACGACTACAGGAGCAGCAACAGCAACAACAGCACTCGTGGCGTCTCAACTGATGGATCTCCTGACACAGCATGTGAGATAAATTACTTTCCTCTGTTGCTCCCCACCACTCCCTCTCTACCTTACTCTCTCTCTCTCTCTCTCTATCTCTCACACTTCTTCCTTCCTGGTCCTACCCTCACTTCTTTTTTCACTTTCTTCACTTTTCCAACTCCTCCTTCTTCTCCTGACTATTCCTGATATTTTCTTACTATTTCTGATATTCCATATGACATTGCTAATCGTATTATTGCTGTTTTTGTTGTTTTTGTTTTTGTTGTTATTGTTTTTCCCCATGCAAAACCATCGTCTGGGAAATTCTCATGAAAATCTTGTAAGTTTCATCGTAGCAACGCCTTCGGTGTTTTTGCTAAATTTGTTCGAAAGAGGCGTAACGAATGGGAGAAGGTGATGACAACGACAACAATAGCAACAAAAAACATAATCTGGAACAACAACATAAGCATCATCCAGAACAAAATAATCTCAAAGACGACTCCAGCAGCGATGGCGATGATGAAGTCGAACAAGAAATGAAGAAGTTGGCGAAAGTAGATGAGGACAAAGGATGAGATTGGAAGGAAGGAGATGAGGGAGATGACGAGGACGAGGACGAGGACGAGTGAGATGAAGAGGACGAGGATGCTGAAGAACATGATGAGTCTACGAGGATTAAGGACATGAACGTGAAGAGTGAAAGCGATGATGCGATTGAAAGAAATGGAGATGTGGTATGGAAAGAAGGCGAAAATTCAGAAAAGGATGATGAGCGCAAAATACACGATGGAGCTGAGGATCCTGATTATGATGATGAAGGGTTGATAATGAATGCCTAGGGAGGAAAACAGGAGGAAATGTTTGAGGTCCTAACATCAGAGGTGGCGACGTGGGGCGGTACAAATTCGTCCCACAAGGCCACGAAGGATGACAGAAGAACCTCTGTCGATGTGAGGGTTTTTCTTCTTCTTGTTGTTCTTGTTCATATTGTTGCTGTTTCCTTTGATGTGCTTTTTGTCGTCGTGCTTCTTGTATCTCCCTATTATAAAGTGATTTTTCTTTGCATGCCGTACATTCCTTTGTGTCGATTTATCAGCCTGTGTATCTATCCTTCCATCTCTCTAACCAACCAACCCTCCTTCTGTCTGTCAGTCTTTGTGTCTGTCCGTCTCCGCCTTCTGGGCGTCTTCTGTCACTCAATCCCTGATGATTCCTAGATTAATACATTGTGTTTCAGTTCGTCCTCATCTGCCTCTCCTGTTTCAGTGTAGCCATGTTGTTCTTGTTGTTTTTGTAGTCGTACGCTGTCATCGCTGACAGTTGAAAAATTTGCAAACACAAAAAGTGCGAATATGTGGTGGAAAACGAGCTGGGATGAGATGAACAAGATACATAGTCAAGGACAGCCCAGGAAAGGAATGGAAAGACTTGCAAAGGGAAGGAGGTGGGCTGATGGATCTCGCATGATAAACGACGCAAGCATGGGTTGAGGGATTGATGGAGGGAGTGTTGATGGAGTGATTGCAGAGGGTTTTGGAGGCTCGAAAATCAATGAAGCGAGTGACAGACAGAATTAATTGAAGACAGGTGTGCAGAAAGAACGCCATTAGAATGCGGAAGACGATGAGGACCAGAGAAGCTACCATGGGGTGAATTGCAAAGATTACAAAAATGCTCTGCAAAATGACAATAGAGAATTAAATTTAGCTTAAATTTATCAAACCCATCACAAATAAATTATAAAACCCAATAATTCAATGTTTGTGCCATTCCCATAGGACGACCTCCAGACCATGCATGTGCGGCATTGAAAGGTTCCTTCATCCAACATCCTGAACTCAATACCATCCTGAAGCCAACCTCAAATCATACTCCATTTATCCTTAGTACTCCACCCTCAAGCCATAATTGAGTTAATTGTCGACCAGGCATTGAAAAATCATTAGGATGGGTCGATTTTGGCACCCTTCCCCTCACTTCCCACCACCAGTCCCACCAACCAACTGTCACTCACGGCCCATGGGAAGCACAGCCATCGAGCAATCCAATGAAATTCGAGTCGGAACACAAAAAGCATTCACTCGACTAATGACAGAATGAAAACGCCTGCCATTTAGTGAATCCGGCCAAATAATGTCCACCAAACAATGGTGTCGAGTTACGAGAATTTCGAGAAATATGGGAGGGAAAAAATATATATATAAAAACAAAAATATATATCAAAAAAAAATTAAATCAAATGATGAATTGTTGTTAAGTGGCAGGAGCGGACTCAGAGGCAACATTCTATGTATTTATTACCATCACCATCATCAGCATCACGCGAGATTTTTTTTATAGATTCAAGGACAGCACGTTTTTTGTGTGTCAGATTTCAATTATGACTATTTCATCACTATTAAACTTTAATTTAACATAAAAAGTGCTTGTTTTCTTTGTTCTTCAACATCTACATTTCTCTCATCACATTTTGAATTATTGGTGCATTTTATTCATCATCACTTTTTTTAAATTCTATTTATTGTTGTTGGTTACTTAATTGCATCCAACGCCATGGTGCTCAGCTGATCATCATTATGATCACGATATTCATTATCTTCATTAATTCATAGTTCACACCATAGTAAAATATTCATTATGAATATTGATTTATAAATGTCTCATCGAATTTGTGAAAACTTTCATTGTTATTCACATCATTATTGCCAAACCTTCATAATCATTGTCAAGTCGTCGTCATCATCACCAACTCTATTGTCATCATCGTCGAAATTTCGAGTGTCATCATCAGCTCCCTGTCATTCACAATTAGCATCAAACGCCGCATGCGTTCCCAGAGTTGTCAGCGCGGCCGTCAACGCCAGCGCAGAACGTGTCACACGATACTCGTCCTTCGTCCTTCCGACAATGGCCCTCAGACCCCGAACCCCGCACGATCGCCAACCGCACCCCGCGCCCCTCCTCGTCGTCCTATCGGCGTGGCGCATCTTGGGCTGACAGGACGGTGTCGTTTTACCATTGAATTCGCTTCCGTTTCGCTCCTTTTCACAAATCAGTTCGAGCTACAGCTGCAACAACAACAACGATAATAAGAACATCATCACCATCACAATGACGCTATCAGCAACAACCACATCAGAAGTAGCGATGGCAGCCCCATCATCATCACCATCACCAGCAGTGGCAGCAGCAACAACAACGGTAGGAACAATAGTGGCAGCAACAGCAGCAGGAGTTGACATCCATTCAGACGAAGACTCAGAATATGACGAAGACTCAGAATATGACGAAGGAACAGCAACACCAACAATGGCATAACAACAACACTAGCTAAGGAAACAGCATCTCCAGAAATACAAGAGAAAACGAAAAAGCTTCCAAAAAAGGATGTGAAAAAACAAACATAATGTAGAAAAGAAATAGAAAGAAAATATAAAACGAGTAAAAATAATAAAATGAAAAAAAAAATAGAATAAAGCAATAACAGAAAATAACTGGAAAAGGGAACTATAGGAAATAGGGTAACAATGAAAGAAAAAGTTAAATGGATGAAAGAACAAAAAGTTGTAAAAACATTTTTTTAAATGGTTAAATAAGAATTATTAAGAAATGATACTCAAGACAAAAATACTGCGAAAATCGAGAATCCAAACTATATGACGAGAAGCAGTTCCAACAGTGAGGCTGAACACGATGTAGAATAGGCGAAAAGATAGGTAAGGGTTCAAAAATCGGAAAAGGAGCTTATGGCAGAATAAAAGAGTTAAAGAGAAACAAAAGGATAGAGAAAATATAGAGTGAAAAAGTAGTCTTCTGTTGCTTCAGTGGCTGTTGTTGTTGCCACTTTTATTTCTTCCAATACTGTTATTGTTGCTGTTCTGTCGTTTCTGCTGCCGTCCCAGTCTTTCTACTGCTGTCGTTCCTGATGCTACCTCCGAAGTGCTATTTCTCTTTCTGATACAGATAAAAAAACGATTCGAAGAATATAATACAAGAAAACTGGCACATCTATTCAAATAGACGAGGTATAGCGAGAAAAGCATAATATAGAATAGATAGAAAGAGAGACAGCTACAACGGCATACAGTTAGAACGACAAGCAGACAGTTAGAATGCCAGACAGACAACTGGGAAGACAGACAATGGTAGTAATAAGACAGCAACAGCATATAACAGTCAGGACGATGAGAGTGACACAAACGAGACACAAGACATGGGCTTGTAGACAACAGGCGAAGGCAGATTGTAGAGGAGATATGAGAAGGAATGCAAAAAGATTGGGTAAAGCAACACCTTCAACAAGTGAAAATTCTTTAAACGAAAAGTGAAAGTGAATTGTATTACTCAAGAATACTGAACAGAATTATTGTGGTTACTGAAATCTAAACTATACGATTGATTTTCTCAACCTTCTCTGTGATATAAATGAATCTGAAGTAACATGTTCCCTTTTCTCCTTTTAAATTGAACTTGATGATCTGAAATTATCAAGCCCTACAAGGTCTGGTATGCATTACGAGATCATTGATAAGAAGATTACCATAATGTAACACTGTATATAGATCAATAGAAATCACTTAGTATAAGGACATCAGCGACATACGTCTTTTTTACAATCCTATAACGTAAGTTTGTTGATGATGATGATTTTTCTTCTTGGATATTCCGGTTGAGACTCTTATATCGTCATATATACTTCCTCTACACACTTCGCTCTGTCAAATACGGACTCGATCATGGTGTGGAGAGTCCCCTTGAACTGTATCCTGATGACTCCATCTCATGCATCCACTTCAGGAACCCTCCTCAAGAATTCTCCCCATGAACCCACTACTGAAATCCTTTCAGACATATTATTTTTCACTTTCACAATCAAAGTACTTCGTTGTCGTAGATTTCTTTCTTACCACTCTACTGCAATACTAACTACTTTATCTTTTTCGTACTTTCTACTCCTCTCACGTCTCCGTTACTCCTTGTCCCAACCTACGACTGTCTCCCTCCCTCTCTCGCCTTAGTCCATTCATCCATAAAGACTCTCGAAATACCACTCAACGGATTTATTACGAGCTCTTCCTGCCAATTTCTTTCCTCCACCTTCTTATTTTTCTCTTCCGTTCGTCTTCTACCACTCAAGTTCCTTTCCACCCTTCGTCCTCTTGAAATCGTGCGCCAAGAAATGCGAAATATTTGCATCATAAATGCGACTAGACGACGATATGTTAAACGAATTGAAAGCGAATTTTTTTTTCCACAAAAAAAAAGTTAATCTAATAAAAAATATTTAATAGCGTCTCGACAAGGCGTGCAAAAGGAAGAAAGTGAATAAAAAAATCTACAATTGTGGAGAAAAATCCCAAAGGAGAAAATAAAAACACTTTGATGTGCAACACGGCAACCCCAATGGGGTAAAGAGCGAGAAGGTGGAGGGAGTTGAGGGGATGTTGTTTGGAAGTCGACGCCATCTAAGGACTAGAGAGGGGGGAGGACAAAGGAAGCAAGCATGCAAAAAATTGCTTGAAAATGGAATAAAACGCGAATTATGCTGTCATCAGATGTTATGTCAACGCTTTGGCGTCGGTTGGAGCCACAGAACCATATGCGGGCTCCTTCACGTGATCCACGTTCATCCTTCGTTTCGTCGACAACCACGTTAAACTCCTTTCAGTTCTTCTTCAATTTGTGCTCCTCATCCTCTGCACCCTGCTTGCCCTCTTCAGCGTTGTCGCCTCATTTTCACCGACCCCGGCTCCGTCAGGAGATGAGGTGCGGCTGGGTCGTGGGGCTGAAGGACTGAGGGTCTGAGGGTTGTAAGTATGCATGGATGCGCTTATCTAAACGGCCCACACGATGATGGCTCTCTCTCACACACAAACACACACACTGTCTCACTCTCTCTCTCTGCTTCGTTGCAAGTTATGCGGATGCGGAAGGCAAATGCAAGCTAAGCGAAATGATGTTGAAACCATTTGAATGTTTAATCTCGAAAAAATCCAATTTTCTCAAAAGGAAATTCAAAGAAGATGCACGACGTACCCTAGCAGTGAAAGGGGGAGAGAGAGAGTGGGAAGTGGGAAAGGAGAGATCGCCGGAAACGACTGAGAAACGGAAGCGGAAGCTCCCATACACTCAGACAAAGCGGAAGTATTTGAGACGCAGCATCGACAATGACTCCAGAATGGATTAAAAAGTGAATAAAATCGAGACGTGAAATGGATAAAGTGTGAGAGCGACAGTAAGAGAGAGAGGACAACATTTTAAAACTTCACAGGATTTTGAGAATTTATCACCGAACGAGGAATAAAAAACGATTTATGACAAGCTCGTAAAAGGATTCCCTCCATCGCAACCTCGGCGGCGCGACAAGACAAAAGGCGGTCCGGATTCATATTTCTTGTTCAACATCAGATAAGAAAGAAAACCAACCTCTTGTTGTGTCCTTTACATAGGTTTCTTAAAGAAATTGCCACGATAAATCATCGCACACACTCACACCCTGGAGCCCGGCAACCCTTTCGGAAGGGAGTCGTTGGCTCGTGAAACCCCTTTTTTGTTGGTCCAACGCGGCGGGAAAAGATGACACACTCGCCGTGTCGAAACGGACGCTCCTCGCACATATAAATAAATATAGAGATTATCATCGTTGGAAGCGTTTTCGTCCCTATCCCCTTTTGGTCACCGTCAAGGGAACAACAAAATGTGAAAACAATAAATTCTATTTACATTCGATGTCCTCTCCCTACTTCTGTTTTCAAAGATTTTGTCTGCTTCACGGCGAATGCGATTTCCAGACGCAGGCTTCTGGAACCCACCCAACGACCGGCTGTATAGTTGGCAACCCCGTCGAGGGTCAGGCCGTGGCGAATACGAATGAATAAAGCCCTTTATTTATGGGCAATTACAGTGAAATGTTTGAAATTAGATTAGGAGGAAGGTCGTTGGTGGAACTGAAACTTCAAGGTACTTCTTGTGACGAAACTCGTTTGCTTTTCGCGAAAAAAAGCTCGTCTCTTCAATCCAGTTTTGCTTTTTTCGCTATTCTCCACCCCAATATTAATTTTTTACTTCAAGATTATTTGTTTATTCCAACTGCCTTTTTCCTGCTCAATCGCAATAAGTGTATTAAAAAAATTTATACTCCGACTTACATGTATTTGCTATTCTCTACCTCGTCTACTTATTTCCGATCGGGAGTCCAGCACACGTCAACATAGATTTAGTATGGAGTCACTAATGAAAATTAATGATGACATCGTCGGCACATTTGACATTGTCAACGATAGTAGGAATGAGAATAAACACAACAACAAAAACAAAAAAGAATACAAAAACAATAACAGAAACGGAAACAAAGAGAGCAACATTAAAACAACAATAACAACAACAACATTATTAAAAATAACCACAACGAGACCTTCGTCAAATGGTCAACGTATTGTGTTGAAAATCGACGTCGCCATCACCCTCAACATCGGCCCCATCACCGACATCACCTCGATACAAAATGCGACAAACGGGCCCAACCCACACACACTCATGTTCACGCGAACACATATGGCAGATAGAGAGATAGGCACAGTGGGGGACGGACATCCATGTGTGAAGGCTTCGGTGATTTGGGAAACTCGAGTCCTTCCTTCCGTTCCTCCTCCGATCCTGCTACCGCCATTAGGCAGGATGATGAATTGCTTTGACCGGCGCTTGACAATTAATATGGGTCGCTCTCCCTCACCCTCTTTTTTGTCCTTTTCTGTCGGTGCCTGTCACAAGCTACAGGCTTCTTGTCTAACGTTTTCTGTTTTTTCGGTATTTTTGGGGTCCCCTAGAATTTGATACTTTCTAAGGGCTCATTAGGCGACTGACAGTCGGACGCACTTTTGGCCTGCCGTTACTAGGGAGTGTGTCTTCCACTGTCCCTGCCTAAAGAGAGTGTGCGCGACAAAGAGAGGTAGAGAGAGTGTGTGTAATGTGATCGCTTTGTTTGTCAATTTCGAGTTGATGAATTTATGGCGCGACTCCGTGGTTCATTAATCAATGCGACCTTTAATGTGCGGAAAAATTTATAATCCATTGTTGTGGGGGAGAAGAGAGAAATTTGTTAGTGCTACTGGGCGAGGGGAGACAGCGGCAAGAGAAAGAGGGGTCCGAAGAAGTAATACAAGAAGCATAAACGTGGCCAGTCGTAGCAGTAGCTCTTGTCTTTGTTTTTGTTTCCCGGATATATTCTGTTACACACGAACATCTTGTCATGTCCAAGGCATTTCAATTAATAAAGATCACGGACCAGCATGCGTTTTTCTGGCGGGCAAATGGGGGGCGTTGCAGTAGAGAAGGTCCTTTTATGGCAGAAGAAACGTATTGAGGAAGAGCATGTCATACCATGATTTTGATTTTGAAGTGTGGTAAATAAATCAATGGAAATCTTATAGAATGAGACCTTAATGAAATATAAATTGTGTTCATATCACCAAATTGCATAACTTCACAACTAAGCTAAATACAACACAATAGCTTCCATACTTCAATATTCTCATTGCATTGTCTTATTGATCCAATATCAATATATCTTTCAGCACCTTAGACCCAAGGCAACGCCAATTTGGAAATGCAATCTTTCCATAGGTTTCCCGTCGATCCATTTTTCACAATCTCTCGCTGATCCTTCCGAAAATCCACTCGAGCTTCCCGGAAACAATAATTCAGCAATTACGTACGAGGCATGTGTCTGTCGTCCTGACGCGACCCAACCCATCGACATCGCCACTGGTCACCAACGGACGAAAGGCTCTGTCAAGGGGCGGCGACGACGACGAGGTCGGAGGGACCAAAGCCAAACCGCAGGACGAACGGACGGATGTAGGATCATGGTAAGGGTGAGGAAAGAGGATGGATCTGATGACGGCTGGGGTGCGGGTGTGAGTTCTCTAATGGCAATCGGCGATGTCGAGGAAACCGAACACCAGCAAAAACAACTACGAAATGCAACGATCCGCAAGAACTGCACAGGCCAGAGTCCCGGGAGAGATAGGAAGGGAGGGTGGGACAAGGAGAGAGTGATTGAGGAGGCAGCAGCAGCTGCATGTCAACAGCAGAAAAGTAATGACCACTCCAAGGACACTATTTTTCTTTGACAGAATCTGATCCAATCCAGCCAAGCAGGGAGGTCCAAAGTTAGAGACACACAGAGAGAGAGAAAGAGAGCGGTTCACAGTAGGTACAGTAGAGCGAGTGAGGAACAGAGACGAAGTGACCAGCAGGGAATCGGACAAAAGGACATGCAGAGAGAAAGTGCAGGAGCCACGCATGCAGGAGGCACGTTCGGGTGCGCAACGTGCGCATGCTGTCAGGAGGCGAACACACGACACGAGACGAGGACGACGTAGAGGCAGGACGACACGAGTGAAGGAGGACGACGGCGACAAGACAGGACGACAGGCAGATAGAAAGACAGCCAGCGAGTCGGTCACCGTGAGAGACACACAGGGAGACAGAGGAATGAATCTACGGAGAGACAACGGACAGACACGAAGGACATCAAGCAGTCAGAGTCACAGACAGAGAGACGGACTCACACGGAGCGATGTCGTCGCCGATGCCGGCGTCCTTGTTCCACAATGGTGTTCGAGTTATTGCTGTTGTTGTTGTTATTGTTAGCCTGATTGTCGTTGTTGCTGCTGCCGTTGGACGTGGTGCTGCCTCCCGCAGTCAAGTGGCCAACAAGCAGCGCACATGCTGCGAACATGCCTGGTGGCGCAGTGGTCGTCATCATCAGTCATGTATAGTGACAGCAACGACACGAGCAACAACAACAAAAACAACACGAAAAACAACAACAAGAACAACCCATGTCCACCCTTGGCCATCGGTCGTTTGGCTCACATGGTGGAGAGCGAGATGTCCTTTTGCTGCCTACACATGGGAATATAAATTATGTCCTTTCTAGCTGTCGCCCCGTCGCGCACTATCTCCCTCTCTCTCTCTCTCCCTCTGTTTCTGCCTCTCTTTTTCTCTCTCTACTGGTCTTTCTCCTTTCTCTGTACTCGTTTCTATTGCTTCTCAGTCCCGGTTTCTGCACCTTGCTCTGTTTCTCTCTCATCCGTCATCCGTTTGTTCCGTTCGCTTCAAGTCTCCGATGTTCTTTCTCTCTTCCTCTCTTTCTGCTCTCCCTGCCTCAGCCACTCTCGGCAATAAATCAAATGCAAAATGTCATAAAATCCAACATGGAGTGCTGACATTTACGTCATTTCGCTGCGAGCGACTCAAGTCAACGGACTGACACGTTGCACAGCATCGTGTCCTGGTGACATCGCCCTATGTTGCTGTTGTTGTAGGTATTTGTTGTAGTTCTTCTAGTTCTTGTTGTAGTACAGCCCATTTGACATGGTCCACACCGTGATCTCTGGTCGGTCTAATATGTTTCGTTAGCGGAAATGTCCTTTAAGTCATTCAGGATGTTGAATTAGTTTCATCGCCCGAGTTCTCCCACTGCATTGGGGAACTGAAGGAGCATTGAGGGATTGAAAGAACATTGAAAGAGCATTGAAAGACCGTCGATGAGAGGATAAAAGTCCAACTTGACGGTTGAAGGGGAATGACAATGATGTTGGGTTGAACCACTGACGTTGGTGGGTGGAACCGATGACGATGTGGAGAAATCGTTGAAGCTGGTGGAAGGCAGAGGTTTGACCTAAAAGGTTTCGAATAAATATCCTACATATACCCACTGTACATCTCCTACGTCTAACTTTCGATCATAAATTTTTCTACAAGTTCCTACACGTCCACGTTCTTCCATGTCGTTCGACGTATTTCCTTCGCCTGGTCGGTTATGCCTCGCATGTCCCTGAGCTTGTCATTCATTTGGAGAAATGTTTTCATTTGTAAATTTTGTCCATTTATGTCAGCAACATGATATCCCGAGCAGCCGAGCAGCAACAGCAGCAGCAGGAGTAAGACATTACAACTGATGGGCAGCAGAAGCGGTAGCAACAACAATAACTGCAACCAACACAACAACGAAAGCATCAACAACAACGAGAACAACATCAACAACCACGCAACTTATGCTAGAAGAGAAACAACAACAATTAGAACAACAGCAATTGCTTATACTACCATAACAACATTTACTATGACAACAACAGCGGTTACTATGACGATAAAAACAACAACAATGCACTGGATGGACCAACAAAATTGAAGTTATTTGCAATTGCATTCGCAATGATCCACCAACAAAACGATTTCACCAACAACGAGACAAGGAGAGCAACCAGAGCAGGACAGCATGTACTCTGTACGAAGGGAGCCTCCAGTACGCATCATGTAACAGGAACAGCAACAGCAAAAGGATCGCTACTAACAACAATAATAATTCTACAACAATAACAATAATGGCAAGCACAACTACAACGGCAACAACAACACCAACAGTGACAGCAGTGACAACACCAACAACGATGACAACAACAACACCACAGAAAAAATGTCCTTACGCTGCCATTTATTTCGGCTCCTGCATCCGACGCTGCACTCGCTCTGCCTCCCCCTCTTCGCCACCTCACATCCTCACCTCCCACCCACACTATATCTGCTCCCTCATCCCCCTTTTGAACCCCATCTACCGTTTGGGCCGCCCTTCGTCGCAATGCGTTGCTGTCAGGCTACGAAGCTGTCACTGTCACCCGTTGTGTTGGCACGCAGAGGGTCCTCCACACGCTCTATCCTCCCTCTGCCGCTAGCTACTGGTTCTCTCTTCTTCCTCTCTCTCTCTCTCTCTCCCTCTCACTTGGCTCACTCTTCTGGTCGCTTTCACTCTTTTGCCCGCTGACTCCGGTTTCATTATTCTGTCTCGCTCTCTCTGGCCACTGCTCTGTCCCACAGCTCACATCCTTTCCAAAATCATGCATCGCTTCCTCTCACTCTCGGTCTTTCCCCCAATCCCCACTCTGTTGCTGTCCCTGTCGCTGGCACATTTGGAATTTCGCAACACGATGCAATGTGACAGCTCAATGACATTTCGTACATTTTCGTAAATTGCTTCGATTCCGTGCTGCATCCTCGCTGTACATGACACATATCTACGTGTGTGTGTGTGTTTGTAGTAGTGGTAGTACACCACACATATGTCTGTGGATGCGATCTAATCCTATGTGCATGTGTTGGTAACAAATTTTAAAGTATTTTGATCTCCGTCGAAATCAAATGTTGGCTCCGACGGTTTTGACTTTGATTTATTCGAAGAAAGGCTCCCCTCTCCCTCCCTGTGGATGTGTGTGTGCCTGTGTACATTTCTAATGCCAGTGAGTGTTGCGTGTCCTGTAGACGAATGTGTATGTGGTCCTGTCACGTCTGGCATGACGTGCGGCTGATTAAACGTAATTAAGTTGCTCCTCTCCACTCGCTCAGCTGCTCGGCTGCGATGCCACGACCACAGCGAACCGGGGCCAGTTGGATAGCTCAGGATTAATTAAGTCAATCTCTCGGTGGTGGCTGCCCAGAGGGTCCGCAACAGAAATAGCAACAACAAAAACTCACCGACATATCACTTGTTTACACTGTGTAAACATGGATCGAGAGACATCGCAAAGCAAACGCAACTTCGAACTCGAGAGCACCAGAAACCACAGCCGAAGGCCAAACGTAGACCCAACTCTTTTCCCAACTTTGACAAATCTATCTTCCCATTCTGTTCCTCACTCTTCCCCACTCTCTGCCTCCTCTATCTCTCCTGCTCACACTCGCTTTCCCGCTCAATCTTCCCTCGGAATCTCTGCTCGCAATAAATTCTCCAGCAATGCGCAAAATGTACGCTGATTTTCTCTCCTCGAAACTTCGACCCGGCAACCGCTCTCTCTTTCTCTCCTGCTCTGCCTCCTCCTGCGCAATGGTCTGTTGCCATATCTCAGCGCCGCAAGGACATCTCAAACTGTTGAAAGTGCAAAGTGAAAGATATACGACTTTGTCTGAAGTCTTCGCTGGGTGTTGCCGACTCGACCTCGACTCCTCGCCCGACGACCCCCAAGCGCCGCCCAACGCCCCCGACGAACCTAACCGCCCCGCCTCTGCACCACGCCCCTTTCGCCGCCAGAAACCAGTTGAGTGTCGGAATCTGTGCGATTCGGGGAGTAGATGGATCGGTGGTATGGTTGTTCTTCCTACAGAAAGGTCGATGGGTTGGACCACACATGTGAGTGAATGTGTGTGCGTTTGTCTGTCAGGCAGTGTGTGTGCGTGTGTGCACTCTTGTGTGCGTAAAAGCGATTTATTGTTTTGGCTCCAAAGATTTATCGCATGAACATTTTTTAAACATTATTTAGGAAGTTCAAATGTCATGCTATTTCCACTGTCTAGAGACGAGGGAATCTTCTTGAAGAAGATGGGCGTGGACATAAAAGAGAAGACAGAAGGAAGGAACAAGTGGTACAATTATTTACCTTCTTCTGTAGAGAACTAATGTGAAGAGATGACCATAGACTACAGGAAAATAAAACATAGATAATGATTAAGGGGGATGATTTCCACTCCTGACGAAGATGTATTAACAAAATTAAAAAGCAAGCAAGTTGATAAAGGAATATGATATTAATGGAATCAAAAGAAATTGAAATGACTCTGAATTTTGTAATTTAATTATTGTTTCTCAGAATTATTTAAATAAAATTCATATATAAATGAAAATTTCAAGCATTCAATTAAAGAAATACAATTTTTCTTGAAAAAACTCTCAAATGATATCGTGTTTAAATAACTAATATTATGGATAGGCAAGAATAAAAGCAGAAACGTAGGATATTAACTACCTAGAAATATATACATGTGATATTATTTCACATATCACATGCCATTCAAGGTAATGACGATAACAAGTTATTATAATACAAATCGGAAAATCACAAAACCGGGGTGAACATATATGATATGTGATATTCCGGTGATATAGAAATAGAAAGACTTATGGAAATCCTATTGAGTCAACATAAAAAACACAATAAAGGCATCTTACAATCTCCCAAACTGCCGCGAACCCAAAAAAGAAAACTGTGTAGATAAATTAGAGTATTGTCACAAAAGTCTTCTGACGACCTGACTAATTTATTCATATTTCAAATTCAAGCTATTGATCTGGTTCCGTATGACAACTTGGGGGGTCCCAACAATGGCCAAGTATTCTAATTTATATTCCATTCTCCCAACTAGACCACTTCAACAATAGAAACGTATCGAAGCGAATCGTATTCGATGGCCTGAGTTCGAATCGAAAGACAAGACGCGAGCCAACAAATCACTCTGCACGAACTTCATACACGAAATTATTCATTCCCATTTCGATTATTTGTGACTCGCTATTATAGATATATATGACACTCCATGGGAATGTGTAAATTTATAATAACAAAAATCTACAACACCAACCAATAAGAACGGCATCACCCGAACCAATAAATCTCATGATCTCAGACCGGAACTCTTTCGATGGCGCACAAAGGAAACAAGCGATGACGGACAAGGAGGTGAGGAAATCAAATAGAATAGAGAATGAAGTCCAGAAGAAAAATAGTGCAGTGAATAAGGTAGAGAATAGCTTGATACGTGGAAGCAACGAAGTTTCCGAGGTTCGTTAGGTTTCAAAAGTCGACTGTTTAGCTAAAACTTTCCAAGTTATTTCCTTTTTTCCTACTGCGTTGTTACTTCGCTTCACTCCGTGGCTTTGTCCGTCCCACTCTTTCAACGTCGACCGTTTCGAGAATGAAGAAAATTGATTACCACGACAAACAAAGGGCGCCTCCCCAGGATTTCGCACATCGTTTTTCATTCCTCTTCTCCTTCCCCGCATACCTCGCCATCACCCTGTCTATCGCATTGTTTTTCCCGTCGCTGTCTGCCCGTTCATCTGTCCACCTCTGTCTCTGCGGCGGCCTGTTGGGGTCTCACACCAGAGCAATAACGATTTGTTTTGCCGCATAAATCATCAGATTTGCGATAATTTATGACCCTAGTAAGTGCGTCCAGTTCAAAGTTTTACCTTTCTTCTCTTTAAACTTTTGGTCCATCCTTCCGTTCTCTCACAATAATCTATATATACTCAGAGAATCATATGTTTATTAAGAATTATAATTTTTTATTGATTTTATTTTCTACAATAGGTAGAAATTTTATTTGACATTGACATAACAGCACCAAAACATTATAATCAGTGTAATTTCCGAATTAACTCCAGAGATCGATTCATAATTTTATTAAGGTCATATGGTGATGTATGTGGGAATAGCTTTAATCCAGTAATGATAGTTTTATTTCGTATTCAAAATTTTAATTTAATTTCATGGGAATAACATTCATGGGAATGATATATCGATTAACAATTTGTTAGATTTCTGTTGAAACAAATAACATATATTACTCCAAATCAGAAGAACCCTTGGTCTGTGACGAACTGGACACAAATTGCTTTGATTTCAAGCGAATCAACATGATTTCTTTGCTTTCGTCGATTTCATTTCTGTTTGCGATTGAGAGGGGAAAAATCGCCGCAAGTTGTCAACTTCGATGACTGGGAACTGCTGAAGGAGGGAAGGTCTTCAGTTGCCAAGGCTCGACGACCGACGGTCGACGGTCGTTGGTCGTCAATGGGTCCACGTGGTGGAGCTGGTGGCACGCCATCCAATATTAATGTAAATTGAACTCAATTACGACTGACAGCGGACAAATTGAAGTGGAAATTGAGATGTCTCTGGACTAATGCCAAAGACAACCGAGGCAAAGAAGCGAAGCCGAATCGAAAACGAAACGAATCGAAAGGGGAGAGAAAGGAAAACAAAAGCCCGGACAAGTGTGGATAACCGGGCGGATACAGAAGGAGAAAGCAAGAGACAGTGGAAGATAGAGAGACAGACTGAAACTAGCAGAGGGATATAACGGCTAGCAGATGAAGGCCGGCAGACCACCGACAACGGCGGAGCCAGATCTGAGGAAATAACAACAAAATTATTCACTTAAAGTGCTCGCCACATGGGGTAAAGCGAGACGCAACAGAAGGACGCATTGAAGACGAGAACAGCCGAGAGAGAGAGAGAGGTGATGGGGGCGGCAACCTCAACCTCCGCAGACCATCATTTGACAGTTTATTTGCTGTCAGTTTTTGTAAGCTGTCATTTGTCAAATGCACTTTGTCGCTCGCATGGTTTTTCCCCTCTCACTCGCACTCTTTCTTAGCAGTCCTTTGGGTTTTGCGACGCTTCGGGGGGTGAGAGCATTTGTGTGTTTTTGTTAGTGTGACTGTGTGGGTGCGCGTGTGTAATTATGACATTTACATGCATTCGCTTGGGTTGTTTACTTAGCAATTAGTCACCCGCTGACCGTTATAAATTTGACACATTTACTCAGTGTCGACCGTGAAGGAGACCATAACAACAAAAATATATGGAGAGGTCGAGTAATACACAGAGTGAGACAGAGAGAGAAAAAGTACGCAGGAGATCGCCTGGGGAGCAATTAGAAAAAATGGTTTCAAGTCGGAGATCGAGCATAAAGCGACATGCCAAATGTCAAATAAATGATATGACAGCGAGAATAGAGAGTGAAACAATTTCCGTACAAAAACAGAGGAGGCATCACGAGGGAGAGAGGAAGGATTTGAGGAGTGAGATAGTGCTATAACGAAAGTGAGACAAAATTAATGGGTTGCTGTAGTGGCGAAATTCATTATTTTAATGCGCAGCGATTGCATGTCAAACCGCCATCAAAAAGTTTCGAATTCTTCGACGAGAAGATGTGCTACATCAGTGTAATAGGCACAACAACAATCTCGTGTAACACAATGTTGCCAACTTAGTGTTAACACTTAATTATATAAAATGTAAATTAGTCTTTTTTACGATACATTTGATTCGAATGCGATTTCCGCCAAATGTCCCATTTCGTACAGTGAGCGAAAAATCTTTCAATCGTCCGAAACGTTAGTGAAATTGAAAAATTAACCGAAACAAACACAGCCACGATTCTCGTCAGTTGTAAATAAAATTCGCAGAAGAAGAAATGCAAGGAGAGGCGAAAGACAGAGAGGTGATATTCGGAGATGAGGGTGGAGTAAAGCGGATGATGATACAGAGTGGAACAAAATACAATTTGTATGATAAAAAAACATTTATTATTACTTACAAATTAATGAAATTTAGAATAAAGAATATTTGTTTTTATTTAAATAATTCCAATCATGGAAGGATTTAAATTTTTTGCACCCTTTTGTTCTACACAACTTTCATGAGACAAAAGAGGAGGAAGAAAAACTTAAGGAGATGGAATAAGAGGAAGGAGATGAAATATAACGAAGGGAGATGAAATGAAACGAGACGAGTGGAAATGAAACGGAACGAGACGAAATGGAACAGCACACAAACGTACAACTCATTCTAAAATGTCATTTTGCAGAAGATTGATGTGACATTTGTTTTGAGAAATGTGCAAAATATAGCGCAGCCATTCGTAATGCTGACATCTCTGTTATAGTTTCTGGCAGGTCTGTCGTCCAACAGAAACACACACAATGACGAATTCACACACAGAGGCATTCGACTATACACACACAAATAGCGACACACATTCTCTGCAAATACCACTGGGCAGGCGGACCAACGGATGGGTTGGATGAACACAGGAACAGCCAGCGAGAGGAGCAGACAAGCTGAGGAGACAGATGGATAGACAGCAAAGCTGAGGGGGCAGGCAGGCGGATAGACAGGCAGACAGAGCGAGGAGCCCCGGCGACAGACAGAGAGTCCGAGGGATAGACATTCGGAGAGACAGCGATACAGCTTTTCGTGACAGCACGAAGCCAAGTATTGCAGAACCTGACACGACACTGCGGAGAGCAACTGACAGAGCCCAGCGACAGAGGGAGGCACAGAACGAGCGAATGAGGGAGAGGAAGACACACAGAGAGGGAGAAAGAAAATGCCGAGGAGAAAGATAGAGGACAGAGCGAGAACGAGAGGGCGATACTTACGAGCAACAGATCCAAGGAGTGAGCAACAGAACGTGCTACCGAGGGTTAAGGACGACGGGGCCAAAGATAACGAATGCGAAGGAGACGCGGACGGCGAGGCGTTCACGGGGAGTCGAGGGAAAACCGGGGCCAACACAGGGCAAACACACTGAACTGGCAGACCATCCATCATTTAAGGGTTTAAGGGTTGTTGATGGCGCTCATAAATTATTATCCTGCTGCCGCAGCGGCAGCGGTGTGATATATATTCTCGTGCCTCGTCCTCGACACCACTCCGATGATCATCATGATCACGAACACGTTTGCGCTTACGAAGATGGCGACCGTGATGATTACGATGATGGCGTCAGCCAGAAGGCCCAGTGGCTCCTTTGTCGGCAACGACCCCAGACAGACAGGACGAGACCCGAGTCGGCAATTTGTAGGAATTAGAAGAAGGTGAAGAGATTTCCCAACGCAAATGAAACAATCCTTCACTCCACCCAAGGCGACGAGGAGGTTGGGGTCCCTGAGAACAGTCGATGTACTTCAAAGGCAACACTTTAATGGATTTTCGCACCCATTTTCAAAAATCTAATTAGACTTCGAAATTTAACATTTTTTTTTTTTGAAAAATTTTCTACTCTGATAAATGTAATAAATTGAAATATATTAGCTTAATGTCGTACAAAATTCATTAAATTATTTAGAAACACGAAAACATTTTTTTTAACCCATACTAAAAATTTAAAATTTTTAATTTTAATCTTTTCACCATAGTTTGATAAATCGGAATAACAAAAATTTGTTGAAAGAAATTCTGGAAATTTTTGAAATCATTTTTAAAACTAGTCTGATGAATTTATATTTCTTAATAAAAAATAATTCTAATATAATAAGAGTTGAACCTGCTAACTGGCAACTCTGTTAGCAGAGCCCTGTGATTTAGGGAACACCATAAATATTAAAAGCAACATCAGGCCGAATCAACCAGTCGAGGAAGTCGTGACGTGGAAGGAGGAATGGACGTCGATGGAGGGAAGGAGGAGAAAAGAGGAGTATACTTGGAGGCGCAAACCCATACGAAAGTCATTTTCCTGTCCACCACCACCGCAGACAGACAGAGCGCGACATACAGACAGATGGGCAACAACACTGGTGTGAATAATAGCACAGACAATAACAACAACTTGAATGCCATAATTCAATCTCTCCAGATGAGTTTTTTTTTATCTAATGCCAGTGAATGCTGGAAGCTCTGAGAAGTCTGGACCTCGGTTCTCGCTTCGTTTGGTCATTATTATTTATGGCCTTCTGTTAAGGACGTTTCCTTTATGCCACAAAAACAACCACAAGAAGGCTAGGATGATAAGGAAAGAGACAGGAAGATAGAAGTCTGTTCAATTCCGAGCGGTTCATAAGAATTATGAGCTGCTCGTGGAACATCGCTCTTACGTTATGTGTTTCTCTCTCTTTTTCCCAATTATCTGTTCACTAGGTTTTTTCTGCCTCTGTCTTTTCAATCTTTTACTGCCTCTATCTCTTTCTCGATTTCTCTCTATTGTTTTATCGTCTTGTGGATGTCTGTTTGGTCTTGGCCACGTCCTTTGTTATCCTCTTTGAATCTTCCTCTACTTATCTTTCAGTCAGGTCGTTTAAAAGTATATCCGTCTTTATCACTCCTTTCCTTGGCCTCTCAACCATCCAGTTTGGCTACCGAACTCTCACCAATAGTGTCTTGGTTCCGTCTTCCACCGATTGTCTGTCCACGCTACTGTCTGGACCTCAGTGTCTGCTTCAGTTGTATCACGTTGCCTGCGACTGTCGGCTCTTCATCCCTCTCGCACACAATCTACTTTGTCTGGCTCCCAAAGCGATCATTTTGTAGGCTAATTAGCCGGGAATTGTTTATAAATTATAACATGTTAAGAGTTCGTTCAGTTTATTTATGAGCCTTCGTGTCGCGAGAGCACAAGGCATCCCGACGACGGTACGCGAGCCCAAGGACCAAAGCAGCGGAGAAAGGACAAGGCAGGGCAGGGAGGCAGGTCGCAAGGAAGCAAAGGCAAAAGGAAGCATCGAGCGATGGAAGGAAGGAAGACCACAAGGAAGGAAATTAAACAAAAAGGACTTGAGTAAGGGAGCAGACGACCGGCGACCGAGGAAGGCGAAGGACAGGACACCAGGCACTAGGTTAAATGGTATCAACAATTGAATTCGGAGAGCAATAAATTAACCTAACATGGGGTTTCCTCTGAGGTTTCCATGTGCGCGCTTTCGGTCATAAATTTTCGTGTCCCATTCGTTTTGTTATGAGAAAACTTTTGCACTGTGCTATGAATAAGAATCAAGCACGGATTACACAGGGGTGTCAGAAGAGGGAGGGAACAGCGATAGTGGCGAGCGGATGGGATGGAGTAGAGCGACAGGAAACTTCTTTAGGGACGCGCACAGTTCACACCTCGGTATTGAGTTATTTGTGGGTTGAATCATATTGATCTCTTTGGGGTCGTCTACGATAGTGAAAGGATTCATGGGGAGAGGTTAATTAGATATTCAACTATATATCAATCACTACTTGATAATTAAGTTCATATTAATCAGAGTCAATAGTTTATGAACAACTTAAACTGCTTAGCTAGGTTGGTATACTTCCATTATAGGGATAGCTTTTTGAGAACATGAGAAATCGATATAAAGATCACAAAAATAACATATACTGATATATTATATTATCTCATTTGAGAATTGCAGTCTCTGAAAAACGTGTTCAAATGTAATAACTGTTGGTTTAAATATTATCATAAAGAACAGGGATACCAATGACTAAACTATAACTTTGGAAACAAGAAATGCTCATTTAGTCATAATGGCAACTGAGCCTATACTAGCAATAACTACAGTAATTACAACAAAACTTACCACAACAATCACGAGACAATCAGAGTCCAATTAGAAAGCGTCGAACATTAATAAATGCCCTACCATTTGTACCAGAGGGCAGACAGGGTGCCTGACCCAACCCCACGATAGCCCGCACCCATCTACCGAAACACTGAAGATTATAATCGGTCGTGGTGGGTATGATTGTTGTTGTTATATTCATTTGTTGTAGTCCACGGTGTTTGTTTACTTCGAAAGGCAGTCAACATGTTGGGTCTCGTAACGAGGCGCTTAATCAACTCTGGTAACATCTGCCGTCCAACAACAATGATGGAGAGCATATCTCATAGTTGTTGTTGGCGATGAAAATCGTGGTCATCGTAGTCGCCATCGTCGACGTCGTCGTTCGCTTTATTAATTGCAGCTCATTAACGCCCAGGCCATCCATCAAGTGAATCGGTCGCCGGAAAACGAGACGGCGTCGAGTCGACCCCAGGCAGAGATCTCGGTGTTGGTGTTGTCGGTGCCGCCGTCCATCGACGGAAGGTGAAGTTGGTGGCGCTGTGCACCTCTGCGATTGCGATAAACATAATTTAGTGACGTCTGAGCGACGATAAGGGAGACGTCGATGACGGCGACTACGAACGAGACGCCTCGGTGAACAAGTTATTAAGGGCCGGAGAAAATGGTCGAGAAGGAGAACGTGATAGAAGGAGAAATAGAAAAGAACAGATACATGGATGGTAGGAGTTGGAACGAAATTTGGGTAGAACATGGGAATGAAAGAATAAATAAAGAAAAATTCAAAGAAAAAATGCAAAGGATGAAGGAAAATCCAATTAAAGAGAAATGGCATAAATAGATATATAGAATAAAAATGTATAGATATAGAAACAAACAAAAAATGAAATTATATATACTTTATTAGTTTTAAAAGGAAGAAAAATTATGCTACAAAAAATATTATTTAAGTACTATTTAAGTTAAGTGTATTCAATGTAATATATGAAGAAATTACCAATGTGTTTAAATAAAAAAGGATGATAAAGGAGAACACTTTATAAAAGTAATGTAAGACATGATAAACAGCAGATTAAAACTAAAATACAACTATTCAAGACAACCTTTCCAATCCTAGCTCAGACAATCCAACAGACAGACAGACAGAAGGAACGACCCACGCGAGTCTCCCAAAGCCACGCATGGTCGCATTTAGTTACGAGTGGACCGAGCGACGGTCGAAGAGACGGACAAGTCAGACTAACAGACAGACACCCATTTAATGGACGGACATCCACGGGGCTAAATAATCACATTTGGCTGTCGTTTGTTGTCGCCTGTCGCCGATGTCGCTCTCTTATCTGCGACTTCCAATCGCTCAATCGTCGAGACGCGGCGCATAAATTTCATTCAAGCGCCAACTGTTGCATGTCCCAGTCGGACGGACGGATAGATGGATAGAGAGACCCCGGCGGTTGGTTGGATGGAGAGAATGTTGCTGGACGGACGAACATCTAATGGACGACCGACCATTGGCGTTGGAGGTGGGCTCTTTGTATTTATGGTCTGCTCGCTGTCTGGCGTCGGAGGGGGCGAATGCGCTAATTAGATAATTTATCATTTTAAAGACCACAGACAGCCGGATAGACAGCGCGTCCAGACAGCGGTGGCAAGACAGAGCGGTCGGTCTCCAGTGACAAAACGTGTCACGGCCTCTCATGTCAAGCTATTTTGGAAATTATGACTTCATCAGCGTACGACAGTGGGGTCGTTTCGGGGAGGTTTTTTCAGATGTGGGTCGCTTCATGGTGTGATCAGCGAGGGTGCGATGGGATCTTTCTGTGAGAAAAATAATGCGAAGATATCAAGAGCATACCTTTCTAAGAATCGGCATTGTTTCGAAAATAAATTTATATATCAAATTTCTTATCGAAAGCAATAAAGTACAAAAGAAAGGATAAACATTTTCTTGGTCTACTTTAACATTTTGTAAACTCAAGCATTTCTTCATTATGTTTTATGTTTTTGATTTTGGCAATGAAAATACTAATAAATCTATTTTCTATTAATTAATGGAATAATAAATAATGTAATAATTAGAACCATTCTTGATAATATCAAAAATATAGGAAATTTTTCAAATAAGGACATGTATTTATATTGGCAAATTCTTAATTTTACATTAAAGTTTTCCAAATATATTATTATCAATTTAACTCAAAAAGTTGTCGTTTTTAATATTTTCCTTTCAGTTTTATCCTAATAAATATTTTTTCAATCAAATTGATAAAAAGTTTTCTAAACTAATTTTTATATTTTGTCCTCAAAAAAGTCTCTCTGAAGCGAAGGCGTTGTCACGACAACCTATTGATTTTTTTCTCCCGCACCTCCCTTACCAAGTTTGATCTCTTTTAACACGGCATCGGGTGCGAGAAGCAGAATTTCTCTGAAAGTCAACGTCCTCCAACGCACGCCCGCCTTCGACCCCGTGTCATGTTGATCCCCGCCAACTTTCAGCGCCTGTCACAAACACTCAACCGAGAAAAGAGAACAAGTCAGGAGACGAAGTATAAACGAAACAGGACGTCGAATAAGTGGAGAAAACGAGAAGGAAGGGAGATGGCGACTCCAGAGGGACAAAGAAAAAATCATTGCAATATGTCAATTACTCTCGGCAAATTTAATTGCCTGATGTTTAATGTCAAATTTTCTGACATGGGTCAAAATTCGGGGTCCCGCCGACGATCGGCCTACGCGAGATGACAGCCGAGAAATTTCCAGCAACCACCCGATGAAATGAGGGCCCGTCCGTCATGGGCACACACTCACGCACACAAGGGCACATTGACACTCCGTCTCCCACACCAACACACACATACAACCGTTCGTCCGAATGCTCTCAACGTTGTTTGGGTTGTTTGGGTTGACTACAAAAGGGTGTCGCTGGCCATTTCAACCCACGTCAACGGAGATATTGGCGACAACAACAGCAACAACAAGCACCATTTCGCAATAACAACAATCTGTGGGAACAACAACAAACAGCTAAAGCCCCAACCATTGATGGTGAGGGCCTTAAATTCATTGTGACAGAAAAATGTTTTCGTTCCGTTCACTCGGAGTTCCTTCAAAATACGGTTGGGTCAGTTTTGGACCCAGCAAAAACAACAACAACCACGATAACAATATCTGTAAAAAATTCGTCCCAACAACAAAAACAGTAAGGACATATTCGCTGACAGCCAAGTGCCAAGCAGCAGCTTCAACTGACATCCAGCCATCAGACCCTTCATCCACGAGGCCTCGGGGTGGGTCACCGACTACTGGCGGGTGGAGGGAGAAATTTGTCGAATTTAAATGAAGTCCCGTAAAATTTGGGAAATTTTATGAATTTTCCTTTTTGACGTACGCACGCCCGTTCGTCACACTCCCGTCCCTCTGACCCATTGCAACACATTCACCCGCACATGGCTCGCTTATCCGAAATTCCCAACGTATTACCATAATTTATGCACCCTCCTCCATTCATCGTTTCGACCCTTGCAAAGCTCTTCACTCCCTCCATTCACTCTGCCCCTCTGCACGTGTTTTATATGACTTCCTTCATTATCATTATCGTTTTGTTTCTCTCTACTTGACGTTTGTTGCCTTTAGGTTTTTAATTGAATTTTATTGCCTTGCTTCCTGCAGCCACTTACGTCCGTCGTACTTGCCCTCTGTGCCACTGACCATTTGGTCTCCGTCCCATCTCGGACACTTGACCCTATTTCTGTTCATACATACATATTCATTATTAAGCTGACCCTTCTTATATGAGTTTTAATACGTAGTTCACAATTTTTTTTAATAAGCATACTACTTATGTATTTCTAGGTTTATTAAATATTTCTATCTATTAAATGTTTTCCTGTAATTTTCTATTAGGACTACACAACGGATTTCTATCAATTTGCCTCTCTCAATTTTACTTTTGATTATACACCTATCATATTTCGTGATCAAATATTTATGTCCTACTGTCGATAACCATTGTCGTGACTCTGACATCCTCCAACTACCAAGTTTTGTGCTAGCCCTTAGTCAGTTATTCGTTAATTAGTCTATTCTTTCGTCCGTCCGTCTGTTCCTCCGTCCTTTCGTCGTCGCTCTATCTGTCGTACCACGGATCGCGGTCGCCCAGTCGACCAAACAAAATCCATCCTCGCAGTGAGTGCTCAACGAGCTGTGTTGTTCAGCCTTCGCTGTGTAGGCTGTGTTTAATATTTATGATTTTTATGTTGCAAACAATTTTGTTTTATGTCGTTCGGGTGTGTGTTAATTGCCTGGATGAGCAACTAATTGGATGCCTTCCTGTCATAGTAGACGATGTTGTTGGGTCTCCTCTTGTTGTCCATGTTGTTGCTGGAGTTCTTCTTTTTTTGTGGTGGTTTTGTCTCTCCACGCAATTGAGCTACTTTTAGCTTCCCCTTTGTTCGGGGCGGTTGGCTTTTAAATTTGTAGTTCTTGTTGTTGTCAGAGGGATTTACATTTTTTTTATCCCGGCCCCACCCACGACCCACGATTTTGAACCATCCCCTCAGCCTTCGGCTGTGACGACTTCATGGTTTTTGGGAAAACCTCACGGATCGCTGAACTCACAAACACACACACATGACTTCCTAAGTGGTTTTCAGTGACTGAGTACGAGCGTGTGCGGGTGAGTTTGTGAATGTAAGGGTCGACCGGTAGCTAATTTATGTTTCGTCAGATCGTCTGTGAACGAATGAAACAGTAATTAAAAGGCAATAAATCTTGCCTTGAAACCCACTGGCAAAATGTACCGTTATTCAAGACTTTTCCAGAGGGTGAGGTGGACAAAAATACCAACAACACATTTTCATAAAATACTAGATGTACATTGAATAATTCATAGAAGAAGACAAAACACAAATTCTTCTCAATGGGATTTTAATGAATTTACGAGCATTTCCAATTGAATTTCGAAATGAATGGGACTTTTTTTTAAATTAATGATTTTTGTCAATTGGCAACACTGTCATTCGATACATTGTAGAGTCTGATTTATTATTTCAAATGACACGTGTCAATGGTTTATATTTTCCAACACACACACACTCATATGTCGATCGAAATAATTTCGAGAAGAAACGATTTCATGACATGATTTTAAATTGAATTTCGAAACGAAACGAGCCAAAATGATTTTCGGCATCACCGTCTTTGGCGACGCCATTTTTCTTTGTGACGTTCCAACACACGTACACACACATACGACCCAAGCCACACACTCACACACCATTACTGACCTGGGCGCGCTCTGTGATATTGAGTGGGACCGAGCGGTACGTCGGAGCTTTTAATTTATTTACGATCAATTGACGGCTCTTTGTGTTGACGACATCTGACAGTTGACACAACAATGGTTGCCATTCAAAATGGTGTGCCTATTGTGTATGCGTGTGTGTGTGTGTTAGGGTTTCCATTAAATGCATGTGTAAATGCCTGTCTGTGGCCTTGTGACTCAAAGATGTCTGGAGACTTTCACAAATAAATGAATCAATTTCGTGAAGTCTGAGTAAATATTCAGGTTGCAAAGAAATCCATGAATCCACTCTCGAATATATATATTTTTTGTGCACTGAGATCTTGACCTTTAATTTTCAGAAACTCATTCACTTCCTCAGGCTCATCCTCCAGTCGATGTCGACAGGTATTTAAGCTAGCAAAGTGCCTGCAGTTTTTCAACTCCAGGATATGCATTTCACGAATACAATACAATAAAAGCAACAAAAACCACAACAAAATAACAAAAAATTATAATTATAACTTAAAACAATCTGACGGTATCTGACGTTATGTGATCGAAGCAACGATTACGCCAATAGCAATAATAATGAATTAAGTAATTGAGTGGCCAGATAAAGACGCTTGGCGTCAGGGAAAGACACCAAAGAGAGAGAGAGAGAGAGAGAGAGACAGACAGAGCGTGTTTCCTTGCTGATACGAATCGTGTAGACGAGATACAGATACGAGATTTCAACTGGTTGCGGTTGAAGTTGCGCTTGTTGAGAGATTTGCGTAATTAAAAGTGATTCGTATGACAACAGCAGGAATACTAATAGCAACAAAAACAGTATCGGTGGGAACAACAGCAACAATATTGATTGCAACAACAGTACGATATTGATTCAAACAACAACAGCAGCAAATGAGAATCACGAACAGTCATACTTTCAATTGAGTGACAAGTTTTCAATGGACTTGGACATTAAATTGATTAATAAAACACACCGACCCCATGAGAGCGAGATGGAGAACGAGTGAGTGAGGGAGATGGAATACGAAAACCAGAGGGAGATGGCGAACGGAAGGCTGAGGTGGATGGGAGCCGAAACAGACAGGGCGAGCGGCCAGGGCGGAGTGAATTGTTCGAGAGGGGCGACTTTAAGTTTAATCTGACAGTTAATTATTAATAAACTTGACAGTTTGTTGTGACAGCGACAGTTATAATTGAGAGCCTGTCCGATTCGAGCCACAGATTTCCACATTTGATGTGTCGTTTCGTTTCACTGAATATTAAGTTGTGTGTTTTCATTATAATAATAGTTGGGATAGTGGGGAAATCGCAACAAAAACAAAACGAGCCCAATGTTAATACGAGAGTGAATTATTGAAATAGATAATGTTGTGTCATTTGTGAGCGAAAGCTCTATTGGTGGGAAGAACAGAAATGGGGAAAATCGTGACTTCCACTCAAATGGCAATGGAAAGAAAAAGTTTAGAGTTATGGGGAGAACAGTGGGAAATTAGAATATAGGAAAATATCCAACTTGACAATCAATGATTTACTGTTGAAAGCTGGCAAAAAAACCATTTATAAATCGGAAACTAAAAGAAAATTATGTGAAACCTTCATAAGAACCTGTATATATACTCATAAAAACTCAAGAACAAATTAATTGAACCTTTTACTAATAAACTATCTACTGTTTAACCCTGACTGCATGATTTTCCAAGATATCTCTACCATTACTCACAGCCACACCTTAACCCTTGATTTCTCTCCGTGCACTATCGACATTTCCTAATATAGCTGTAATAAAAATCATTGGAAAACGTTGTTTTTCATTTCAAATTCTAAGTTCTTGTGTTTCCATTGTATTTGCATTTGTTTGTCCAGTTGTGATCGTTGTGGTTGTTGTGATCGTTGTTGTTAGATTTTCATTGCTGTTGCAGTGGCTCCGATTGTAGTTGTTGCGTTGGTTGTTGTTGGAGCAATTGACATTGTTGCAAGTTCTTGTAAAAATCGCATAAATTTCAATTCTCTCGCGTTCTCGCGCTTTAGGGGCGCAGTCCGAGGTCCGCGGGGCCACTCATGCAAACGACACGATGCCGATGCCGATGCTCATGACGATAAATTAAGAAATAAATTTCAATCAGTGATCATAACTCGTTGAGTTAAGTTGTTTTTCGTTCAATTGTGCTCGCTCATGCTAAGCAACAAATTATGATAAATTCACAAACACCAAAAGCAAAAACAACAAACACCGACGCGTACTTTATAATTGACAACGAACCGTGGGATGAAAATTATAAGTACATTAGGATAAGTTTTTGCAGGGAAATCAAATTTGGTGCATAGAAACAAAAAAAAGAAAATGGTGATATTTTTAGATTTTACGGCTATGAAAATCCCTTCCCTCGCCGATTTGTTCCACTGTCCGAGGTGACAGCCGCCTAAATGCCGGGCATAAAATAAAATTTATTGCCTCGCAGGGTGTGTTCAGTGCACCCAGCCGACAGCTGAGTGGACCAGGCTAGACCAGACCCTCGGCCGTTCGTCCGCCTGTCCTTCTGTCCGTCTGTCCGCGTGTCCGTCTGTCCGTCCGGCCATTAGTCCTCTGATCATTGAACTTTCTGATCATGCCACAGCGAACGAGTCCCGGGAACTCGATCAATGGCGAGCGTGATTCGTTTGTGGCGAATAAAAAGTCCACAAATCAATTTAACGGTTGACAACGGAGCTGTCAAAATTCGAAACAGACAGAAACAACAACTGCAACAGCGATTTATCAGAGCCACAACTATTAATCACAATAGCAACAATTTATCCGAACAGCCACATTTTTTTAGAACAACAAGAGGAATACTAGAAATTTATTAGAACAACAACAATATATTACAATAAAAGCTGAGAGCAATTTTGGCTGACATATCTCATATCTTGTGCTCACGCAAATGTTGAAAATCATGGAAAATCTAATAAATCGGAATATCAGATAGAAGTCCAGTTAGATCGCTGGAGAGTGCGTGGACCGAAGGAAATATAAATTAAAAATAAAATCTAACAAAATCGAATCTCCATCTAAATCATCAATGAAACAAAAAATAAAATAAAAATTTTAAAAATTCTATCAAATTTAGAAAATCATCAATGAGAAAAAACTCAAATTAAAATTGCAAAAAAATATAATTCCAAATAATTGCTAACTAGTACAAAAAATCTGTAAAAGATTAGGAAAACAGGTCCAAACTTCGAAATCATGACATATTTTTGTAATGGTTGAATTAATATATTGACCCAGGTATAGATGCATCGATGAATGGAGAAACGGACAAAGGATTTCAGTGAAAAGAAAGAAATGAATCGTTATCGAAGACAATTACGGAAATACTTTATAAACAGAGTATGTTAACAGTCGAGGAAGACAAATGAACTCAAGATAAATAAATCAGGCTGAGAGAGGGAGTGAGAGTCCAGGGAAGAAAAGAAGAGAGAGAGAGAGAGAGATGGAGAAAGTGACTTCCTTCTGGCTTCAACAAGATGGCGTCGCTTTCCGCACGTAATTAAATGATCTCGTTGCTGGTCACGGTTGTTGTTTTTGCTGTTCAATCTGTCCACGGTGAAGTTGTTATGGGCGTTGCAGTTGTTGTTATTGTAGTTGTTGTTGTTATTGTTGTTGTAATTGCTTTTGCTCCTGTTACTGTTGCCCACTGATAAATTGTGCAAAAGGCGACTTCATTTTTTTAATAGCCACGCCATAATCGTAAATCTTTAGCGGAACAGCAACGCCGACAACAACAACAAGTGATAGCAACAACAATAACAACAGCAATCATTACAACAACAACAACATGCCCGCCCATTGGTTCCTAGTTTCGCTTTTCATCGAACTGTGCTTCATGTTTACGGCGAATTTGCCATAAAGATTTGTTGTTGACAGTGTTGTTACTGTTGCTGCTGTCGGTCGGATTGTTGTTGTAGTTGCTCTGCTGGTGGTTGTTGCTGTTGCTGTTGCCGTTGTTGTTGTTGTTGTCGCTCTGGTGTCTCGTAATAAAATGTCAATTTGCGAGGAATGCGTCATAAGTTAAACGCAAGCGTTAACGTAGACGTAAACACATTTTCGTTAGTTGAGCTCGTAAAAATGGGAGGAACTCGTAAAAATTAAGTTCTCTCAAAGGCGCGCACACACACTTAGACAGACAGACATACACACAGAGACTGCGTATGTACTCGATACGAGGGGGAGTGCTTGTGTGTGTTCGTGTTGGCGGAAGCGTGGAGTGTCCATAAAATTCTTATGGTAAACACTTTGCGATAAGAAAATTTATTCGCCATAAAAAGTGAAAAGGAAAATGTCGTGGCATCCCTTTTTATCGACCGCCGCTTCACTTCGGTTCGTCCTGCTTTTGATTACCGACAACCGATACCGACAGCGAGTATCATCGAAAACAGAGTTTTATGACAATTTCGAAAGCGGTCGGATTATCGAACGACGAGGACGAAAACCAGTCGAGATCGCGGCGAGGAAAACTGGTGGCCAGATGAGCTCCATAGAAAGGTAATCGTCGGACAACGATGAGGATTTGATGGCACTACGAGGAGTAGAAACGACTGTGATACTAAGAAAATGATGTGGGGTGAATGAAGAACTGATGGAAATACCTTAACTGGAGGTATTTTCCCAATGTCCAATGATATCATCCCTTAGTTGAATCGTTTTCATTTCATTAAAATAATTAAATCAAAATAGATTTCAATTAAAAGTAGAAAATTATTTCAAAGAATCCATCCATACTAAATCCATCTCCTCCTCCATTTTCTCCACCTCATTCTTCACCTGCTCCTCCTGCACTCCATCGACCTTCTTTTTCGTCGCCTGCCCTTCATCGACGATGACAATTTCTCAACTCCTTGGAATTAATTATGTACGAGCCCCACGATGATCTTTCACAATCCATGCCACGGGTCCTTCACATGTAGACCTGTCAGAGGGTTTAAAATCAAGCTGTCATTCTCGAGATTTTCACGGAATATCCCAATGCGAAGAGTAGGACGAGAGAAGACGACGAGAGAATGAGAGAGGGAGAGGAACCGAGCGTTTGCAACGTGCACTTGAGAGCAAGCTCTAGTGTGGATCTTATGGAGCGAAGTTGAGATCACTTGAGATCAGACAAGCGCGATGTCGGTGGATATCGGTTGATCTCGCTGTCGTTTGTCGGTGAATCCCGCTGTCGTTGTCGGGGTCTTTGAATAGGATGAACCTGTGGATCGGCGGCATCATCGCATCTCGGTGTCGTGTCAGTTGCGAGGAAGTCTTTGACGATTCCGACTTTTGACACTTGCTAACGAGAGCGACAGAAGAATATGGAGTAGAGTAGGTTCAAATGCGTTTGTCAGGTGAATTGATGGATGGATGGAAGTGCGATCAGTCACTTTTTTTTGTTAATATTTTTAATTTTTTTTAGTATTTTTTAAACGTAGTTCATTTATTTTGCTGATTTTTTTTTTTATTTTCAACCATGTTTTCTAATATTTTGTAGAGATCACTGTTTTGTTCCATTTCTGAGCATGAATTTATTTGATTTCATTAGTTTGAATTTGAACGATATGAATTTTTCAAGTCATCGATAAAATGTCAGATAATTTTTATTATATTAATATAGCACTTAATATTTCAATATTAACAACTCTCAAATTGGTGGTGAAAACCTAAAATTTTGGAAAATATATAGTGGCGTTTGATATTTATTTATCTGTGGAAATTTTTTCAGGACGGATGTATTCTTATTAATTCCAGAAAAAAATAAAAAGGAAATGTGAATGTGATGACAATTAAAGTGCTTTACGAAATGTGCCCTTTCACTGGGGTCTCACACTTTGGGCATATGACATGACATTCCAACAAAAACAATGGAAGAAAAGACAACAACAACAATAGTAATGTAAAAACAACACAACAACAATATGTATAAAAACACCAACAACAACAGCACAAATTTTATTTTCCTTTCCCGCTTCAATTTCCAGCTGTCAGTTGAAATGTCAGCTTCAAGATTTTCTATCTCTCTCTGTCTGTTGTTCCGTCTCTCTGCACGTTGTCTGCATGGCGCTGTCTGTCCGTCTCGCTCCATCTCCATGTCCGTCCCGCTCATTCGCTGTCGGATCTGTAACGACATCCACGAGGCGACCATGCGAGAGCTTTCAAAAAAATGATTGCCTGGCTGCGTGCCTGTGAGCACACTTTAGACATTGTTGTTGCTGTTGTTGTTGTTGTTGTTATTGTTGCAGCGCCTCAAATTGTCGGTTCCACTGTGAATGCGCGAAATCTCGCTCGCTCACACTTGAAGTATTTCAAATGATCACACCAACAACAATGAAGGAAGCAACAGAAAACACCGCGATAGAACAACAACATCCAAGCTGTAGAAGAAGAGGAAGAAGAGTCGGCCTCCGTCAAGTCACTTTAATGGCCCTCGTCAGTTTTGTGTCAAAATAAATGAAGAAAAGTGACATTTTAATCAAAGCGTTTGTCTGCGAATGTCAGCGGGTCTTTCGTTGTCGTCAACAACATCATCATCATCGTCAACGTCGTCGCAACAATCGTCATCTCCGTGGTCGTGATGTTTTGCTTGGTCTTCATCATCGTCTTATTCGCACTTTGCGCTCGTTGCCCAGAATCGTCGACTTCCTTTCACTCTCGGTCATTCTGTCACTCAGTCCTTTTCTCCACCTTCCTCGTCCTCCATCATCTCCTTCGCAATTTTCTTCTCTATCTGGTTCTCGATCTCCGTCTTCATCTCCATCTGCATAAATTCTCCATTGCCTTCTCCGTCGATTTCTTGTTCTCCATCGTCTTCGCCTCCTCTCGCATCTTTCACTCTCTTTGCCGTGCTCCCGTCCTCCGTTCAACGTTCGTCGTGGCTGTCGAAATATCTAACTGTCTGTTGGTCTCTCCGTCTCACTCGCAGTCTCTGTCAGTTCGTCTGTCTAGACCTCTGGCTACAGCTTGTTGTTGGTCATGTTCCGCAAAATGTTGCTTTGGTGGTTCAAGATCTTGTTTATTGTTGTTGAGTTCAGTTGTTGTGGGTTTGAAGGTTGTCGGTCCTTATTATGTTGTTGTTATTGTTGTCATGTTTTTGCAAATGCACTGCTGCGAATTATGGTCACTTTTTTTTTGATTGTTGTTGTGTATGTCAAATTGTTGTTGCCGTTGTCGGTTCCGTTGAAAAGTTAGATAAATTGAAAAATACTGCCCTCCTGAAGTTTTTGCTCATCTTCCTCCCAACTCACGTACAGCCCCCACCATCATCATTACCAACATTACAATCATCATCATCACCATCTCTTCCGTCTCCTTCCGCACTTTCTACCACATGTTATTTATTTTTGTACGGAGTCTGTGAGATTTCCGAGTTCTTTGAGATGACACTTCTCTTGGATGTTGTTGTTGTTGTTTCCCTTATTATGAAATGTTGTGGCTCTTTCGTTACTTCTCCTCACTCATCTTTTTCTCGCTCTCTCTCTCTTTCTCCCGCGGGCTCTCAACTGTTGCTGACAGTTGACAGTTCACTGACAGTTATGGAAATTGCTTTTATATGCGCGATTACAACCGCTCAATGTGCGTCTGTCTGCCTTCCTCCTTCTCTTTCACCGTGTCTCTCATCCTATCTGTCTGTCAGTCTCGTGTCCCTTTGTGTGCGTGTTGAGGAGTGTAACTGTGTGTGTGTGCGGCGATGGTTTGTCTGACGGTCCATTAAATCATCTTTGAAGCGGTGACAAATTGATTGTGTGAGCAGATAATTGCTAGCCTTGGGTGGCCCACAGAGCGATCCCTCACCTCCCTCCCCAAACACATGTCATTCACTCTATACCCATCCCTCTCCTATATTTTGCTTTTGGAGGAGGACGCAGGAACAAATTTATCTAGCTTATAAAGTGCACGTCTTTTTGAAATCCAAAGGATCGTACTTAAAGTATAGAAAGAGATGTTTTCTACATGAGCAATAGAAGACAAATATTGAAATATCTATATTAATCATTATATATATTCAGATATATCATATATCAGATATATATTCAGATATATCAGACTTTTAAAAAAATTATTCGAATTTTTGACAAAAAAAAAAAAAACAAAAAAAAGAATACCAAAATATCCAAAAATGTTGTCAACGTTATCAAAATTAAAAAAATAATTTAATTCCATGCACTATTTAATATTAAATAATTTAGCTATTGTACCAATCATTAGCACATTTCCATTATATATGTATTCGATGATGTATTAAAATATTTAATCCTTCGTTGTTGATTTGCGAATTTTTAATTTGATTTATTATTTAAAAAAAAAAAAATTTTAAACCAATTTAAATGAAATATTTTGCGAGAATTTTACATACCTTACGGTTGAAGAAGAAGCTCCCGATATGCCCATTTCTTCAAAATTTCCTTCAGTTATTGCTCTTTTGATAAAACACTTTTCATAATAACAATTAAGCACTTTAATTTATTACTTTTATTACACAAACATTTTAAGCACTCGCGATCACCACAAAACACTATAATTATTAAAATATTATAATTTAACTATACAACAATATAAGAACAAAGAAGCACACACACAACAATTTAACTGTTTCCATATTTGAACACTATTTAATATTAAACATTTAACTTTACACCAAATTAAAGCACAACTTTAAGCAAAAAACACACGTAATTTTTAAAACAATTTAACACTTTAATAACTATTGTTAAATATTTAAATTTGTTACAAATTTAAGAACAAAGAGAACAAGAAAAACACACACGCATACCAGAAAATTTTAATTTTATAAATCGAAGTTGAAATCGAACCGGAAATGTCCTTGAGATCTTCCTTTTCTGCTAAACTTTTTATTCTTTTATAACAATTGAACTCTATTCGTTATTTTTAAAAATTTAATTTCCAACCGTTTAAAGAACAAAGGAAATCACACACACCCACGACAAAACTTTCTAACTGTAACTGAACTTGTACCAGCGATGCAGTTTAATATTGCAACCAATGTTCACTTTATTCTGTTCGATTTTACTACACAACTTTTGCACATTTTTTGACAATATATATTTATTTATAATATCTATGAATTGTTGCTACCTTTAAACTTATACATATTTGTAAGGATGTGTGATCGTTAACATGTATGTGACATTTTGGCTGATTTCTGAATACTCCGCAATTCAAAGGTAGCATTTAAAGGAATTCGTAGTAAACTTTCGTACTAAAGGGTTAGCTTGCAAAAGTACCTAATTTCTCAACCCAGCCATTTGTTGAATGACGATCGGATTTGCTCGGTATTGCTCGGTTCAGATCGGGATTTTGTATGTAGACGAAAAAAAATCAAATTAGATTCTGATTGAAAATTTCATCTTGGTTGAGTTTAGAATTTATTTTAATTCTATTTTTGTATATCGTCGATCGTCGACAGACGACCCTGCGTGTACTTTATCATCACGGATATAAAATAAACGTCAAGCAAGGGAATTGATGGACGTCCTGTCCATTGGATCCAGAACTTTTGTTTGAATGGAAGAATTACGAAGAGTGGCCATGGAAACCGTCAGAGGGGTGAGGCAGTGATAGAGAAGAATGGACGAAAGCCGCGAGTGTTTATTGAACAAGCAAGGTAAGGAATCAGCTCGAAAAAAACCAACTTCGGTCCTTTGCAGCTCGCCTAAGCCCCCTCCCACCCTATCCTGTTGGTGCAGCTGAGCGGTCGAATGAATTGGATTGAAGAAACAACAACAAGAAAAACAGTACGGCAACAACAATAAATCTCACTGGTTGCATTCAATCAACGATGCGGTTAAAGCCAGCGGCAGACGAAGGCACCGAGCACCAGCGCTTCAGCCACCCGCAGGGTCACTGCCTTTGAACAGACGAGCGAGATATCATGGAAACGAGCGAGAGAGACTGAAAAATCGAGAGAGATGGAAGAGGCGCTTCGAAGCTGGTGCAGCTCACCAGATGCCAGATGATGAACGATGTTGTTGGTGCAAAAGCAACAACTTTGCTGCTGCCTCTGCCGTTAATGTTGTTTCTAATGCCTTTGAATGGTGTTTTGTGTGCAGTGGCTGATGATGCACCGAGGATTTTGTTGTTGTTGCGATGATTTTGTTGTCGACTCGCATTTCGGTGGGTGCCACGAGATTTATGTACGAAGTTACATCCACCATCGGGGATCTTTGTTTTCTCGGGGCGCCAGCTGGCGTTTCTCCTTGTGTTTTTATTATTGTTGTTGCTTCTTGCTAATGTTGATGCACGATTGTCTGTCCATCCGTCCGTCTGTCCTTCCGTCTCTCAGTTTGACTTTTCCAGCCTTCGTGTCTATCCAGCTGTCTTTCGTGTGAAGTCTTCTCGTTTGAGTGCCTGATTGACATGCCAACAGACAGACAGACAGGCCGACAGCGAGAGATCGACACAGATAGACAGGCACTCAAACCGATACCGACAGCCAGACAGACCCGCGGACAGACAGGCGAACTCACAGACAGTCGAACTTACAGACAGACGGACGAACAAAGGAATGAATGAATTGATTTGTTCGCAGTTGTGATTCCATTAATTCTCGCCCTAATTGTGATTTATTGATAGGTGGCAATGAAAAATGCATGTTGGTTCATTATGCTGCTGCCTTTGATTATTGTTGTTGTTAATTTTAATTGCTGCTTTTTATCTTTTAGAATTGCATCGCTGCACTTGCGCCGCAGGGTTCGGAGCCGGAAACAAGTCGTCTTCGAGTGAAGTGGATCATTTCGTCGATTGTCGAGTGAAAATAGCAGCGTATAAGAGATCTCAGAGTAAGTTGAACTAAATAAAGATTTCCATAGCTTTTGGCATGGTGTTTTCTGAGGTTGTTGGGTTTGATCTCCATCATTGGCACCTTCTTTAGTCCATGGTATCGTTGGAGTGGCGCCTTCGTCTGTCCATCAATGTTTTTAGATCCCTATCTCCTCATTACCATCGACTCTTTAGCTCTCTTAATTGCCTTCTATAACCAGCACCAGCGTTCAGAGTGAATAAAATTTGTTTATGATTGTGAAGTTCTTGTGATTTTATTGTGATGTTTTCGTTTCTCCTGTGATTGTTTTACTTCTACTGCAATTGTTTTCCTTATCTTTTGATTGTTTTCACTTGTTGTGATCGTTAGTTGTCGGTTCGATCGTTCGTTGTGATCGACTGCTGTCTGTTGCGGTGCTTTCGTCATTGTTGTGAGCATCCTTCTGTTGATTTTTCCTGCTAGATTTGATATGTTTAGTTTGATCTCCTTTTCCTTGTTGTGACTGCATTGATGTTGTTTTGATGGGATCAAGCATCACATTTACAAGATTAATCACCACTGACGTGTTTCTGTGTCAGCCAGGGAAGGCATGGATTTTATAAAATTGTTTTTATATAGTTTGAAATTAACTTAAACACAGAAATTAATTGTAAAAAAATTTCATTACCACCGAAATTATTTTTCACTTTTGTAGTTTTGCAACTAAATATATACATATATGTATATATCGCTATATGTCCTGATTGTGTTGTTGGAATATTTTTCGAACCGAACTGTTGGAATATTTTTCGACACAATCCATTGAAACTACACCGGATGTTCAAACCTGCGTTGAGTGCCTCTTAGAATCAACATTTAAAAGAATCGCAAAGACGGAAATGATTTGTACGAAAAATATTGGCAATGCCTACAAGATTCAAATTTCAATATTTGAATATACTGTAAATACAAAATACTCATTTCTTTAAGATGCGATTGGTTTAGCTCTTGTTCTTAATTTTAGACAAAAATATATGTGTCATAAAAAAACAATTTAAAATAAGTTAGTAACGACAAACGTTTAGATTCTAATTGTTTTTTGATTGCAACTTGTTTCTATTGATATTTTGATTTATATTCTCAATGTTAAATATTATATTTTGTTGGTATTTAATTATTTTTTTGATTCACATAAAAAATTGTTGCTGTCGTTGTTGTTATTGTTATGACTGCTGCTGTTCTATCGGTTAATTTGATTAATTGTATTTACTACAACGAACAACAATAACAACGAAACGAAATCACAAGAATCTAAGCAGATTGATTGATGCCGGTCAAAACATTGCTGCAACAGAGCGCCGGCATCAACAACTGCAGCAATGCATCTTAATTCCTTCCCACATGTTACAACAATGGACGTCCATAGAGAGAGGGAGAGCGACAGGGTGATGAAAAGACAGCCAGACGGGAATAAAAGAAAGAAGGGAGGTAGGTACGGGGAAAGACAGATGGACGGACGTTCTCACCAACATTCGGCCGAGATTAAGTTGGAAAAAGTCCCTGATGGAAAGGGAAACCGATTTACCAACAGAGTGACAGACTCACGGATAAGTAAATAGACAATGGACAGACACTCTGCGCTTAGACAGCACTGCAGTTGGACAGACATCTCGAAGACAAGCACTTGCTGCTGCTGTTGGCCACATGCTGTTCGTGGCTCGCTGTGATCAAAATGTTGCCGGGGTTATTGCAACTTCAGTTGGTATTTGTCTGATTATTGTTGATGTTGTTGGAGCTATTGTCGAGTTGTTTTTGCTGATGTTGTTGCTTTTGTTACTTTAACCTGTGCTGCTGCTTTGGCTGCTATTTTAATTGAAGTCTTTGATCTCCACTCCAACTTCAATAGATCTTCAATTAAAGCTGTTTGTAAACACGTTCGAACTCGCTTTGAAAATATGCTTAATCGTCGACGAGCCGAGAAATATGGCCTGCTGCTCGTTAGAGGAATTCGTTGTTGTTGTTGTAATTAACTTCCTGCTCTGGTGATAATGTTGTCATTAGCTCCGTTGAGTAGAAATACATTTTAATTGTACTACTATTATTTTGTGTAACGCCCCCTCTAACAGAAAATACATAATCTAAACAAGTGTCGGATGCCATGCAAGAGAATTTGATTTAAACACACAGCATTTCTGCACACGGAAATCCTGCATGGAGTACGTATAGATGTATATATAATCGTATAATATATACGATTACGCCAATAATTTAGTCCGGATTTTCGTGCGCTCTGCATAAATAAAAGGCATTTAATCGCCGTAACAAATTTCACAAAAATGTTCGAGCATGACAGTCAGACAGAGACAGCTAGCGATAAAAAGCGAGAAAACAACACGAGGAAATGCGAGAATTAACAGGGTTAAAAGGAAGGGAGAGAGAGTGAGAGAGCGTTCGATTAAATAGTGTTGGTGTGAGCGAGAGGAAACAAATATTGTAAATATTTGATAATCGCATAAATTTAACGAAATTACTGCGACTAACAACGAAAATCGAAAATAAATAACAGCGAGAAACACATGGAGGTGGAAGAGAGAAGTGATTTGTTTGTTGATAATGAGGACACATCCGCAACAACAACCAATATCCAAACGGTAATAATAAGTATAACAACAATGAGGCCATCCAAAATATGACAACGACACACATAAACATGAACACATGATGCAAACAACGCCATCGCATCAACGTGCATATCTCGGACTCCAACAAACATGGCGACCTCACTTCCGGCATTTTCCAACCCCCCTTCCGCAATTTTCAACTTCCGGTTATCGGTTCCAAAAATTTATTCGGCCTCCTGTTCTCTCCTCGCGCCATCTGCATTAGTATTCGCCTGATTTATGGCAATAAAAGCGACTCGTTTCACAAAATCACAAAGCAATAATAAATACAAGAACAAACACAAAGCCAAATATGAGAGCAATAATTCTGCCAAAATAATAATAATAACAAATAATACTAATAATGAACACAAATATTTCAGAATAATCGAAGTGAATAAATAATAATAATAATAAACCACGAATACAGCCGGTTCATGGAAAATAAATATTTCATTTCCAAATGAACCAGAGCCTGATAAATAGAAAGAGATAGTGTGTGGAGAGAGACAGGGAGGTGTCCCGAAAAATGTCCACAAAGGATACACGAATTGTTTTTCTATTTTCGCTGTGAACTCTTTTCAGTTTCATTTACTTTTTTTGTTCAATTTGAGTTCTCTTTTTAGTTGTTCATTGTTGTTGGTGGCTTCGTGGCCGCTGTAGTAGTGAATTTTAGGTTTCAACTGCAAAAATTACGTCACAAACGCATAACTCGTTCGATAGGAATCTTCAGGTATTTCATTCTTATTTAATTATTTTGTTGTAAATTTTAACTATTTTACGGGAAATGAATTTGAAAAACTTCTTCAAACATTTTTTCTTTAATATTCATAGAATTTTCATATAAAAAATGTGCATAAACAAATTGTTTCACTTGAAATTAACGACATTATTTCATTTAAAATTTTTTAATAATTCCGAAAACAACATTATTTTGTAATTTTTCATAATAAATCTCATTTTTTTAACGTTGTTATTTCCGTGAAAGTCTATTACTTTCATATTCCAACAACTTGTATTCCCACCTCACAAATTCAACGCCAGAAAAGGTCAGAATGAACTCATATATTCCAGCTAATCTAGTCCCTAATCTGGAACAAATTTAACAAATACGAGATCGTGATATGGTGGAAGCAAACCAAAGAGAGAGAGAGAGCGAGTGAGAGCGATGAGGACGTGAGGGACACCAGTCTATTTTCAATTTAAGTGCCCTCAGAGTAATCAAAACTTTCGGCTACCCAAACGAACCCCTTCTGGTTGTGGGTCCACGGGCCATGAGGCGACCGTCCAAGAGTCCGTGAGTCCATCGTCGCTTGGGTTGTAAACAATCTGTTGACATGTGGAGCGGAGTCGGACGAAAGCGACCGTAACATGAGGATGAAATTGCCGAGCAATCGGAGCACTTAAAAACAACGGTTAACCAAATGACACACCAGAGGGCATCCACAACAACAACAAGAACACCATTACCAAGAACAGCTTTTCCGACAGTAGCAACAACAGCAACGACAACAACAACAACGACGACCACAACAACACGAGCCACTACAACGATACACCGAGCACGTAAAGTATCTGCAAAGTTGAAGTTCAAGAAGATTAGTGAGCAGCCAGGAGGGAAAGAGAGATATATAGATATATAGACGAAGAGGGCTATGGGGATGAGGGAAAGAGAGGTACATGGGGAAAAGAGAAGAACTTTTGTAAGCTGGAGGTTGAATGAGGGAAGTGAGAAAAATTACCGAAAAGTACTTCCAGCGACACGAGACTCGTTCGCACGTCTCTCTCCCACACACTCGCTCTTTGTCCTTTATCTCTCTTACACACACTTCTCCTCTCTCTCTCTCTCTCTCTCCCACTCTTTCTAACGCCATTACTCTTCCTCTATCCCCTGTGAAACACACACCAAACCGAGTCCGCCCGAGGGATGGAGAAACCACCGATGGTTGTTGATGTTGTTGCTGCTGGTATCTGATTGTTGTTGTTGTAGGGTAGATGTTGCTGCTGCTGGTGCTGGTGCTGGTTCTCGTGCTCCTGGCACGAAGATCGCTCTTTCAGCGCAGCGATAAATTTCTGGCAAAATGTGTAAATTATAAATACGAGCAATTATTTTAACTCTACTTAACAAATTACCAGGAGGGACCCGCATGTCGTGAAAGGCCAGAGCGGGACACCGAGGGGAAGCAAGAGGACGGGTGAAAGGGTGAGAAAGGGGGGGGGGGGGGGTAGAGAGTGGGAGCCTGGGGTATAAATTACGACTTTTACGACTTGCGGAAATTATGTCTCACCGTCGTCTGGATCCTCGTGTCGGGGTACATACGCAATCGTGGTGTTAGTGGTGGTGTTGCTTTTGTTGTTGTTGTTATTGTCGGTGCCGGTGTTGCTGGTTGTTTGTGCCAATGTGGTGGGGCACGTCTGTGTGTGCCTGGGTGTGGGTGTGTGGCGCATTTAAGGACTTTCGTGCGGTTAAAACTTTTCAAATTGTCTCCGAGAGTGAACAACACCAAGAGAGAGAACGAGAGGTTGAGTATGTGAAACATGGAGCACAGATGGAAAGGAGGAAAGGAACAGAAATTGCGAGAAGGAGCGAGGGTCATGTGAGAAAGGGAATTTCAGAAGTGACTTTGGCGGCGTGGAAGCAGAGGCCAGTTGTAAAGGTATGAAAGTGTAAAGGCAAGATCGAGGCTGGTAGTTGTAAAGTGGAGGTACAAGATGCATTTTTAAAAGCCAGGAAGGTGTAGGAAAAATATCAAGTAGTGGAAGGAATTACGAAAATGAAATTAAAGATGATTATATGGATGTAGAAAACGGATGGAAAAATATGGAATCTGTAAAGAAATGAATTTTGAGAAAAGGACATGGAACTTAAAATCATTTCAAAAATAAATTTGTTATGCGATTGAGATTATGATAAAGTCGGACTTTCCTGCCATCAATTTGTTAAGGTACATTTAATTTGCTCCCTTAAGCCCGAGTGCTGTCCTAATTAGGATCCTTCTCTTAATCGACTCCACACGATCCCACTACCGTGCAGCCGTAGAGACAAAAGTCCATCAACAGAAGCCCACAAACGGAAGCTCACATCGTCTCTCGATGGCATCACCGACCGCAGGGGCGAGACACAAATGACCCGATCCGGGCACTCGAATCCGGCGGTAGGATGAATCACAGTCGCCTCGGAAAGAAATCAGGAAAGCCACGAACGACAGCCAATTGGGAGGCCACGAGAAGACAAGGAGAGAAAAAAAGACAGAGCGAGAGAGAAGGATGGAAGAGCTTACCAGCCCAATTTAGCACGATAGCCGGAAATAAAAGGAGAAAAGAAGAAATAGGAGGAAACGAATGCGAAACTAATTTGAGAACATTTTATTTGCTCCCTCCAACCGGAGGTCGACCCATCCCCATCCATCCCCATTTCGGCGTTCACTCCCAGTCTGTGTGCAACACACACATTTCGGCCCACTGTGAGCTGCCACAACAGCGCGGTGTGAATTACGATCGTCCAATAAATTACGTTTTAATGGCTCAAATTCGGTTTTCATTCCAACTCTTTATAAAACATTCATTTGCTTGATTCCCTCGACCGCGCCAGGACTCTTAACCCATCCCCGCAGTCCAACCAACCTCGGGTCGGTTTGGCCGCCTACGACGACTGTTCGGCTGTTGGCAACGACACTGCGAGGCCATAAAAAGGGTTGAGAGGTTCCATAAATAGCGAAACCAGGAGCTCCCGCTCCCAGTGACGAGAGGGGTGGTGAAGGCAGGAATGGTTGGGAGTCGGTCGGATCGACTCGACTCGAGTCGGTGGCAGTGAAGACGGAGCGTTTTACACTTGGAGAGGAAAAATTATTGACTCGCTGCAGTTGGCTACAAATTGCTTCCGCTCTCGACCGACGGAACCGCCAGCCCGAGGAGTGGCTCCGGGCCCGCCGCCCCCCGGAAGAGCCATAAAACGAGCCACAAACTGCGCCACCTACAGACCCATGGATCAACCCATCGACCGACCCTTCTTCGCTCCCCTTGATGGAATGGATCGACCACGAAGGCCTTTGAATTCGCCAACATCCCTCTTTCACTCACTCGCTCGCACTAAATTTCTCTCTCACGCTCGTACTTTTCTTTTTTCCATTCGTAAATTTCTTTCTTCTGTGAAGTTCTTTCTTCGGGAGTTCTCGTTCTTTCGAAATTCTCCTTTTCAAATGCTATTCTGTTTTAATTTTTCTCTTTCCTTCTCTTTGAATTTATCCTCCTATTTGGAAATTCTTCTCCTGTTCGGGTTTTTTATTTTTGAATTTTCCTTCCCTCGCCTTTGGGTTTTTCCTCGTTCTTTTGGAATTTCTCCGGGTTTTCCCTCGATGTGGTTTTCGAATAGAAACATCAATGAAATTTATAACATTGCATGTGCGTCGGAAATGAATTTCCCATGTTTATGGCGGTGTCTGTGAGTGAGTGAGATAGACATGGGAAGAGAGAGTGAGAGCGACAGAGAGATATATGTGCGAGTGGGAAAGCTGTCTGCGAGCGAGCGAGCGCAAGAGTTTTATATGCGAGTCTTTGAGAAGGAACTTTTTACGGGCATTCGAAGGCGATTGCTGAAGGTACGGGTGAGCGAAACAGAGAGCGTTGGACGAGGTAGTGAAATATGTGAGCGAATGAAATGCATGGAAGAGGGGAGAGAGTGAGAGGGAAAAAGAGCTTAATTTAAATCCATCGCGATACCGCGTAAACGGACGAAACCGTTCAGAAAATGAAGTGATAAAAAGTGAGTTCTTTGAGCATTTGCGGAATGCGATTACGAGTGCGATTTGCGTAAATGAGGGTTCTTTTTATCTCGATCGACTCCTTTTCGCCCCCCCTCCCTCCCTCGCAATTTGCACCCCTCCCTCGATTTCTCTTCTTGGGTTAGTTCTTTTATCCCAGTAAAATGTGTGGGGAAATTGAGAAATTAGTAGCAAGTAATTTATTCCTTTTTCTTGTTTTTGAACCAAAAAACATACTGAAAAAAACAAACATTAACAAAACAAAGAAGATACAAAATATAAACCCAAGTACTTACCGGATTAAAAGCCCGAATGCGGAATCACATCATGCGATTCCCTCTTGGACTTGGAATGCATGTTCGATCACCCATCAATAGCCTTAAACGTGCTTCCAACAGTCAACTTCCCCCTCACACCAGGCCACCAGCAACTCGCGTCGAGGTCTCACGACCTCCACCACTCTACACCAACGTCTGCCCTTCCGCCTCCTCCTTCATCTGATGGCGACATCGAAGCTCCCTGGCTCCAGTCGTTGGCATCTGCGTAAAACGTCGTTGAGAAAATGTTTCAATTAATCATCGGCTCGCCGACAACGACAACAACCACGTCGACGTCGACTGCGACAACAACGACGTCGATCTGTCCGGATAACTGTCTGTCCATCTGGCTGCCTGTGGCTCGCTCTGGGTCCAAGTTCTCCTGCCGGACGTTCTCCCTCTGGACGATTGGGTCTTCCTCCGCATGGCTGCCTCCTGGGTGTGTCTGTTTATCCTGCCGTCCCCCCATTCATCTGTCTGGCTGTCTTCTGTCTAGCCGTCCGTCGGCCTGTCCTCTGTCCAGCTGTCTGTCGGTGGCTCTGTCCGTCCAATCATCGTGGTAGTGACTTCTTATTTTATTGATGCCATGCGTCAAACGCGACCCGATACGGAAATCAATTCGAGGCGCAAAGCGAGGGCCCAGCGATCCGTCTCTCCGTCCGTCCATCCGGATGTCTGTCCGGATGTCTGTGCGTCTGTCTTGCGTCGTGGTTGGCGTGTCGTTCGGGCGTGTTGAATGCGCGCGCGTACATTATTTAAATGGCGTCCATTTATTATGGCCACCGACTCGAAACTTCCAACTCGACTCCGCCACCGACACCGACTCTGACTCCGACTCCCAGGCCGGCTCCAGTCGACGGCCCGAGTCGTCCACGTTCCCCTGGTCGATGTTGCTGTAGTGGTTGTTGTTGTTGAAGCGGCATCGACGACATGATCTGTAAAATATTGCCCAATGGCTAATACGTTGTCGTCGTAATCAGCTTGACGTGGAGATTGCGCTCGCACAGTGGATCGAACTCGTATTTCCTGAGACGAACTGGAAGCTTACAACTGGGAACTTTTAAACATATTAATAGAGGAAAGGCCTTATAGCGAACTAGGTTATTGGGTGAGATTTCACCAGTTTGCCCCACAGTCTTTCGGAACCGCTCGAGTTCGGGTTCGAGTTGGAGAGAAAAGAAAAATTGACATTGGCACTGAGAGCGAGTTACGTCCATAAATCCATTTCATTCGCAAATGCATGGATGCCATCAGCAGCAGCAGGATCTGCAGGAGCATCACAACAGCAACATCAGCAACAACTGCAACAACAACAACAACAACAACAATTACAACAATATTACCCCGAGCCTGGAGCCTCCGACGACGAGTCTCCGCGTCAGTCTCTCGACAAGATGAAAATTGCAACGATTTGTGCAAAGGACCTGGAGGCGAAATCCGAGAGGATGCGGACGAGATGAAGGCGAGAAGGAGGATGGAAGGAGAGTGGTTGGACGGAAGAAGAGGAAGAGTGAGCCAGGCCTCGCCGCTCTGTCGGCGCAACTGTCACCAGGCGTCGTTTTACGGGCTGCCAGTTGAAAGCAGCTTCGGTCTCGTAATTGCGTCATTTATAACGCTCGCTGTCTCTCTCCCTCTCCCTTACTCGTTCACTCCTTCAGTCGCTCCTGCTCTTTCGGTCCTTCTTCTCCCTTCCTCCACATGGTCTTCGCCTCGCTTGTGGCCTTCTGTGAAATGTTGGTCGAAATTTTGCATTTGATTTTACTTCCAGGCATCTCCGATGAAAGTCATGAGTGGAAAAGAAGGGGGAGACGTTGGACGAGGAAGGAAGGAAGGAAGGTCCTGTGGATGCCTTACGGCTGGCTGGCTGCATCCTTTTGCCTCTGTCTGTCTGTGTGTGTGCCTGTGCCTGTGAATTTGTATCTGTTGCCAGTCGAGTGCATAACGTATGAAAATGCATCCATTTGCATTCGCAATGAACACGTTCTCCATACGCCTTCCCCATTTTCCATTTTCTTCCACATTTTGCATTTTCATTTTCATTTCTCTTCGTTTCATCCTTGAAAAATGTCTGCCTTCCGGTCGCACATGCAGCCTAAAAATATACTCCACTCTTGTGCATCCCAAATTTTCAACCCTCCTCCCTTTTGTTGTTGCTGTTGTTGTCATTGTGATATAGACCTTGATGTTATCCTTTTATTTGTTATACTTTTTGCTACCATACATTTCGTTGCTCTCGTTTTTGCTGCAGCAACCTCTTCTTTTCTTGCTCTCATTTGTGTTGCTCTTCTTTCGTTATTCTTGTTCTTCCCTCTGGTTTCCTTCCTTCCTTCCTTGCAGTGTTTTTCGAATGCAAATATTTTGGATTTTCGTACACAACACAAAGACAAACAGTCAGACAAATAAATTTCTGCATTTGAAATGTTCCTTGCGAATATTTAACGAATACATTTTCTTGAAGTCATCTCCGACCCAGCCTCGAGCTCAGTTGTTTCGTTCTCACAAATTTATCTTCGGACCGAATTCTCTGATGTTTGCGAAAATTGAAAACCCCTCAAGGAGGTTCATCAACATTGCCTCGGGGTCTCGTTCTTTTCTGCTGATGATGAGACGCAATACAAATATCTTCAGAACCAGATGTCGTTTAATGAAATTATAATTACCGTCTCATTATCATAATTTCCATCGGTTTGTATAATTAATGCACAGTTGGTCTGGGGTTTCTTTGGGCCAAACTCTTTGAACACGATTATTAATATTCGTCATTGCGACGTGCGTTTGTTTTTTAGGCAAAAAAATGTGTAAAATTTGCGGCATATTATTTGTATTTAGCATAATTTGCTGCAGGTATTTTATATATTTTGATTTTCCAAAAAGTTTATCAATATTAAATTTTTCCAAGTTTTCTATTAAATCGTATAAAGTTTATTCTATTATTCTTTCAGATTAAGGAGAAATTCAAAATCATAATGATGAAATTTAGAATAGAAATTTCTTTGGTAAGTACGAAACTGTTAAAAATTAATCAGAATTAAAACATTTTTTTAAATACTTATCTAAATTATTATTATTTAAACCATGAAACATTTCGATTTTTTATACATATTTAAAATTGTTGTGCCAAAATTCCTCGTATTTCCCCTGAGGTTCGCTAGAAACCACATTTCCAACAATGTTGGGAAAATGTCAACAGTTCACGTCATAAAATATCCCTAGAAATCGTAAATTGTCCCACTATAAAAAGTTAGCTCATGATTAGATTTTCACAAAGTGAATAACCCACTAATGGAAGTAATAATCATATAGTGTAACGATTTAGGGGGCGGTGGGGATCAAAGCAAAGGATTGGCAAAGGTGTGGTAGGAAGGAAGCCTGGGCGAGATTCGTGGGAAGTGATCAGTAATCGGCCTACTGGGAAGTCATAAAGCGATAAAATTGTTTATGGAATCCCATTGCGGGACTCGGAATGATTCGTTATGGGGACAGCAACAACAACAACAAGCTAGAGCTAGAGAGCAACTGAAACTCATGCAAGCTGTCACAAGGAGAACCCCCGATAATTAAACAACGAGCACGATCCGAACACACGATCGCGCGCCACGAAACCGGCGGCCCTTTGATCTGCAATGGACGGACGGGTGGTGAAGGCGAGAGGTGGAGTGGCAGCAGGACGAAGAAATAGGTGGCAGTGACGTTGATGGTCGTGGGTGGGTCGGTGAAGCAGGGTGTGTTGCCAAAAGGGCGGGGCTCCGGTTTTTTATGGGCGGACTGCAATGCGGAAAACGCCGACGAGCAACAACAACATCAATCCACAGCAACTACAACAAAAAGGTGTCTGGCTTAGCATGGGCAACTCCACATTCCATCTCATTCACTCGCCCCACATACTTAGGCTCTCTCCCTCACTCACTGTACTTCGTCATCGGCGTCGTCGTCCTCGCTCTTGCTTTTCATCTTCATGAGACTCGTTTATTTGTTTATGTTTTCATTGCATTCATTTTTACGATGCTTCAAATAGTGTGATAATTAGTTACCAAATCCAACAACAACAACAGCAACTTGAGTCGCAACAACAGCAAGAGGACTGGCGATAACCATCATGATCCATGGTGAACAACGAGACGTCGGCGTCGGTGGAACTTCAAAGAAATCGTTAACAGACGTCGTCATATATTCGTGTTGTTGTTGTTGGGGATAATGTTGTTGTTTTGGTGCTACACGATATTATGTTGTTTTTTTTTTCTTTACCATGTGTTTTACACTATTTTTCTCTTGCAAGTTTTTTCACGGTATTTTTGTACTTGTTCCGAATGTAGATTACATTTTTACTCGGAAAAATCTCGACTTTTCAAGATATTTTCAAATCTTTCCTCTCTCGCATTCTCTCTCTCTCTCTCTCTTTCTTCTTTCCTCACGTATGATTTATGGTCTCATTTGTTGTTGGTTTAATTGTTTCCCCTGTTGTTGGATTAGTGTTGTTTGTCGGCTTAGTTTTGCTTGTGGTTATTTTTTAAGATGTCAAAAGTGCTTTCTACGAATTCTGAGTTGTCGTCTTGCGATGAGAAAAATTCTCAGGATAGCGATAAAAAGTAATTTGGTTTAGCTAGAAAATATATGAATTTCAATGTTTTATCGCAAGGAATTTCTTTCAAATAATAACGACGATTTTTGTTACCACTATTTTTAAATTTCAATACATGTTGTCAACATAAAACATTTTGTAAAAAATATGTTATCAATTAATTCCCAATTAAAAATTGTGTTATTTTCAATACGAACTAAAATGATTTGAAATGTATTTTTACGAAATTTTTCAGAAAAAAGAAGAACAACAAAGAGAAATTAAAACAAAATGAGTTAAGATTGAATGAAATGTTATTTGTCGAGAAATGTATTATTGGAGTATTAATTCAACTTGTAGAAATTCAATATATTCTCGAACTCCTTTTAATCTGTAATTTACTGCAGTTGTTATGCTACTTATGAACCCTATTAGTTTGTGGTATAAATTACGAAGAATTATGCCTAGGCATGAAAGAGTCTTCTTGCGCTTGTTCGATATGGTTGTTGATATTGTTAATTGTAGTGTTTGTGGCCTTTTATCTTATTCCAACAATGCAAGAAATTAGAAAATTACTGTGTTTCCTTCGAATACAGGGTGGCGCTAAGTGAGACTTGACAATAAATCAAAATAGATCTCAAGTTACAAACTAAACTTTCTATTATAAATGCACACGAATAAAATAAACAAATACGTTTTAAAGCATTTTTTCAAAGAAATTTAAAAAATTTTGTTTACAAATGTTTTTTAGGATTTTAAATTCGTTTGTCGGCTTGTTCAAGTAAATAATTGGGTATTGCTTTGAGTTTTTATTGAATTAAACTTTTCTCCGAGAGGCAACCCAGGAGGCAACCCTTGCCAACGACCCCGATCCCTCCACTATCTGCCCCCTGGGAGGCATTTCGATGGGCCACAAGTGCATGGGGAAGAATTAAAACTAAATTACAATTGCAGCCGGCAGAGACGACTGGCAGCAACGGGGGCTGGGAATAGAGGGCTGGGAGACGGAGAGAGAAAGAGGGAGTGATAGAGTCAGGGAGTGAGAGAGCGAGAGTGGGAGGGGCGACGAGCAGAGGCGGCTTCTGATTTATGTGTTAATTAAATCATTTTATGGCCGCATTAAAGCCCGCTCAACATGCAGGGCTCATGTGGCGTGCGGCGTCCATTTGCTTTGCCGCGGCAAGCAACAACAACTAGGGAATTACAACAAAATTTACACCAACAACACGAACAGCGATGAATTGTTGCCGGCGTTACGGGTGCGCCAACAACCGCCGGTCCAGCCCCACAGCCTCGGCCGGCTTCCGTCCATCCATCCGTCCGTCCTTCGGCCCGTTCATCCATTCGTTAGGTCGCTGCGGGCTGCGGACTGCGTTGCCAGCTGAGCCAAAAATAATATTTATGCAGTGTTGCCAGATTGTGTGCGACGACTGCCCATGTGTGTCCATATTCGACTCAGATGTATGGCTGCGTGTGTGTGTGTTGGTGGCAATATATTTGGACTAGGCCTGGTTCGCATCCGTTATGCCCAAGCCAGGCCAGGGTGACGTCCTGGGTTTGTGGATAGTGGGGCAAGTCGTAGACCCAAATTTCGGTAATGAATTTTCAAATTATTTTCATTTTTTAGCACAAAAAACGTCTTTTCAAATTCTAGTGCCGTTCGGTTGGCTCAACTTTGAGAAATTTAATTTTATTTGATCTTAGAGACGTTTTTAAAACTTTCTAAAAGTGTAGTCGATCGATTACGTTTGTGGGAACGGTCAAGCTCTCTTGATGCCACTCTGTCTCTTGTTCTCTTTTCCTAAGCTTTCTCTCTGGAACTTCTTTTTCTAAATTTGTTTATAAATTTCATCATAGAGGCTTCTCAAAATATTGTAGATCCACTACGATTGTGGTAAAGGTCGAGCACCCTGGTGACCTGTCTTGATACCTCTCTCTATCTTTCTATGCTTCCCGTGTTCCTTAGCTCTCTCTCTCTCTGGAACTCCCTTTTCGTGTCCGTTTCTCCGGCTTGGATGACTACAGCATGCTGTCTCTGTCTCCCTCTGCTCTTCGGCAGCTTCCTACTGCCCTTCTCGTTCGCTCTGGCACTCCCACTTCCTCTCGTTCCTGATCTCTCTCGGTCGATGTCTCCAGCAGGCGCCGCTTCTCTCATTCGACTGTCCGCACTTGGTTATTGATGTTGCTGCGACCCACAGCAGCAACGGCAACGGCAGCACCAGCAGCAGCAACAGCAACTGCTGTGGCCAAAAGCGGTGGGGCGGGCGCTGTGCAAGGGGAAGGAAACTACAGGCGGGTTTATTTATTCGATCCACTAAATAATGCCGTGCGGCATTTGAATCGGACAATTGTTCATGAATTATTGAGATGAATGGCGTTGCAATTTGTTGTCGACATTCTTTGCACTACTCGCCTGTTGTTGTTGTTCGTTGTTATTGTTGCTCATTATTATTGTTGTAAATTCCATGTTGTTGCAACGCTGATTTTGTGGCTCCAACTGCATTCGTGCCCGATGGTACCACAACACGAACGAATAAATGCAAATGTGGAAATCATGGTCCTGGCGCCAGGTGGTTTCGCCAACTTTCTCCCCCAGTCCCTGGGTCTCGATCGTGATGGTCGATTTCGAACGTGATCCTCTCTCTCTGCTTACTATGTTCCATTTCATCTTATTTTTCATAATTTACCATGACCTAATTTCGGATCTCATCCGTCGCTTGTGTTTAACTTTCAGGAAATGTTCTTTAGCTCGATTTTTCCTTTGGTCTGTATTTTTCATTCAAATCAAAATCGGAGAAAGAACAGAAAAACGTAAATAATTGAAGTACTATTTTTCAGTTTTATTTCCCTATCATTTTTTCCTAATTAAAATGATTTCCTTCAAGCGAGTCTCAAGTCGAAAAGTCTCGAATTTCAACAGGAGAGAATCATAAAAGTCCAGATAGAAAAGAGTTTACTACTAATAAAAAATGTCATAAACTAAAAAAGGCAAAAACGAACATGCGAGATAAAAATGAAGAGGAACCAAAACTAAAACCAAAAAAAAAATAAGAAGCCCGAAAAAGGTGCTTCGGCGTCGTGTTCATTAAAACGCCGTCAGGACACTTTTTCACCTGCTGCAATCGATAGACTCTCGTGGCGAACGGCGGACGGCGATGGACGGACAGACGGCAGACAGATCGGAAAAGAGAGACGACGATCGAAACCCGATACCGAACCCGATCGCAGCGGAGATGAATGCGGTTCGTGACCACACGAAGCGCATGTCGCGACGCCGATGAAGATAACGAAAAGTGCGCAGACAGAGAGGAGAGAGAAAGACGGGACGGTTAGGTACAGGCGGTGAAAAGGAGACAGGTGGGGAGATTGAGGTAGTGAGAGAAAGAGAGAGAGAGAGAGATTTTTATGCAAATGCGATAAGCGCTGGGGCTTTTGCATATTATCGAGCTCTCTCGATCACTTTTCGCCAGAATGGACAGACAGACGGACGGACGGACGGACGGATGAACGGTCATCGATCGATCGCTGGTGCCACAAATCATCGCGTTGCCAACGGCCTCCACGAACGGGTTCCGGTCGCAGCGACACGACAAACCGTTGCAATTAATAACTCGGCGACACGATAAAGCAAGTGGAGCGCAAGAGGCAGCAAAAGACAGAAATTGATAGCGATAAGAAGATCGAAGTTTCCATTTTCCACCGCGATTGCTGAGCGCTGCACTGTAAAATATATATTTCTTAATGAACGGAAAAATCCTTAACCAGAGTTTGATATCGAAATATTAATAAAAGACTCCAATTAGTTTACTTCTTTGCATTTGTGGCTAATTACTTTAGACGAGAAGATTGCAGTCTCACACGGATAATTTATCGATGAATTCCGATCTCAAATGGAGAAAATTCATTAATCGTTCATCAGTCTAAATTTATCGATCGTTTCCAATTACAAACGTCTATCTAATCAGTTGATAATAATAATGAAAATAATGGAAATATCTCAATGCCAATAACAATATCGATAATTTGAATTCACCGATTGTCTACCGACATTTGTCACTGCCAGAGGAAACTTTCTCCACACGATCCATAATTAAACCCCACATATCGCGATCCATCGATCGCTAGCAAAGGCGATTCCAGCCGACGAACGAATAAACGATCGATCGATTCCGTGAGTGCATTCGAAGCGATCGATTTCAAAATAATCGATCGATCGTAAATCAAAACTGTCTCGACGCAGCACAGCGGGAGCCCAGAAATTCCAACAGAGTCCGAACACACACCAAACCACACCACACCGAGCCACGCCACACCACGCCACAACGCACCGCATCCGAGCCGAACACCCAAATCACTCGGCCTGCACCCCCCAAAAGCCTCGATCGATCCCCATTCGATCGAGACCCCAATCGGTCCACTCGACACCGCCTGCCATTTGACACGATCGGGCTGCTGCTACTACTGGCGGCGACCCGCGTTGCCAACCTCTTCGTATTTTTCCGGTTCTTTCGTTCCTTTTTATTTTTTTTTCGTTGTGGCCCCATCTCGTAAATGCGAGAGCGAAAAGAGATTTATTTCGAAACACAAGCGGCCTCCCACTTTGTCAGCCTCCACTTGTTCGGCTGCTTGCAGAGGATGGAGATGGAGGGACTGGCGTAGGGAGGGAGGGAGGTAGGAAGACACACAAGTTGTCACGACGGGACCCACTTTTCGAAACATTTAAATTAATTCCCTGGCATGTGCAGCGATTAACTAAAATCTTGCCTCTTGTCTTCGTGGCTGTTGTTCTGTGTCTTTTGTTGTTGTGGTTGTTGCTGCTGTCACTCGTCGTTGCCCTTGTCACGACGACACCACGGGTGGGGACCACATTTTGGAGAGCATTAATTAGTCGGCATCGCCATCAAGTTTATACTTTAGAGTACAACAAACAAACATAAGAAAACAATAAAAACAAAAACAAAAACAAATCAACATCATCGGAGCAAGAACAACAGCGGGCACGCAGGCACCACCAGCAACAACAACAAAGAGCCTCACAAGCAGTCCCCACACACCATCACGACACCAACAACATCAGCAACAACATCGCCATCAGCATCAACATCGACAACAACAATGCGTAAAATAATGTTGTTAATGACATCTTCAACTGTCGCCTAATTTATTTCACACCATGATTAATGCCTCATGCTCCTCCATTGCTGTTTATTTATTTATATTCGTTCGTTCGTTCTTTCCTTCTTTCTTTATTTCCCCAACGTTCTCCTCCTACTTTTCTCCTCGCCCTCGGCCACTCCTCACGACAAATTATTCCACTTTCGATCGTATAAATCTTGAGTTGAGTGAAGCGTCCACCCACAGGAAGTCGTCATCCGGTGGTCCATGGGACGAGGTGTTGCTGCAGGGGGCTCCCGAAATGGGTTGGGAGATTTTGTGGAGCTCTATTGGATTCTTTTTAAGACGGAGGAAGAAGGAATTACATTAATCTATAATTATAAGATGTCTGCCTGAACATATTTCAGTTATATTTATTAAGGAACTTACTATTTGGATCAATATTCCGAAAATGAAATTTCTACATTTCTCTTATTTCTAAAAACTTTTTATTGTGTTCAAAGAATATCAATATATCCCAGATAATCACTTATATAGATCTTAAAATCACTCCTAATAACTAGTATTTTTTTAACTTCACTCAAATTTCATTGACTTTCATCGAACTATGATCGACTTTTCAAACACCAATCCATTCCAACCTCAGTTTCTCCAATCCTCTCCCAAATTTCTTTACCATTGGTTTGAGTAGTTTCCTTTCCTGGCGTTCTATCCGCAACTGCTTCGAGTAACTCCGCAAATGATCTCGATGCACCGTGGAAATTTGTTAAACACCAACATTGCTCGTGGTCTTGTGGCTAATAGAGACATCATAAATGAAGATTTGATCACGTACCAATTTATAGCATTACGACCACCAAGAGCCATGCCGATAACAACAACAACCTCAGCAACAACACCAAGCAAGTAAGAAGAGGAAGAGAAAGCCATTAGAGTAGCCCATTAAAGAGAACCGAAGACGAAGAAATCGTGATGAGCCGAAGCAACTCGAGCTCGAACTGGCGATGGAAACGATCGGATCCAGCTCTTCCGCATTTTGCGAGAGAAACAATTCAATTCCAACAGCAACATCAGTAACAACAACGATTCCACTGCAATAAATGCAACACCGATTCCACTAAAAGAACAGCAACAACAACTGCAATAATAACAACTTAATTTTCCTCATTCCCCGATTCAATCGATCGATGAGGTTAATTTATCGAGGGAAGACTGTGGATTTTTATTCAGTTTTTGCCCTTTTGTTTTTTCCTCTGTTTTTCGTTTTGAGTGGGAAATAAAAAAATAAATAAATTTGAAAAATGAAATATTATTAATTTTTTATTTGCCACGATCGTGTCCACCCAGCGACTACAACAACGACAACAACAACACCAACGACGACAATAACAACACGAATGCGATCGCCATGAGCAACACGTTTGGTGTTCATAGAATTCGTACCGCGGGTCCCGTGGCGCGAAAAGCGAGGGCTCGCCGAGTTACACCCCGAAAATGTGAGCACTTAATTATAGAGATCTTGCGACAACAACAACAATAACAACAACCATGACTCCGACGACGACGACATGGCGACGAATGCCAGATGGCAGGGTTGCCAACGACGCTGCCGACCGAAGCGAAGAACAAAAGAAATTCGCAATTCACCTGAGGTTAAAAAGATCACAAAGGACTTCGCTCGAATCGATTTGTTTCCTCTCTTCTCTTCCTTCTCTCCTATCGGCTCGTCGCGTTGCCAACGCCGCCTCGGCGTTCCCACCCGTGGGCAACTCTGACGGGCGGCCGGCCGCGGTTCGAACCTCGGAAATTCCTGCGTCCCCGTTGGCGCCTCCGTTGCCGGCCCAAAACGACGTCGCCCGTCCGCCCCGAAATCGCTGCCGTGGCTGGACATGACGTCATTGTTGTTGTTGTTCTTCTTCTTGTTGTTATTGTTCTCGTTGGTTTTGTTGTTGCCGACAACAATTATTAATTGAAGGTTGTCATAAATTTATTTTTAGTCTTAATATCCCACCAACAGGCAACAGACAACAGACAACGGACAACCAAAACAACGACAGGCCCAGCAGAGAATCGGAGAAAAATCGCTGCGCATGCGCACAATCGCTGCCAACGTCAACGAATTTTTGTTTTTGTTGTTGCTTCCGCTGCTAGACACAAATGGCAGCAGCAGCAACAGCAACAGCAGGAACCCAACCGACAACAGACACCGTCCAATCCGCCAAATTGAGATATCTCCGCGGAGGCGAAATGAGTTGTAATGCCAGAGAGAGAGAGAGAGAGAGACAGACAGCAAGACAGATGGAGAGACAGACAGAAAGTTGGTAGGTCGAGTGGTCGGAATGGCAGACAGTGGGACGGACAGACAGACTGCCAAATGAATGGACTGACGGTGGTTTTTCGCTCGAACAATGGGAGATTTTGTCGGGAAACACCTCTGGGCACCCTACACCCAAGGAGTTGGGATCTTTCACTGCTCGCAGATCGTTGGTTACCTTATTTATTGATCGTAAATTCAGCAACTAAATTTCTGTCTAATCTGCAGTTCATTTGATCCAACTATATGGACCATGATCTGTATTGGAATCATGATTTCTATGCCACGATCTGGGATTTGAACTTTTATTTCAGTAGTCGAATTCAGTCCTTCATATTCCATGTCGTTACTATTTATTAAAAATATTTACAATTATATATTTGTTTTTTAATTGATTCAGCTAACTCAAACATGTTTTTAAAAAAATAATACGAATTATATACATATATATTTTTAATCTCTGAATGGAACTTATAGATCGTCTGGTATTTTTTGAGGCAATATTGTAGTTCTTTGCATATTTATGCCATATTCACGTATTGTGTACCGCATCTGACCGGCCAACTCGGCCACTCCGCCCTCCCTACGGTGTAATTTCCCTTTTCCATGAGTAAACGTTTGCGCCTGCGCAGAAATATATTTATTGTTCATGTTGCTGATCGTGCTATTGTTACTTCCAGTTGTTACCGTTGTTGTTGCTGTTGGTCTTGCTGCAGGATTTCTCGACTGACTTTACCTCGCCTGTGTGTGTGTGTGCTTATGTGTGTGGTTGCAATTGTTATTTGTGCAGAGGGCGCTGCAGTAATTTTTGTAGGAGGCGGATTTCGACACGATTTGCCATCAGATAAGCTGTTATTTTTATTGTAAAGGCAAGGCTTGTATAAATTTCGAGCTACATCCAAATTATACTGCAGCCCCCTTCCAACAACAACAACAACAACAGCAACTGAACAACAACAAGATCACCAATAAAAAGAACAACAACATCATCATCTCAATACCTTTTTCCTTGCTTTAGTCTTTTATTAAGGGAATTTATTTAGCCGGGAGCAAAGTTTAATGAAAGGCGAAAATATTTTTAGGATTCATGCCAAGCCTGAAAGGTTGCTGATTTATATCGGACAAAGGGTGGCGGAGACCCAAAGGGGCGGGCAAGGCAGGGGTGTGCAGGGGGAGAGTTCAGGCTCCCCTTTGGAGGTTTACAGGCTATTGGAAATTCTTATCACGTCGATCGCAGATTGATTACTCGCCAAGTTGGGTGAGTTTTCGAGGTCATTAGGACAGATTGCAGTGCTGAGAGTCCTCTGAAGGGTATATAGAGGTGTTTATTTTAGACCCATGGTGAAGACCATGATCTCTAAAAACTTGATTTATTTTTCTAAAATATTTTAAGTCGTATTTGTTAATTCTTGCATTATTGAAGATTTTCTGTAGGCCCTTTTCGATTATAGTTTCATCAAATTTCTCTCCACTTCCACTTTCATTCTCCCTCTCAATCGCCCCTCTTTCCACTGTCATACAATTTCTCAAGTGAAATTGTATGACTTCTTCTTTAATTTAGTTATGACAAGCAATTAGGAATTCTGTTAATTTTCGGGTCAGATAAGTATCTGAGTGCATTCGTTTCATTCTCCCGTCTTCGGGGAACCGCAGCCCCCACCTCCATTTCGCTTCCACATATCTCACTACCGTTTCCTCTCTCTCTCTCTCTCTCTCTCTCTCTCTCTCTCTGCATGCCTCCTTTTCATTTTCTTTCTCGGTTTCTTTCTCCTTCATTGGAGCACTTGAAAATTGCTTGTCAACACTAATTTATATCCCGCAAAGTTCAAAGCGGAACGAAATCCACCGCGGAGCCATAAGAATGATATGATATGAGGGACAACAATAACAAAAACGACAACAACTAAAGCAACAACAATAGCACATTCAACTACAACAACTTAATCCACATCTGCAACAAAAATAACAATAAAATCCCATTGACAGACACAAAGAGAAAGAGTGAGAGCGACAGACAAATGGAACGACGAAGAGGCGGTCGGACTCTGGCGCAGTCAGAAGGGCAGACAGACAGTCGGACGGACAGAAAAAATTACGGACGGAAAGACCGAAGGAATTACAGACAGAAAGTCTCACAGACAGCCATACCTTGGGACGGACAGTGGACAGATTGGTAAAAGAATCGCGAGTGGGCCGGGAATTAAAACCATGGACATATGGAGGAGGGCGAATTGCCAAGAAGAAGAAGAGAGCAGGGAGAAGGACTGAAAGACTGGGGGAGAGAAAGAATGGAGAGACGGGAGGGCGAAAGACCGGTGGCTAGAAGGAAGGGAAGCGAGAGACACTGGAAAACAGAAAAACAGAAGTGTTCAGTAACGGAGAGACAGACATGTAAATAAGTGGACATAGAGAGAGAGAGAGAAGGATAGACGGAGAGAAAAAGACAAACAGACAGAAAAACAGAATGAAAAACTGACTAACGATCGGAAAGAGATAGGAGAGCTGACAGTCAAATGAACCCAGAGGCATATGGACGGACCGACCGAGCAGCGACAGACAGAAAAACAGAGAGACAGACAATCGGTCGAATGGGCGGAAAGACAACGGTTGGACGGATGGATGGAGGGAGACACACAGAAAAGCGTATAAAGTCATTCAGACAAATCCTGATGGCGTAACTTAAGCAACTTAAGCGCGCATTTATGACAACATTTCACACAAGAGCGGCAACAGCAACAACAACAGGAAATGCCAACGCGATCGCTGCCACTTCACTTACGATACAACAACAATAACAACAACGACGACTCCCATGATCGCTCTTTAACCCCCGACGACGACAGGACAGAAGCGACTGTAAATCACTCCAAGGTCTGACAGCTCTCATTAATATATATTTTCGAGTTTATGCCCATGTCGGATGATGATGTTGATGTTGCTATGGTTGTTGTTGTTGTTTCTGTTCTCATTGCTGCCGTTGTCGCCTGTGGGGAGGCCGCTAAAGTGGGGGGCGGGGGTCGGCAACCTTTCCCTCGTCGTGTCATTCGGCAGGCCACTTATGAAAATGAGTATCAAACTACTGTGCGAAGGGGGTTTACCTTTGTTTTTGTTGCTTCTGCTGCTTGTCGTCGCTGTGGTGAGTTTTATGGTGCTTCTTGTTGTCATGCCCGTTCTGGAATTTCCCCTCGCCATGCTCGAAAGCCATTGAGTCATTAAGTTAATGGAGAAAAATTAAGGAAAATTTTATGACCAAAACTCCCACTGGATGAGCGAACACTCCTTGTCTTTATCTCTGCCTCTCGCCCTCTCTCTCTCTCTCCTTGTCTTTCTTTTGCTCCACACTTTTCTCTCTTCCATTCTAGCCTTCCCGATCCTCATGCGATCCTCGCCCTGTTTTTTGTTTAGCCGGAAGAAATTTTTCTCTATGGCCTTTTGGCTGACGGTTTCTCATTCTGTCCTGTTCTCTCTGTATGTCTCCCACTGTCCCCCTCTCTCTCTCTCTCCCTCTCTCTCTCCTGCCCTTCTCCCCATGTGAATTTGATATCATTGTAAAGATCGCATGAATGATGGTCCTCTCATTGCATGCATTTGCCCAAATTAAGAAATATGCCCTCAGTATTTTATCGCATGGTTGCCTGTGGTTGTTTGTGCGTGTGTGTGTGGTTGCACCTATACATCTACATCTCCCATTTCATGGCCCATTTACATTATCTGCCTATGCATAATTTTATTAATGTTCCTCGTTGTTGTTTTTGCCCTATTTTTAGGCACCCACTCGAGTCGCCCTTTAGCGTTGTGTTTTCTTCAACTTTAGACAATTTCCATAAATCATGTTGTGCTCCGTGTAGAAATAGATATTTTATGATGAAGACTTCACCAAAAGTTATGGTGGATGAATTTGCCTCGGTGTGGATTGGTGTTTAAAATAATGAGAGGAATTTTGAGGTTGAAGAGGAAGGAGTTTTATCGAGATGAATATGAAACAAAGAAAATCCTTCTTTATCGCGAGTTAGAGTAGAGTTTTTAGAAATAAAATGATATACAAGCGTGAAAAAAAATCTCCAAATATATAAAAAAAAACCACTTCAATCAATTTTGGCAAAATGTACCTTCGAAACTAAAGAAAAAAAAAAAATATTTCAAAAGGTACTAATATTTATGATGATATCTTTGTAGCAACTAAAAGCAACAAAAATTTAAAAAATACTATTTAAAATCATCTTTGAAAAATAATATTTGCAAAATAATATTTCTCCAAAAATAATCATATCAATAATGATATTTTTTAAGGAAAATACTAAAAATTCTCTACAAAAAAATAACAAAAATAAAAATAAATAAGAAATGAAAAACCAGGTCTAAGAATTCTTCAGCTGTATCTACTGCGAAAAATATGGCAACTCTTACCACATGTGGCAGCCAATTAAGCATAAAATATCGTTTTCAATTTCCCAACGAGCTCTCAACATTCCGCCCAGCTGCCACAACTTGACACCACTCCCTCTATGCCTCTCTCTATCTCTCAGACTCTGTCCCTCGCTCTCTCGTCGCTCACCTCTAGAAACAATTGACATTTCGATGACGGCTGGTGGAGAACCGCGTTGCCAAATGCGAACGTGAAATACGATGAGAACGGCCGACGGCATCCCGGTGGCTTCCACCGAACCCCATCGGAATTGATTGGTGATTGGTGAATAATTTTTAATGATTTCATCTTTCATTGCGGACGTGGAGCAGCAGCACCAACAGCAGCGGAGGCAGCTGGGCTTCGGAATCCTTTTTAATTTCGCCAACAACGTGCGCGCCAAGTGGGCGAGTCGCACGGCCGCCCATCATCAACAACAACAACAACAAAAACGACCGATGTTGTGTGGCAAAGGTTGCGCCTCAGCGGCGGCGACGTTGCCAACCAAACGAATTTATTATTTATTTCACCTGACATCATAAACAACAGAGTCAATAAATTCGCTCGTTGAGTTCGGCCCAGCGGCAGCGACTTTCGCAGCAGCAGGAGTCGGCAACTGCAACAACAACTGCAAATTACAATAAAAATAACAACAACAACAAGAGACGCCCAAGAAGTTGTGAAACGTTTTGTCTGCCTCTCGCGTTGCGCATGCGCAGCGTCTGCGCATCCGCGGCGTCAGCGCGCGTCCCACAAACGCCGTCCCCCCGATCCGCGGTCCCCGATTCCGCGATTTATGGCGGTGGGGCACGAAAGGCGCATCTCACAGACACACACACACACACACACTCATGCACACACTCAGCCGTTCTGTGCGGAGGGCAAATAAATTGATTCATCTGCGCAGCGGCCAAAGTCAGCCCCACCAAAGCGTTTTCGCAGTCCGTCCGTCCGTCTGCCGGTGCCTCCGGCTGTCTGTCCGCAAGCTAGCTGTCTGTCCTCGGTTCGTGCGATTCGAAATTAAAATGGAGAAGTTCGATTTTGCGGATGCGCCTTGGGGAATCCACTGGTCACACAGTAGGCGAGGTTAAAAATTTGAAGAAATTATTATGAAAACCTTATTTTTGAACTCATAAATATTTCACGTACAAATTATTATTTTATATTATTTTTTCCATTTTTTCAACATTTTTGTTTTTTTCAATATTTTTCGGAAAAAATTTTTAGCAAAAAAAACCAAATTAATCGAAACACGTATAACTCCAAACTTTTGTTAAAATATTTTATTTGAAAAAATATAAATATTTTTAATTTTTTTACAGATATTTATAAATTAGTTAATATTGAATACAACGTTAAATTCCATGAAAGAATCTCAAACATTCTAAAAATATATAAATGAACAATTTTTATTTAATAAAAATTCCATTTATGTATACTAAAAAAGAATTATAAGTAAATTATACATTTGAAATGTAAATATATAGACCTATTGAAAAATAGATAAATAAGCCTATATGATCTATTTAATTTTTTTAAAGACTTCTTGCTTAATGTTCCCACCTGGTCCCACTGTGCGACGGGCCGCCAAATGAACCGCCAAATGCCACTCACTCAAAATGTCTCGTTTGCCAATTGTTTATAATCAACGCATTACTCACAGCGACCCCGGCCTCCCACCCGACACCTCTGGAGCAACCCCCCGCCCTCTCCTCATCATCTCTCGCGATTCTCCGTCCTCTCAGTACCCGTCTTCCTCACCATCCAACAGCAAATGAAGAGAGAATTTCTTGCGGCATCGCAAACAACTTTATTATATTTGTTGTTGCCGATGTTGTAGTTGTAGTTGTAGTTGCGGTGTTGGTCTTCGTGTTGTTGTTGTTGTTGCTGTTGGAAATGAAATGTCGAGTTCATTTGTTGCGCCCGTCGTCTCCCCCGCCATGGCCACAACAACGGCAACAATTCATCGCTTGGCGGCAACAACTTTAACCCCGCATCCTGGTTGTAGTCATAATTTCCGCGGTTCCGTTCGCGCCATCCCGACAGCCCGAGGGAGTCTCCTTCCTCCTCCTTCTCCTCCCTCCTTCTCCACCTTCTCTTCATCGCCCACCACTCCTTGTTCCCCTTTCTCCCTCTCTGCCCTTTGGCTCCCACTCTAATCGTCGCCACGTCCCAGATCTGGACGTTAAACTTATTGGAACCTTCAGCACAGCGTAATCGACCGACAGGAACGATGATGTATAGGATCTGGAGGAAGAACGAGATGAATGTATGAGTTATTTTCGCCATATTTTAGAATTTTCGAGAGATTTTGATAGATGTGGACGAAGATAAAATGGAAAAGAAATCAGAGAATTTATGAAGACTGGGTGATTTACATGGTAAAACAAAAGTGAAACAAAGATAGAATATAAGGCGAATAATTTGTAGAAGACTAAAGTAATATAATAATTAAAAAAATTTTAAAAACAGAACAATTTTATAAGAAGATAAAAAACAAAAGAAATAAGGGAGTGAATCGAGGACTATTAATATAATGAATTTAACTAAAATAATGGATCCAGTTGAGGAATTGATATATCAAAATTAAGTAAAATAAATGAACTGACGATTGGAATAATTACTTGAAAACAAAGCGAAAATATATCACAAAAATACAATATATATTCATGAAAATTTCAATAACATCTTTTATTAGAGAAAAATATTATAGGACGAAAAATTTAAATTATTAATATCATAAGAAAAAAATTAAATCAAAGAACCAGGGACTGCAAATGAGAATCTCTGGGAGATATTCTATAGAAGATGATAAGGTGTGTTGGAGGGGGAAGAGAAGACCAGGCTGAGACTGAGCTTGATGGAGAGCAAAATGCAGGAAACCCGCGGCCATCCAGATCCGGGCGGCGGAGGCCACAGCCGGCGAAGTCGAAGCCGAAGACGCCGGAGAAGATGAATGGCCAGGGAGCACGAGCGGAAGTCGCCCAAGGAAGGCGGCGGCGGCGGGAACGAGAGGGCAGAGGGCAAGACGACGGCCACGGAGCCAACAACGCCATCGTCGTATATTTTATTATAAATGGCTTCTAACGATGGTCCATATTTCATCCGGGCCAGCCACAGCCAAGCGGAGATGTTGAGGTGGTGGAGGTGGTGCTGAACGAGCTGGTGGAAGACGAGGACGTGGAGGAGAAGCTGGAGGTGGAGGCGGCGAAGGAGGATATGGAGAACGAGGCTGTCCCACTGTGCTTGGCCTGGCCTGGCCTGGCGTCTCTGTGAAGTGGCTCCTGCCACACGACCCGCGCTCGGCGCGGCGTGTGGAGAATTGTTTGTCGTTCTCTGGCTGCTGCTCTTCATCACTCCGACTCACCCCATGTCCCTGCCGTGCTCTCCAACCTCGCTCCCGCGCACTCCTCTCTCTTTCTCTCCACTCTTTTGATCGCTCTCGCTGGCCGCGTCGCCACTTGAGGGATTCTTGTGTTGATGCCGCCACCATGAAAGGATTCCGTAGATCCTGGCCGTCGTCTCTGTTGTTGTTGCTGCCTCCACCACGCCAGCTGCCGCCGCTGCTGCTGGTGGTTGGTCCCGGGGCTGGTCCCGGTGCCGGTCCCTCCGACTGCGAACACAAATCATAAATTGGCGCCTTAAAATTTATCTTCAATTTCGAGACCCCATGCGGAGCACGGCGAATGGTGTTTGAGAATTTATTGCTGCATTTGCAATAAATTTTCTCACTGTGCATGGAGCGGCGTCGTGTGCCTCACTCTCTCGCTCTCCCTCTCTCCCCCAATCTCACTCTCTTCCTCTTTCGCTTCTATTCTATTCCCGCTGGTGGCTGGTGCATTGGCGAAGTCAGTGGGTTGTTTATGTTGGCTCATTATTAATATTCGCTGATTGCCCCCAATGCGATGCGATCTGCGGCCCGTGGGACCCCTCGACGACGACGTCAGCGGCCTCGCCTCCACCCTCTCCCTCATACTGACTTTAGTACTTGTTCCTCACGCTCCATATCTTCCTCATTTTCATCCTTGCCCCACTCGTCGTCCCTCCTCTGCCGTACCATGGCACCGTCTGTCGGTGATTTTAATTTTCGATGAGAAATCATTTGTTTGTCGATTGACCAGGCCCAGGTGCAGGACTCGGTCCATCCACCGTGACCGATTCCTCTTCGATGGGCTCCACTGGCCGCTGAAAGGCGTTGAGTTGTGATGGGGATGCCAATGTTGTTGGTGATGACGACGGCGTCGATGAAGGCGGCCCCCAAAGGGATCATTCGGTGGTCTGCACTCAGTTGAAATGTTGGCATTTGTGGGCTCTAATTGATGGCGACATTATTGACTGAGGTGGTTCGAGATGTGGACCAATATTTATGGCTTGGCAACGAAATTGGAAAGGACTGGTGAGGGTATGATGAAGTAGGTTGTGTGGTTTGGGTTGATCCATCATGGCATTTAACAGTCAATATCAATTTGACTTCTAATTGTTTTACAATTTGAAGACGAAGTTTGATGCACTATTTTCAAAATTTTGGTAATTTCACAAAAACCAAGATTTTTTGATATTTTTGGGCTTTTATCTTATGATATTTTAATTTGTTATTTAAGCGTATTATATTCACAGAAAATTATTTAAAAAATTTTTTCCTGTAAAATTCGATAATAATTTTGGAATTAACAATTTTCCACATATAAAATGTATTCTTTGTGTATAAATTTATATATTTGACTAAAACTTCGACAGTATGTCTTTGAAGCCTTTCGCACTTCACTAATTTCCGCTCAATATTACGAAACATTATCTAACACATGACGGTCTATTCCATGACAACCTCTCCAGCGATTATCTATTCCATGCCCATCTAGCTCAGGAATGTCTGTCTATCTCTCCAATATCGGTGACTCCTATTCCCCATAGATATATCTCGCCAAGTGCCCCGAGCGCATTAATCGACACCTGCTTTGACAGCTTCAAGAAGCCGTCCAACAGAGTGCCTGATAGACGGACAGATAGACAGACAGCTTCCTCCTGTCAGCGTCGTCGACATCGACAAATGGTCGATTCCTAGGAAAAACCCACGATTATAAATAAAAACAGCACAAATATAAATTTCCACATTTTTAATCGAACTGGGACGGCGAGAAAGAATGGGATTGAGTGAGAGACAGAGCGGGACAGGAAATAAGCCATTAATTACTGAGGTTGTCATCGGGCAGCAGGAAGAGAAATTCTCCTAAAGACAAGAACAACAAGCAGGAGTTGTGACGACAGCGATGAGTGATGGCGATGACGTCGACATCGAGTGATTGCGGTGACGACGACCAGCGACTACGACAACTGTGGCTGGCGACAACGACAATAGTTGGCGACAACGATCGCAAATAACGTTTGACGACAACGCTGACTAATTTTTTCCAGAGTCCAGACATTAGTTTAGTACGAATTCTATTGATTTTACCAACAACAAGTACAGTGGCAAAAACATATACATGTTGTTGAACAAAAATGACGAAAGAAATAACATAGACAACAACAATATTAATGGTAATAACAATATTCAACGCGCAAAAACCTCAACAACAATACACATTGATTACTGTCAATATTTTGTTCGTCGCACGCACTGACAGCTGTCAACGGCGAGAGAGACAGACTGACAACGTGGCACGATGGACATTCACCATCCAGTGAGAGAACATGAGGTTGTGGAGAGAGGGTGGGTGGTGAGAGGAGGTGAGCGGATATGCGGAAAACTGTCAAATCGTAGTGAATAATGAGAAAATCGTAGTATGAAAATTTTTTTCCGTTTTTGATAGTCTAAAAAATTTCATATTTATGAAGCCATGGAAAAGTTGGGCGTAAACTCGTAATTGTAATAAATGGGAATATTAAAAAAAAATTGTTATTGCCCATTTTAATAAGAGTGTCTGAGACATATTCATATATGAAATCATAGAATATTTGAGTGTTAACTCGTAGTTTTAAAATATATTTTAAAAACAAAAATAGTATATAAAATATTGAAAAAATATATTAAAAAGATCTTTATTAAATAAATCTGGATTTCAAGAATATGTCGACTTTTTGACAGTTATTTCTTATTTCTGTGTACCTTTGTAGAAGCAGGAAGTGAGACAGACAGACGGAGAGGTACGGACAGAGTGAGAGAGGGTGGTGGTCAGGGAATAAGAGGGACCCAAATCCGCCTGCAGTGCAAAGAATGGCGAACCAATGGCGACAATATGGCGACGTGTGCGGCTGTCAACGTGTCGGTGCCAACGCGAGCGGCGTGACCGACAACAACTGCAAGTGGAGCAACAACAACGGCGCGAAATTGTCAACAATCAGTCGTCTTCAACAAAAACAACAACTGAAAGCACTTCACTCGACGGCAAAAACCAATTTAACAAAAAGTCGATGTAATAAAAAAGTCAATCGAAATAAAATGTACATAAGTTGAATTTTTAACATTTTATCGTCTCGACACTTGACATCGATTTTATTTTAAAATTTGCATTCGAGTGCCAAAAAATCAATCAATCGGCATTTTCGCCATTTTCCCTCCCCCTCTCCCTCTTTCATTCTCCCTCTCTCGACTCGCTTTGCGATATTTCTCTCTCTCTCTCGTTCTGGTTCGGTTTTTGCTCCCGCCACCCAGCGTTTGATGTTCGCGAATCGACATTTGCGAGATGTCAGACAGGCGAGATGTTGACAGGCGAACAGCGACAACAACTTTGATGTGACAGGCGACTAATCGTCGATGTCTGTCCGCTATATGTCTGGTTTCCCCCTCCCACCCTGTCAGTCTGTCTGTCCGTCTGTCAGTCTCTCAAAGTGTGAGTTTCACTAAGAGTTTCACTGAACTTGGTCTTTTGTGAGATTTCAGGATGCATGAGTCACATTTCGCTTTTTGAGCTCCATTCGTCTATCCGTCTCTCTATGTTTCCATGTCTCTTTTCTTGTCTTGTGTCTCTTTTCCGTTTGTTCGATATTGAGAGATTAATTCGCAAAGAATCAATTATTCAATTACATCCGACCAACCTCTTCTGCCTTCCACCTACCTCAGAATTTTGCATATTTCTTTCTCTCTCGGTGGCAAAGAAAAGCGGCAGAAATTCTCCACCAGCCACTGATGGCTCCGGAGTGAAAGTGCCAGAATATGTAAGCGATTGTGAACACATTAATGCAAAAGTGATTTTGTATGCATGAATAGAAGTGTGAGAGAGAATGTAAGCGAGTGAATGTGTGCGTGTGAATGAGTGAGTTTCAATGTTTAAGTGTGATTATTTTCGTGTGTTTGTGTTTGAGGGATGCGCGAATGTCAGCTCTTATCAATCTTATTGCGCCTCCCTTGTGACAGTTGACACGGCTTCCGCGGTTTTCAATTGACTCCCGCAACGCCTCCCATCTCGCTCACTCCCCTGACCCAAACATTCATTCAGTCTATCAATCAGTCACTTTACCTCTCTATCTCTCTTTCTCACTCTTGCTATTCTCTCCATTTCATTCCCTCTCGACCTCCTCTTCTACCAGAATCGTTGCTTTATCTTCGACAATGTGTCGTTGGGACATTGTTATTGTTGTTGTAATTTCTCTTCGTTTACCACTTCGTTGTTGTTGTTATTGTTATTGCATTTTGATGAATATTGTTGTACATTTCGCCATTGGTTTTGTTGTTGCCCTTTGATATGCAACCAACTCAGACTCGTTTTATCTCGTGGCTTGATTTCGTATTCTGGTTGTTGCCATCGTTCACGTTATGGTTACTGTTGTTGTTGTTGTTGTAATCATTGTTCATTTCGTTGTTGTCATCGTTCGCTTTTTTCATTATCGTTGTCATCGTTCACTGTGGTTTTTATTGTTCTTGTTGCTGTTGTTGTTGTCCACACATCCCATCCCACCGCCAATCGCCTGACATGCCAAACGTTGCCAATGATCGATCACTGTTGTCAGAGGTGCTTTACGACTGACACTCGCCACAGGAGCAGCGGCAGCAGCAGCCAGAAGATAAATTACAACAACAACACGATTATTTACAACAACACAACGATCCGCACAACGATACTGCACATGTCACTTGGCCTCAACCAGGACACGACACGACTCGAAACCCCTTCGCACGTCGATCAAAATCTGTCATGTTTTCTTTTGCCTTTTCTTCTCGCTTTTGTTCTTATCTTGTTTTCCCCCCAACCCATCGAAAGGGCGTTCAAAAAGGGGCGTGGTTTAGGCATCTCCCCTGCCGCTCCTCCATCTCTTCGATCGATCCATAAATTTACCCCATCCATCCATTGCCTTCAATTCTTCCACGCCGGCGATCGTCATCGATCAACAGCGTTCATCGGTCATCGGTGGCCTCATCAAAGAAACCGATCCATCAAACGATCGATGGACGAGCGATTGATCGTCGCTCGCTGGCTCGTCTCGTCTCGTTGCACGGGTCTCTGGGCACGGGGAATAAAATTAAGAAAATTACAACATGTGTTGCCAATCAGGCCGACGGCCGCCTGCCGCCGCTGCGTTGACTCCACACGATGGACGGGAAGGAGGAGGAGAAGGACAAGCACGAGGAGTCACTTGCGCCTTCGTCGATTTCTTGTTCGACTCCGTCATCTCCTCCTTCTCTTCCCGCACATAATTCCTTCGCAATCACTCCTTCCCGCTGAACGAACGCCTTGAGTTTGAGGTGCACATGGGGCTCGAAGGCTGGCAGTTCTGACAGCTCGTGTGGTTGTTGTTGTTGTTATTGTTATTGTTGTTTTTGCCGATGTTACCGCCTGCAACTGCTGCTGTCAACGGGCTACGAACGATGGCTTCGACGTCGCCGTCACCATCGCGTCGGCATAAATTGCAACATCAACAAGAACAACTAGAACCGCAATTACAATAACAAAGCCATCAACAACAACCAGATTCAGCAACAACAACACCAGGTTTTGCAACAAATACAACTAGTTTTGACGAGCGTGGCAACAACAAAACCAAAGGCAACGAAGGACAATCGATCTTGTTCAACGGCCAACTTTATTGATGACCTCTCTCACTCCCTCCTTCAACTTCATCTCTCTCTCTGTCTCTCTCTCCTTCTCGCTCTCCCTCTCAGTCTCGCTCAGTGCGTGTTCGCGTGAGTGTCGCTGATTTAATGCGTCGATGTGTGTGTGCGAGTTTGATAATATCGTACAACAACAAGGACAACAACAACAACGGGGAAGGCGGCAGCGTGGCGACGACAGTAACAACAATAACAAGAGCTTCGACAGCGAAACAACAAAAACAAAAACACCAGCAATATCAACAACAACTCGAGCATGCAACAAATTTTGACAGGTTCGCTTTCTTGCTTCACATGTGTGTGTGTGGTGTTGTATTTGTTCTTGTTGTTGTTGCGAATGGTTATATTGAGTTCTGGTTGTTGTTTTTGTTCTTGTTGTTGTTGTCGCTGCGCGTCACATTTATCACAAATTCAATGAATAATAATTTTCGTCGTGCGTGACGTGCGAATCTTATCTGATTGAAGCCGATGGATGGCGAGGGTTGCCGACGTCGGCGATGATCAGGATGGCGATGGTGATGATCACCATTGCGCTCATGATAACTATGTTAATATTGTTATTGCTCCTTGCAAGGACGAGCGGCGACGAGCAGCGACGACGTCCTACCGACCCTCGCCCGAGATTGAATTTTAATTATCGCTTGCATCGGACGTCTCTGGGTTGTTGTTGTTGCTTAAATTTGTGGCCGGTGGCCTCGTTGTTGTAGTTATTGTTTTCTTTGTGGTTGTGGTTTTTTTCTTTCTGTTGTTCTTGGCGTGGTTTCTGCTGCTGTTCTTGTTGGTTGTTGCTGCTGCAGTTGCTCTATTGTTGTTGCTGGTTTTTGTTTTCACTCGTTGGTGGCTCTTGTCGTTTTCTCGTTTGTGAATAGTTGTTGTTGTTATAGTTGTTGCATAAATTGATATGTCATAAAATGAAAATTTATCGCCATGATTGATGACAGACATTTTGACAAAATGAAAAAACAAACAGAAAATTAAAAAATCTAAAAATCGAAGCGATTTACGACTAAAGTGAGCAGCTTTAAAAAGGAATCGTAGGAATAAAAATCCACAATATCAATTAATATTTGCCCTTCGCTTCGCTGTTGAAGTTAATTGAAAATTAACTCCGAATCAGAAATTCGCGGATGAACAGCGGAGAAGGAACGATGAAATTTTCCATAATTCAAAAAGAATTATATTTATTTCCTTTAATTTGTTATCAAATTATTATTTTTCAGACATACTGATTGATACTACAATTTTTTTTTTTTAATTTTTTATCGTCTTCAGTTTGAAACGCTTTACAGAGTTTTTTTTATCAGTCAAAAACATTTTCTATGGCTTTTGGTTTTCTTTGGTCTGTAACAATTTTGGTTTGAAATGAACTAGCAATTGTTCTACACGGCAGCGAGGACAACAAAAACAACAGCAAATCGCAAAAAGAAGCAACAAAAAACCCCGACAAACAACAATTGCAACTACAAACAAATCCCCAACTACAACAAGGGAGACTGCAGCAACAATGAAATGTGTTGGCAACAATTTGTGGAATTTTTTCGCTGTCGCTGAAGCTGTCAGGGTTGCCATCTTTGTTGCAATGGCAGTTGTTGTCATTGCTGTTGAAATTTTTGCAGTTGTTGTTATTGGTCTCATCCGACAGCGATTGCCACAAACCTCGACAATTAAGAGCTGTCATCAGTCGTTGAACAACATTTTTACAATTTTTCACATTCCTTTATTTATTCTCGATGTTGTCAGTTTTCTTGTTGTTGTTTTTCTTGTGGTTGTCCTCTTTGTTGCCGTTTTTGTTATTGTTGGCATCGACGGTAATAGTGAAGTCAACCCAAGAGTTGAGGTTGTTTTTCGAGTACCACATGTTGGTCCCATGAGTCAGAAAGAGACTTGAAGATAAGTGTTTAGGAGAGAGGACGTAAAAGAAAGAAGGAAACTGGAATATAGAGAGAATTAGTAGGAAATAATTGTACTTAGCATTACACTATGAGAAAGATTTTAAATTCCCATTTATCATCATTTCAAACCAGAATACAAAATAACAAAACTCTCATATAATTAACTATAATTCATTTTCTGCTTTTATTTCGTTTCCTCCTTCCATCACACCTCCTCTCCTCTTCATCTCATCATTATCGACTCGCCTCTCCCGCTGATGGAACCCATCATCTCCACAGGATTGATTTGTCCATCACTTAATCTTCTCAATATCACACCTCGGCGTCTGCTCAGGAACCCCCATTGATCGCCAAAGCGCCTCCAGAACCCTCTAAAATGAGAGAAAATGGAAGCACCAGAAATAGAAAGAGAGAAATAGATAGATGGAGAGAGGTATTGTGGAGCGCCGTAAATATTGAGTAAACAAATACTTTCGATCAATATGGTAAATAAATACAAACGAAGAAAAAGAAGAAGTTTATTCACATCAACAATGAGAAAGACTACTTTTTCAATAAAATGTAATAACACAAAATATAAAAAGCTTTGAAATTTAAATAAACAATAAGAAGAGACTTAAAAATTACATTAATAACGAAAACGAAAAAAATGAAAATAACAACGGAATATGAGTATATAAATAACTATAAAATATGAGCAACTGAATATAAAAAAATATCAACAACGAAATAACAATATTCATGATGGAAATATCAACAACAACTATGGTTATGTTGTCGCCAGTTTCAAATAAATTAATTGTTGGTAAACATTGACAACAGCGATGAGCAGACAGACCTGAGTCGTACTGTCCGTCTCGGTTTCCTTCCACGCAATACATGAATATGTCAACAAACAGTCCAATCACCTCTTCCTTTCTTTCCGTCCCTTTTCTTTTTCCTTTCCACCCATCCTTATTTTCCTTCTCCCTTCCTAGCATTGGCGTCCGTTTATGCACCTTTGCATGGATGTATCTCAGCGATAGTCGAATGCAAACAGAGTTTGTCTGCCTGTCTCTGTCTGTCGACCAAACTATCCACCCAATCCAACCGTCGGTCTGTCTGTCTGTATGTGTGTTTGTCGTCGCCATCAGCGAACATGTTTTCATAAATAATAAAAATATGAAACATTGATTGATGTATTGATTGTTTAATGATATATTAAATACGATGTCGTTATTTATTGTTGTTATTATCATAGCTGTGGTTGTCGTTGTTGTTCTTAGTACAATTATTGTTGTTGTTATGATTGTAGATATTGTTGTTGCGTCTGGTCTCGCTTTCCCTTTTGGTAGTTGTTGAAGGCTATCTATCTATCTATCAATCCACCTATCTATCAGTTCCTTGGCATCGGCGACAAAAAAAAAACCGAGTTGTTTTCATAGCAATGAGGTTCACTTGTGGTAGGTTTGATTGTTGTTGTTGATTTTATGGTCGATTGATCGATTACATGTCATAAAACTATCAACGTGTAATACCAGTAGGCGCCAGAATAAATATACTCCATGTCGTATAGATTTCTCTCTGCCATGCTCGCCTTTCAGAAAGTTTATTTCTATAAATATTTTTCCCCCGGGCTTGATTACTTTGACTGATGGACTCGACAGAGTGGAGACAACCATGGCTAGGTCGATGATTGGGTTTCGTGGGATTTTCATACGAACATATTCTCTCGAGCAAATTTCGAAATTATACAGGGGAATATGTGCGAATATGGTAGGCTGTGACATGGTAGGTTATGACATGTTCTGGATTTGGTATGATATGTTATCTGAGATGTCGTGATGATAAGCAATAATTACCGAGAGTTATGCGAATATACCCCAGCGGATTTTTTTAATATCGCTGCAATTATAAAATCATTCTGAATAGTTCCCCAAGAACTCAACTACAAATCTCATCAATCGACCGGTGCAGAACCATCATCAATAGCATTGACCTCACCTCACCATCGCCTGCCGCTATTCTTCATTCTACTGCCTCCCATCCAATGTTCTTTCCGTCGACCGTCCATCGACCTGCGACAAAACATCGACGACATTAACAAATTATATTTACACACAATCAGAGAGATTAAATCGCCACAGTGGCCGGGAGTCGACTAGTCAAGAAGAAGGAGAGAGAGAGAGAGAGAGAGTGACAGTGGGATGGAGGCAGACAAATGACAGAGGGATCGAAATCGATCACAATTATTTTATCTATCGAAGCTATTACAACGTTCTTCACTTAAGACCACAATAAACACGGTGGAAGCAAACCGCAACCCACACCGTTGACAAATAGGAAGAGAAAAGTGTGCGAGAGAATGTGGAAGCGAGGGAGACAGAAGCGATGGCAGGAGGAAACGGTAGTCAATGCAAATAGAGACTGGTCAGCGGAGAGACAGGACGGACATACGACAAGACCGCAAGACGGCAAGGCAAATGTTTACCAACTCCGAGGTACTGACTGCAGTTGACAAGATCGTACACAAAAGATTAGCCTCGAATGCACTCGACTGAGACCCTTCGAGTGGTTCGAGTGGCTTCGGCGACGCTGTCGGAGTCAGGGATCGGAAGTGGTGAGTGGAAGGAGGGGGATCTGGCGAAGGAATCCAGGTTGGGCCGCAGGAGTTGGAGGCGGTTCGAGGTTGATTTATGATGGGGCATATGAAAGCTGACGCCATCACATACGCTTCAACGAGCCGAAGGAACGAAAAGCAATTAGTTTCGGAAAGTTCCCTATCTCTTCCTCTCTCCTTCTCCCAATCTTTTTCGCTGCCGCTGTCTCTGTCTCATTCTCACCCTGTCATCATTCATCATTCGGGGATTTACTTTTGTCTGCATCGGATCGATTCGGTGGCGACGGTGATGTTGATGGTGCCGGCGACGTCCCGACCTGCATTATGACGCCCGTGTTCAATCGAGGGTGTTATCGGTGGCTCGGGGTTCGGGTGGAGGCTCGGTAGGGTTCGGCTAACGGCGCTATAAATCAATTAATTGGAAATGTCAGTGAGCTGTCAAACAGTAGCCGTCTGTCGATTGTCCGGCCAGGCCCGGCCAAGCGACTCGGACTCCGTCACCGGTTCAGGTCGGTTTGAGTCGGTTCGAATCGAATCAAATCGAATCGAATGGGATCGGTCTGGGGTCCGGTGGAGATTTACCAATGATTGATTGTGTCTGTGTCTCATTAAGTACCGTTACCGCCGTGTGTCCCAAACAAAATCGAACAAACAATACCGTCATTTTTCATTCCACGTCTCGCTCCCTCTCTGCTTCTCTCGTTCTGCCTCTTTTGTCGGTCTTTTACGCTTTTTTCCCTGCACTTTTTTGATGAATCTGAGCTTTGCTGACCAACCAACGCCGTCGCCGCCACCGTGGATGATGATGAGACATCGTCGATAGGCATCGTCTGTCTTTCCCTCAGTCTGTTCGTATCCCCGTTTTTTTTGCTATCCCTACTTGGTGCTTACCAGAGCTTTCTAATGACTTCTTGACCGTGGCGACAGCGCTATCGGTTGCTGAAATGACAACTTGGGATAATTGATTGGCCACCATCACGACGGCCACTCGAGCGTCGTCTCCCGCTGTTTGATGTCCAAAGCCATCGATCTCTCCATCGACGGCCTGCGGACCCACCGACCGACAGATCGCCCGACCGACCGACAGATCGCCCGACCGACCTCCCGCATTCCATTTTGAGTCTTAATTAATTTGTTATGTCGGCGTCTGGAATCCTACAAAGCTAATTTCTAGTTTCTTCTTCTCCCTCTCTTTTATTTTTCTCGTTCACTATCTTTCTCGCCTCACGTGTTGTCCGTCTTTCTATCTGTCTATTTTCTGTCGATCGTTTGATATTGTTTGCCACCTACTGTGCGTCGCCATGTGGCTAGAGGCGATGCGCGCAGTTTTATTGAGCGCGATGTCCACTATACTGACATCTGCTATATCTCTTCCTTATTTTTGTGGGAATTTTATAGTGTATAAAAATATATAAAAATTCTCATTTACATCTATAATTATTTGAAATTTTATAGTTAAATTAAAAATTCAAATGTAATTGTGTATATTTCAATTTATTTATAGTCAATTTCGTTAACTTTACTTTCAAAATTTTCGTAATAAATTAAATCATGTAATATATTATATTTGATTATATTATATTAATTATTATTACAAAGATAAACCTCCTCACTTCTCTCCTCGAGATATCGTTTATATCGATATTTTCTCCTCCACCTCAGTTTTCATAACCCTTGGCAGACCATCAACTCGTCTGCCTTATTTTAATGAAATAAACAAAGACCAAGTAAAAAAAGTCAAAAAAAAGGAGCAGAGAAAGGATAAGAAGAAAAGAGAGAGCGAGACAAGCTGATATATTAAGATATCAGCTGGAAGATAATCCTTGGCATGACTTCGCGAAGACAGCAGCTGCAAGCGATGAAGAAAGTAAGGGATTTAGTCAAGAAGGAGCGGGAATGGAGGAAGGCTTAATTATGAAAAGTAGACTGGAAGACAGGCAGACCGACAACCAGGCAGACGGACGAGTATTCGGACGTAGGAGTAGTCGGAAAGGAGAGAGCGAAGAGGTGCAGTGCGAAAGAAGTACCGAAAGGAAAGAATGTCGTAATCAGCACAAAAAAATGGAAGTACGATGAGCAGGAGTTATAAATAAAGGAGTTGGAATTAGCACGAGAAAATGAAGAAATAAATACAGATGGAGTTATAAACAAAAATTCGGTAACTTATATCCCAAAAACCGAGGGACATTCAGGGGTCGAAACGACTCGCAGATGTCCATGGAGAGATAATTAGTCAGTCGCCGACTGAGAAGGACAGACCATCGCTCATAAGGACCAAGTAATCCCAAAAATCGAAGGACCCACCATGAATCGAGCCAGTTGCATGACAGACGACAGGCGGACAGACAAAGAGAAGGACGGACAGATTCAGAGAAGGACAGACAAAGAGAGCGACGGACAGACAATAAGGCCGAGGATGAGGGACCGATCGTGAGTGAGAGACAGACATGGTAATTAGGAATGACAAGCAAAAGTATGAATTATCACCGAAATGTCATTTGGTCGTGATGAGGCGGGACCCGACACAGGAGGCGACAGATGACACAAGGAGGCGGCGACGGACGAGTCGGATGACAGCACGGGGTGGAATAAGGTTAGGAAGGAGAAAAATAAGCAGAGGAGATCTGACGAAAAGAGGAATGACGGGATGTGAAGTCAGATGATGGACCAAGGGAGTGATGAGAATTAAATAAAAGATGAGGAGGAGGAGGAGGCGGAGGAAACAAAAGACGACTTCGCTATGTGTGTGGGACGAACGCGGACGCCAAGATTTTGATTTTAGTTTTTTCTTTTAAAATTTTTGGTATGCTTTTCATTCCTTTCTTCTTCTTTGATTTTTTGAGTTTTATTTTTACTCAGCTCATTTCAAGCGAAAAACTTTGCTGTCAGAAATTTTAAGCCGGTTGCGCTTCGTTGATAATTTTAGGACTCCACTTTGTTGTTGTTGTTGGGCATTTATTTGACATGACAAATGATTTCGGAATGTGACAAAAAGCACTCGAGTGGGATTAGATTTTGCTTGTGATAAATTAAAGGCGATCATCGCAGACCCACGGCAGCCTCGTCGTCATCAGACGATGACGAAGGGGTTCAGACGTCACCCCAGCCCCCACCACCTTTTCTTGGTTGTTGTTGGTAGCGGGTGGGCAGACAGAGATCCCCAGACGCTGGTGTTTAAGAAGATTGAGCAGTAATTATTTCGATGTCGTTCCTAATGGCGTGAGACGGAGGGCAGGAGAGTTTTTCATCTCTATCACTCTCGGTAGCTCGGTCTCCCCGACGGATTTGATATTTATTTGGCAAACAGATGATGAAAACAATTTATCACTGCGGGGGATTACGATGAAAGAGCAGCGTTTATAGTGCGAGGCAACAATGGCCGGGGTGAGGGAGCGACACGGAGAGAGAGGAACAGAAAATGGCCTAAAATCCTCGGTTGCTTGGAGGAGGAGGAGCAGCATTAATTAGTCGCTTCGGTCCGCTGTGAATTTATCTTGTTGGCACCTGGACGCTTCGTCGGTTTCCTTGAATTATTCATCATAATAATTTAAATCCAAGGAATTGTTTTCTTTTTTCAAAATGTATTTGTCTTTTTGTTCTCTGATATAAATATCAAAATATTAGATTATTCAGTATTTCGATCTTTATTAAGGACTTATAAATTTCATGAAATTTTAATTTCAAAATCAAATATTCACGTTATATTCTGTTATATATTTATTATTATTTTTTTTTTAAGTCGTAAGAAACAACCTAAAAGCACTAAATTGGCCCCAAAATTATACATTTCTTCGTCAATATTAATATCATGTCTATTTGGATATCATTTTTGTTTTTGTTTTTCATTTGGATATATTAACTATTTTTTATTTTTGTTTTTAGGCCAGAAAAATTCAAACCAATCTAAACTGGCTTAAAATTAAATCATCTTTGTATGTTTATAGTGTTAAATCATATACTTCATTAATAATATTCAATAGAATTAATTGCTCCTTCCATTTTTACGCACATGCTCCCTTTACTCGTTCTCTGTCTCTGTCTCTTTCGCTCTCTCGCACCCTAATTTCTCACTTTCCGTCTGTCCCGCCATCCCGACGGATCCGTAGAAATAATTGGCGCATGTTGCCGCGGTGATCCATGGGGTTCATTAATCATTTCTCGATTATGACAACGCCGACACCGACCTCAGAACTTGGCTCCGTTGGCGACCAAAGCAAAAAGGGTTAAAACAAACACACGCACACAAGCTCACGCACACACACACAGTCGCAGCGCGGAGACCGCACTAAACAAACAATGGACGATGGTTCAACAAAACACCCGGCCATCCATCCATCAATCAATCAATCATGACGGCAACACTGTCTCAATCAGCACACAACGGTGAATTCACCATCAGCGTCGATTTTTTTCTCGTTGCTATTCTGGCTGATGTTGTTGTTGTCATCGTCACTGGCGTCGTCATTATCGTTGGAAGTTGGTAAAAAGCAACAACAACAGTGGCAACAACTACTCGTACTGCGGTGGGGGAAAAAAATCGAGTCACCAAATTAGTGGAATGTCAGCAACATTGTCACCGAATGTTGTTGTTGTTGTTTACCAACTTGAGAGACAGACCACAGAGGGAGAGAGTTTTTGTTGTTTTCCTTTTTTGAAAAAAAATTGCAGGTTTTTATTTTTTGCAAAAGTTCTCATTGTTGTGGTAGTTTCTATATATATGGTTATTGTTGGGATTTTCGTTCACATCGTTGTTGGTGTTGTGAAGTCATTGTTGTTTTTGGTTGTTGGTGTTGTTGGGTCATCAATCTAAAAACTCTTGCCAACCAGCGGGACTCATGCCAACAAAAGCAAAGAAATTTAACACGGAAAAACAATGACAAAAAAGGCAACGACAACAAAAGCAACACTAACAAAGCAACAACAAAATTACAATAACAAAAAAGCAGCGCTTTTGCGACTTTGAGAACACTGTCGAGTAGACACAATCCGTCATATTTCCACAGTCCGCCAGCCATCCATCCATCCGTCCATTCAACCGACCCAACCAACAGCCTTCCTTCCATCCATCATGCATCAATCATAATTTATTATTTAAGTCGTCGGTGCCCACCACAAGCCCGCCACCCCTTCACCACCCTCGCCGTCCTCACCAGCCCTGCCCAACCCCCGTCATCACAATCACCATCGTCATCATCATCAGCGAGCAAACTGAAGCATATGAAATTTCAAACCAAGAGCCGACGACTTTCCTTGGCTTTCGTGCGGACAACTACAACATGAACAGTAATGACAACAACAACAATTATATTGAAAACAACTACAACAACAACACCATCAATTTCGATGACTTCGGCGGCTGGCAAATGTGCACGATGAGTGAGTGAGTTTGTCAGTGAAGGAAAATTAATGAGTTGGTGTCACCGACTTTTTCTTTTTCTCTCCCTCTCTTTCCCTTCCCTCTCGTTCTCTCCCTCGTCCCCGCGCTTTCTGACCCGCAGATTTTTCCTCCTCGTTCACCCAGTTCTACTCCTCCCGTTTCTGCCGTTTCACGCCATTCGGTTTCGCACTCAACAACCACGGCCTGAGAACTGGGTTGCGGTGATTAAGGGTCTCGGAAATTTCGTTCTGCAGTTTTTCATTATCACCATCATCTCCGCGCAGCTATCCATCCACATATCCATCCATCCATCTATCCATGCGGTCATCTATCTATCTGCCTGTCTTGTTGTCCAAGTTGGGCGAAGCTGGGTCATCACTGAGCAGGCCATCATCGTCAGCTCCATCTTTGTCATTGTACGAGATGGGTTGAGGCGACGAGAAGCACCGGGGTCGCCACACGCGAAGATGGAAAAGTGTGGAATGAGGAGAAAATAGCAATGGAAAAAATTGATTATTACATTTTTCATAAGGATATCGCGTTGCTTAGAGTAAATGGAGGATGGTAAAAAGCAAATGATCAATACCAAAGAGGGTCATGCCGTGGACCTGCGACGTTTCGGATTAATACGTTAATACCCAATGACAGCCGCATGGGGCGTTGCCAGAGGGAGGCATAAATTGTAGGAATTATTACCACTGTACGTTGGGGCCACCGCTATGCAACATTAATTCCTTTAAACTGTCGGTGGCTCAGTTGTCGCATATTTGTCACAGCCTTTGGGAAAATGCAAATTTTACACTCTGAAAAATTTGCCAAAACGAAACAAAAAAATAACCAAAAACAAAAACAGAAATTGCAAAATTCTCAGAACAGAAAAAGTCAGGGGCTCGTGGAAACTTGTTGAAGGAAGTGTAGGAAGTCAAATGTTGTGAGTGGGGGTAATCGTCATGGTGGACACGTTGGAATGGCTTAATTTTGTTTATTGATGCACTTAATAAACCTCTCTTTATGAGGCGAGAAATTGAAAAAAATTCCTCACAAAATGTATACATTTTATAGAAAGAATTTGTAACAAAAATTACAACAATTTATACACTTGTGAATATATATAGAGACCATAGATTTCAAGACTTCGTATGAGTCTATTTTTATATATTGTTCTTAACTATTAGACGTCTAATAAAGTGAGTTTTCTTTTAATTTTTAATATTTTCCATCGTATAGTTTTTTATACAAAATTTGTATTTTTATATTTAATTTGAAAGGATTATCATAAAACATTAATTTTTTAACTTATGATTAAGATAACAAGTTCAAATAAAACCGTATAAAATAAATTGTAAATTAAATTAATAATCCATAAAATATCTAGGGTCGGATTACCCTTTCAGTGTACCGAAAGCACTGCGAGAAAAACCAGTTGCGAGTACAGCCGGTTGCTTTTCAAGAAAATTTATGATGAAAAATGAGGATGAAAAAGCACGAAGAAAACCGAAAATTAATTTAAATGAATTTGAATGAGAACGAGGTGAGACAAACGATGAGGAAGCGCCTGGGGCAAGGCCGGTCGCATGCTTCGATGCTTTCGTGGACATTTCGTTAGACAGATGGACGGACAGAGCCACGATACATAGAACGAGAAGAAGTGGGAGAGCGGGACAGACGACGAGCAACAAATTAATGTTAAGCACTTGTAATGAGTACAAAATGGTCGCCATTTGTCATAGAAAATAAATTGAATTTTTTCCCTACAAAAGAAATATCAATTTATATGCATGAGGAAGAAAATAAACTTTTCGTTTTCGGACGTGCACAAGTAGTGGTTGTTATTGTTGTTGCTTTCTCGGTTACCCACGGTTGGAATGTGAAAAATTGTATAGTTGGTGCTGTTGGTGTAGTTGTAGTGAACACAATTAACTTATCATTCTGAGCATTTAATTAATGACTATTTTTCGGTTGGAAATTGTTTTTGGCAGTTGTTTGAAAATTTTGTAAAGGCACTCATGTTGCTGTAAGTTTCAGTATAATAATTTCATCTAATTTTTCTGTAACTTTTTTCTACTATTGAAATTGTTATCATTTAGGGTTATTTGATGTTTACTTACTTTGTTCCTATTTTATTTCCAGATTGCAGTTTTTATTAATTTTTACAAATTCTTTTTCGAAGCGTCCTTAACCTTTCCTTTTTTCATCCTTCGCTACTTCTTGACTTCTGCTGCTGAAAACCCCTCAACTCCTATGTGATTTTTAAATCGACATCTTCTCTTGTAAAAGCCGCATGGTGCTTCTTCTTCGGAGGCGGTCTTAGATTGATTGACATCTCTCTGCCAACAACCCGCTGCGTGACGCGGATGCGGTGTCGTTGCGTTGCCGTCTGTCTGTTGCCTGCTGCCTGCGTCTGACAGGCAATTGAAAAGCTTTCAAGCTCTGTTGTTGGCATTAAATTCAAGTGACATATCAGTGATGGAATCTCAAGTGAGTGATAAATATACATACATATACCTAAGTACAGTAAAAAAACAACAACATATACAACAACTGACAACCTCATCCACCATAAAAAGCCATTGAAGTAGATAAAAATCAAAACAGAAACAAAAAATCAACGAGAAATTAATTTTTAACAAGCTGTGATTTAAAGTGTAAAAAAAGATGGCAACACTTGAACATTTCTGTTATTGTTGTTGTCCTAATTTTTCTTATTTTTATTGCTTTTGTGATAGGTGTTGTTGTTACCAAAGGTGTTGTTGTTGTTGCCAAATGTGTGTTGTTATCTCAGCTGCTGCTAATGGTTGATTGAGTACGATGACTGTAGTCAGATGGGTTGCGATCTCATATGGTGGCATCGACCATCAACGGTGGACGACGGTAGAGTCTCTTGGGAGGTCGGTCGGCTCTTGGCCGATGTGTTGTGGGGTTAAAAAGATCTCTCAGCTGGCATCATCCCAAGAGTCCGAGAGTCGGCGGGTCTCTTGTGAAGGCCGACGGGTGGCCGGACGATGTGGACAGATGATCACAGCGTGAGACAGGCTTTGAGGAGGAAATGTTGATTAATTGATCGGAAAGCTCTTTTGGCCTCCCAGTCGTCGGTGAAAGCAGTGGCAAGACTGGGATGAAGAAGTGATTCTCTTATTGTATTCTATAAATAATCATCATATAAATTAATTGCACATTTTATTTCTCATTTCCCACACTTTGTATTCTCAAATCTGATATAACGGTAAATAAAACCACTTTCGTTCTAAATAAATTTTCATAATTTTTCTGTTTTCGATTTCACCAAAGTAACTGGGGATAAAGTAATACTTTTCGCTCTCTTAGGTTAACTTCATTAAGCCATTTGCATTTCCTACAACTATAGAAAAACTTAGTAATGACAACAACAGTAGTGGCTGTAGGAACACCAATATTGATAATAAAACCAACAACATTGACTACAACCTCAACCTCACCTGCCATGTTGTCATCATAGTCGTTTTTCTATCATTATCATCTTCTCCATGCTTCGTGCCGCCATTTTTCCTCCACCTCACACTTTCGATTCCTTCTCAAATACTGGAAACATACACCACATCGAGTACCACCACAACCTTTGTCTTTTCCTATCACCTTCGCTACCTTCGTCCTTCTAACCTCCCCTGCCTAGGTTACCCCGTCTATCCTCGTTACAGGTCTTTCCTCTCCCGTGTTCATCGCTCCCTTTCTCAGGTGTTCTTCACCTTCTTGTCTCATATTGCCTACTACCATTACCTTAACAACCCTCTTGACCTATCTCTTCTCTCCTTACCTCATTCCAAGACCTACTTTCAACACCTCACTTTGCCTCGTCTTTGCTTTTTCCCTCACCCTCGTCATCCCGTCTCCACCTATCGCCTTGATCACCTCAACCAAAGTCAACACTACTCCTTCGCCTCCTCTACACTCCTCAGCTCCTCAAACCACTTTTATCTTCTCCCAACTCTTTCGCCTCCTCCACCACCTTCACCTTTGTCCACATCACCGCCACCTCGACCACCATCACCAACACTATCATCATAAGCATCATTGTCATTTACTGCTAAACGAAAATGCCGGTAAAATTGCTTCCGACACGTAACGACATGGCGGCACTTCCGGCCGACGGCATGAGCCCGCTTACGTGAAGCGGAAGACAGAGAGAGTGGCTGGCTGAGAGTAGTAAGGACTGAAGAAGACAGTAGGTAGCGAGGATTGAATCGTGGGTATTGAAGGAGAGATTGAAAAGGAGGAAGAAGGAAAAGAGATGATCAAAAAGGAATAGAAAAATATAATAGTCAAGAGCAAAGGAAAGCAGAGGAGCAGAGAAGTGTAGTAGGAAAAGAGGGAAGAATCAGTGAGAAAAGAAGAGTGTTAACAGCTGGGGTGAGTGCGAGGGAAATACACTCAGAAGACTCGTTCTGCCTGGAAAGTGAAGGCGAAATGTTTAAAATCGTTTTCACATTCTCTCAGCCATTTAGAGAAAGTTTTCGCATGTTTTTGATGGTGGTGACAGGGTGGCATAAGAGGTAATGGTAATGGAGCAACGACTTGTTGGGTACAGGAGGAAAAATAAATAGTGATAAATAAAGAGAGAGAGAGAGTAAGGAGTACGTCTGCCTACGGTCGCGCCTCAAATAGCTTCGTCTCTCCCTTTCTGCCATTAGTATCCTTGGTGAAAAGCAATTCGCATGATAAGCTTTTTAATGTTATGCTCTCTCGCTCTCACTTTGAATATCGTGATGGTGATGACGATGGCGGTGCTGATGATACTGTTGATGGTGTTGGAGGTCATGATGTTGGTTGTGGAACTGGTGGGTCTAGGATCGGGTTGGTGTTGTTGTAATTGTAATGTGTTCATGTTGTTGTGTTGATGGTGCTTTTCCCACTGGTTTATTGTTGCAATAGTTTGTCGGTCTTCGTTTAATATCATTTTGTTTTTGTAGTCAGGATTGTTGGTTCATTGTTCTTGTTGTAGATGCCACTGCCACATTGCGAACCGCATAGCATGCCATCCGGTGAAAGCGATTAAATTGCTCTCGTTATTGAGTTGTATTCCATGTAAATTGGTTGCTCCGAGCTTCATTTCGCCCCAACCCCGGAAAGCCACACTTGCTCTCCATCTCGCTCTCTCTTTCTCTCTTCCTCTAGTCTCTCTGTGCCTCGGTCTCTCTGGTCTTTGGTATTTCCGGAGAAATGTAAACTTTGATTTTCACTAAGTTGGCTTCGTATGCTGGGTCTGCTGCAGTCTGTCCGTTCTCCCTCTCTTCGTTTTCCTCTATCTCTCTCTTCCTCTTTCTCTATCGCTCGCATTGAGTTTGGTTTTTCCATTGGTTGGCTTCGTTTTGAATTCCATTGAAAGTGTCTGAATATTTCCGGAGGTTGTTGTTGTCGTGTGCTATTCCTTTTAAAGTTGTTGTTTTACATAGTTATGTTGTTCTTGTGATTATATTTGTCTTGGCAATGAAATCTGTGACAAAACCCCAATGAATTTGTTTAAATGTAAAGACGTCGCCAAGGACCCTGATCCTGAACACCATTAGGGCAAACATTTTGCGGGTCGAGAGAACGGCGAGAGACAAATAGAGCATACCGATTGGAACTCGATAGAACACAGAGACAGAGAATAGAGTTAATGAAGCTAAAGGAGCATAGGTTGAGAATGTTGTTAGGATTGTTAGAGGGAGTTCTAAGGATATAGGGATAATTTGCTAAGGCTAATAGGAGGATAGGTACCAGAGTCGCGGTGATGCGGATATTTGAAATTCATTAGGCGCCTGTAAATGTAAAATATTTAGTAGTAGCCTTTGAACCGAGTTCATTTGGATTAATTGTTGAGGAATGAAGATGTCATTAAACAACAACTTCAAACAACTTCAGTCGGCGTTGTTATATTATGAAAGATATAATTGAGACTATTACTAGAATAATACTTAAGGTCCGAGGCATATACAACTCGATCATGGTTAGATCATAAATGAAGACGTAAACCAAGAACATCAGAGTCAATTTCTTTTCCAACTTGAACATCCAACACGAACTATAGTAGAAGTCCTTACAGTTTAGCAACAATCTATGATCGAGTAACTATGTAAATAAATAATAATCAATAATTATAGAAAAAAGGATAGATACATTTCTCACAAATCAGTTTTTTAAAATTTATTTAAACCCTGAAGCGGTGCAATTGATTGCAAAATGCCACATCTAAAATTCGGCGAATTCTTCGTGCCCCTGTGCATTGAAAATATGTTAAGATAATTCACGATATGCAACTAACATCTCATTGCATTACTAAGTAATCACTTAATTTTAGAACTCGATATATGGTAATGGTATTTCAGAGCAGAACATACGTTTAATTATACCATGAAATATTTGTGTACTGTTACGATTAGAGCTGTAGACATTCGAATTTTTGTTTACTTAATTGCTTCAATTATCGAGCCATAAGAACTCTATCATGGTGAGATCATAATCGAAGGTGTAAATCAAAAACATCAGAGACAATTTGTTTCCCAATCTGAACAGCCAAGACAGACCATAGTAAAAGTTCTTACAGCTTAGCATCAAACTATGGTCGCTTACCTGTGTAAATAAATGACAATCAATAATTGTTTACCCCGAAAAAATACATCAACTCACATTTATCACGTTGTCAGTGCAAACCGAATGAAAGGCCAAGGATTCACATGACTTGCGAAAACTGTTCGCTGTAGATTCGGCAATAAAATTCCTCAAATACATCAAGACTAAGACAGTTAGTATGTTCATTGTAAACATCAAATAAAGCTTGAAAATCCACATGCAAACTATACTTAATACGGTCACCGTGAATTGTTCCAACAAAATCCAGATTAGTATAGTTGACGTTAATTTATTCAGGTGTAGACTAATTCGATGGACGGACCACAATTGTTGGCGGCAGAATTCCAGAAGCTCTTGTTGTTCAGCATGGTCCAAGTCTTTGGTGGCGATGCAACATTCGATAAGTTGGGTCACCATTCGACACACGGCGTCCAGGTACAAGAGCGTCAAAGTATATCCCAAATTGAATACGAAGGTGAACATCTCAAAATTAAAGGAAAAAAACACGGACGGTATTGGATCCCCAATCGAAGGCAGAAACACTTGAAATATGTCATAGTTGACGAATTGGAAAATCTGTACGAGATGCATGAAAGTCAGTACTATAACATGATATCCACAAAACAGTGGTTTCATCCGATATCCTATCGGTTGAACCGTGAGATTCTTCACTTCTTCCACCAATCTCCAAATATCCTTATAAAATCTTATTAATGATTGTTTGTTATTCATTATTTTGAGATGTATCACCGAAATTATCACTGCGTATGTGATGAAAATGAAATGATTAGAAATCATTATATAGTTCAATGAATTATTTGAAATTTCATATTTAACGCTATGCACTTCTTTGAGTACATTTCTAATAAAAACGTAAATAGTTATCAATCGTATAAGGGAAGTGTATATCTTCAATTTCATAGTCATTGCTCTAATTCTGAGCAATTTGTCTCCGGATCGAGTGAGAGAAAAATGCGCCAATCCGAAGAGCACTGCTATATAGTAGGTCGCCCATGTAGAAATCGTGAAGTATCTAGGGCTTATTAGTCTCAGTGCTGACTGCAGCAAGTGCATTCCTGTGTACTCAAGTTCAAAACAATGACTGAAATGAATTTCCCTTTGAATTTCCTTGTTATGGAAATGTTTGTACAATCAAGATTAGCAGAGGCACGTGTCATATACATACATACATATCACCACCAAGTTTTTCCCTATATATTACTTTTACCCATTACGAAATTAGTTGCGTATTAATTCAAGTAAAAAGTGAATGAATGAATTATTAATATTTTCATTAAACTTAAAACAAATCTCTGATTCAGATATTTTGTTGTAGTCAATAAAATTTAACCATACCTATCCAGAGATAGTCGATGAGCATAGAGAAAGAAATGAGCCGAAAATATGTAGAGACTATATGAAAATAGTTAAAAATAATAAAATTTTTTATTTACTTACATATATATATCCTTATTTAATACTATTTGATTAACCAAATTACATGTATGTCATGTCGAAGGGATGGATGAAAACGCTTCAGCCAGAAAGGCATTCTATGCGGAACCCAAGAGTAGTCATAGCCCGAAAAACCGAATCTCCGGTTGAGGGACCGCGTCAACAAGGACCTATCAAACCTAGAAATCTCTAAATGGCGTCAACGCTCGCATTCCAGGAGCGATTCGCGTAGGCTATTGGACGCAGCCAAAACCGAAACACGGATGTATTGGCCACATAAAAGAAATTAAATTCAACAAGACAACGTCAGTCAACATATTTATTTAGGAGTTTGATTTATTTCATATATGGACCATTTAGTTACAACAAAAGTAGTATTCTGAACGGTTGAATTGATAGTTTCTCCATAGTAATACTCAACACCAATTTGAGCCATATAGAACTCTATCATTGTCAGATCATAATTGAAGGTGTAAACCCAGAACATGAAAGTCAATTTTTTTCCCAACCTGAACATCCAAGATGAACCATAGTGGAAGTCCTTACAGTTTAGCAACAAACTATGATCGCTGAACTATATAAATATACAATATACAATAATTATATAATCGAAAAAAGGTCAATTACTCACATTTATAACACTGTCAGTGCAAATCGAATGAAAGGCCAAGGATTCACAAGAATTGCGAAAACTGTCTGCTGTGGATTCGGCAATATAATTTCTTAAATACATCACGATTAAGATGGTTAGTATGTTGATTGTAAACATCAAATAAAGCTTGAAATTCCACATGCAAACTATAGTTAATATGGTTGTTGTGAATTGTTCCAAAAGAATCCAGATAAGTATGGTTGACGTTAATTTATTCAGCTGTAGACTAATTCGATAGACGGACCACAATTGTTGGCGGCAGGATTCCAGAAGTACTTGTTGCTTAGCATGGACCAAATCATTGGTAGCGGTACAACATTCGACGAGTTCGGTCACCATTCGACACACGGCGTCCAGGTACAAGAGCGTCAAAGTATATCCCAAATTGAATACGAAGGTGAACATCTCAAAATTAAAAGGAAAAAAGGCGGACGGTGTTGGGACCTCGAACGCACGCAGAAGAACTTGAAATATGCCATAGTTGACGAATTGAAAAATCTGTATGATTTGCATGAAAGCCAGTACTATTACATGATATCCACCAAACAGTGGTTTCAACCGAAATCCTATCGATTGAACCGTGAGATTCTTCACTTCCTCCATCAATCTCGAAATATCCGTATAAAATCTTATTAAATGCTGTTTTTCATCAATTATTTTGAGATTCATTACCGAAATGATCACTACATATGATATGTAAATAAAATTGTCAAATACCATCGGCTGATCTACTACATTTAATTCAATTCCAAGTTTTACATCGTGCACTATACCAATCATACTTCTAATTAAAAGGTAAATACTTCCTAATCGTATAAGAATCGTGTATATCTTCAATTTGATACTCATTGCTCTAATTCTGAGCGATTTGTCTCCGGTGTGAGTGAGAGAAAAATGCGCCAATCCGAAAATCAATGCTATATAGTAAGTCGTCCATGTAGAAATCGTGAAGTACTGTTGGCTTATTAGTCTCAGTGCTGACTGAAGCAAGTTCATTCCTTTGTTCGCAAGTTCCAAATAATGACTGAAATGAATTTCTCTTAATGTTTCTATGTATGGAAATGTTTGTGAAATCAAAAGTAGCAGGGACACGTTTCTCACAAATCACTACCACCTATTGCCCTTGTATGTGTATTTTTCTTGTAAATATTTACTTATTACATAGTACGCATTACTATATTAGTTTCTGCCATATTCATTCAAGCGAAAAAGGAATAAGTGAATTATAAAATATTTCATTAGTCGCTAGTAGTGGTGATGAATGGATGGTCGATCAAGTTGCACGAGTAGAAAAATGAATGGCAGAAAGTGGATTGCAGATGGAAGACAAGCTTGAGAGCGGGAAGTACGCAATGTATTATTAGATGTATTATCCTTCAGGCGGGTAGAAGCGGTTGGGGTTCAGGCCAAACGATGTAGATCCTTGTTTATACATGCGAAATAAGTATGGTAGAAACACATTCTTGTTTTATATATAGAAGGAATTCCTGACAACTACAGATTTCGAACATTTTTGTATTGAATTGAAGACAGGAGCTTTCGAATGAAGCTTATTACTTTTTTAATTTCGGTGAGTGTATTCCAGTTTTTGCCCTTATGCGTGTACTTTTCCATTTCGACATGTGGGTAGTGCACTAAGGTATCTAATGCTGGGCCCTAGGCCAAACATTACCTACTGTGTAGGATTTCTATTTTTTTATAAGAGACGAGGTGACAGAAGTCAATCTTCAGCGAACTTCCACAAAGTAGCAAGTTTCCTATATGACTAAACGGTTATCTTGTATTAGGTTAATAATTGTATGTGAACTAATGGAAATTAGTAAAATCAAATTAAAACAGTTAATTTTTTTCTACCTATTAAAATCATTTGTAGAATTGTCAAAAGTTAAATATTTTATTCCGAACAAATTCTTCTAAATTCTAAATTTACATCATGAAACTGTGGTGTAAATGATTTGTGTCCCTGTGGATTCAAAATATGTTAAGTTAATTCACGATATGCAACTAATATCCAATTGCATTACTAAGTAGTAATTATAAATGAAATATATTTTACAATTCGATATATGGTACTACGTTTAATTATACCATTAAATATTTGAGTACTGTTACGATTAGAGCTATAGAAATTCCAATATTTGTTTACTTTACTACTTGCTTCAACTATCGAGCCATAAGAACTCTATCATGGTGAGATCATAACCGAAGGTGTAAACCAAAAAAATCAGAGAAAATTTGTTTCCGAATCTGAACAGCCAAGATAATCCATAGTAAAAATTCTTGCAGCTTAGCATGAAATTATGTTTGCTTAACTATGTAAATAAATTAAAATCAATAATTATTTACCTCGAAAAAAGTACATTTATCACATTGTCAATGCAAACCGAATTAAAAGCAATGATTTTCAAGACTTCCGAAAACTTTCCGCTGTGGACTCGGCAATAAAATTCCTCAAATACAATGCTATATAGTAGGTCGCCCATGTAGAAATTGTAAAGTATCAAGGGCTTATTAGTCTCAGTGCTGACTGAAGCAAGTTCATTCAAAACAATGACTGATATTAATTTCCCTTTGAGTTTCTTTGTTATGGAAATGTGAAATGTTTGTGAAATCAAGAGATATCTAATCTCACATATCACTTTCAAGTTTTTCCCTATATATATGTTTACAAATTACGAAATTAGTTCCTGTCATAGCCAAAATTACCTTATTTTATAATTTTGATTTTTTTTCATATTTAGAATGCATATATAGATGTTGTTATATTTTGGACGATTATTTAAACTTTTTTCACAAATATTAGTCAACGCCCACACGAGCCATAAATAACTCTAGCATGGTGAGATCATAAACCAAGATGTAAACCAAAAATAATAGAGACAAATTGTTTTCAAATCTGAACAGCCAAGGAACACCATAGTTGAAGTCCTTGCTGATCAACGTCAAAGTAAGATCGCTTAACTATAGACAAAGAAAGAAAAGAAATAATTGAATTCGATAATTGAATTCCAATTAGCAAGATTAGGAACATACATTCTGCTTTCTGCCATTTCGTAGGGCATTGAAAGCCAATGATTCGCAAGACTTTCGAAAACTATTCGCTGTGTGCCCGGCAATGAAATTCCTCAAATGCATCACGATTATAATGTTAACAGTGTTGATACCATTTGCCCAATATTCATGGAAATGCCGTATCAAAATAATATAAAACATGGTACTGGCAAATTGCTCTAACATAATCCAGACGAATAGAGTTGACATTATTGCGTTCAGCTGCTGACTTATGCGATGTACGGCCCACAATTGCTGGCGACAGGAATTCAGGATGCGGTACTGATCAACGTGAGTCAAGTTAACGGTGGTATAGCTGTATTCAACCAGTTCACTGATTGCTCGACACACAGCGTCTAGGTACAAGAGCGTCAGAATATATCCAATGTTAAAGACGAAGATTAACAAATCCATGTTGATGGCCGTGAAAATAGACGGACTTATATTAGAGAACCACTTTGAATCCAACTGATGTACTAGTAATTGTAAAATGCTGTGGTTTACCAATAAAACGAGCTGAGTCAGTTGAATGCAAGTCAACATAATGACATGATATCCCCGAAATAGTGGTTTCAATCGATTTCCCATCGATCGTACACTGAGCACATTCACGTTATCTACCAAATTCCATAAATCTTCATATAGCTTTGTTAACGCCTGTTTGTCCGTCATTGCTTTCAGATAGAATAAAGAAATTATATTTAATGTGATTACACCTATGAACCCATCAACGGTCATCATTAGGCTCAATATTTTATCTGAGAACGCGTATTTAATATTGTGCAGTAAACGTTTCGAAGTATTAATTACGCAATATAGGCAAAATAAACAGAGCAAATAGTTGTATACCCTCAACTTGATTGTTATTTCTCTAATTCTCAGCGATTTGTCTCTTCGAGTGAGAGAAAAATGTGCCAATCCTAAGATCAATGATATGTAGTAAATCGTCCATGTGGAAATGGAGAAGTATCGATGGCTTATTAGTCTCAGTGCTGACTGCAGCAACTTCATTCTTTTGCTCTCAAATTCAAAACAATGACTGAAGCGAAAATATCATTTGATTGATTATTAAGGCATTTAAGTCCAAATTCCCATTATTTATTTATATTTTGTCTTGGTTGACTAAAGCTGGGCTGTGGCTGAAGGTTGTTCTATTCATATCTGTATGTACTTAAATATTTAATAGTAATGTTGCGTAGGCATGATCAATCACTTCGTTATTATTTTGATAAGCATATACACACATAACCTTCATGAATATATTTTATTTTCAGATGAAATGAAACTGACAGATTTCCTACTTCATTGAGTAACAATTATTAATATGACTATAGCTAGATTTCAGTTGACAAGCCGGGTTCTTGTCTTTGCCCTTAAATTAAGTCAATTAATAACTGTATGTTTATGAGAATAGAACATTAATGTTGAGGGAGGTCAACCCCTTCCCGAGGCCGACCAGCTTGTACTGCGATTAATTTCACCGAGCGAAGGTCTAATAATGACAATTAGAGATGCAAAATGTGCGAAGGGTTTCTTTTTGCCCAACACAAATAGGAACAGCAGAGAAAGAAAAAAAAGAATAAAAACATTAAAAATATTATTGCCGATGAACAATTTTGGGGAAAACATTTTTCAGTATCAAAGCATAAGTTCATTAATCACTAGCGCATACCGAGGAAAATGTATGCACAAATATATTACTTACGCTTTTGACAAACATTGATCATCGGACACTGACAGCTGTCAACACGTAGCTGTCAAGCGAAGGAGCGACGGCGATGGAAAAAATTCAAGAAAGTGAAAAATTGAAAAAAAATGAAATCAAAATTGTTTTGAAAATCCTTAAAGAACGATTAAAACGGAAGCGTTCAATGACTTCGAACGAGGAACGAATTTGGATTTATATCAGAAAAAAAAACCTTCGTGAATGGGAATCAAAAAACAACTATTTTGAATTAAGAATAATGAAGTCGCGAGACATAGGTTAGTGGTGCAATAGGAACAGAAGAGAAAGAGACAGAATGTGCACTTTAGGGAATGGTAAATAACAAGATCGTTAATCATATTAGTGGAGGGTGAATGTGTTGTTGTTGAAATTTTTTTTTTTTGTATTTTGCAGTTATTTTTTCCACTGTAGGGTCATTGTTGCAGTAGTTGTACTGTTGCTGATCTTCCGAAAACTGCAATTGGTGTTATTGATGATGCCACTGTTGCTATTATTGTGTTTTTGGTTATTCTCGCTGTTCCTATTGTTGTTGGAATTTTTGTTATCAACTTCGTTGTTGTAAGGCTTAAATGTCAGTTGAACCAAGTTTGAAAAGATATTTTCCTCCAACTTTAATTTGAGGTATGGTTAAACGTAGTTAGTCAGACTGCGAGGGGAAAGAGAGGGCGAATGGAAGTCTCCGCACTCGGTGTTCCGTGAAATCGCGTTAAGTCGAGGCTGTTGGAGTTTTCCAGTCATGCACTCGACCACCGCACGACAAGATCTCGGCGTGGTGATTTTTCATTATTTCATATACATTTCTGTCAGACGAGCGACAGATTTCGCGTGCGTTGGCAACGCCACGGCGTGACGATAGGCGTTGTCAGAATATGAATTTATGAGGCTAACGTAACGTTGAAGGGTGGTTGGGAGCCGGCGGTGGAAGAACCGGAAATCTTGAAAATCTTAGTTTATAGCAGGAAACATTAAAATTCTGGAAACACCAGTTAAAATTCAGAAAATGGAAATAGGAAATTTAATATTTTTTTCTCAGTGCTGATTTCAACTTATTGATTCATATTTCGACTAGAATTTTTGAACTTGTATTTTCATTTTTGACTTCTTTAAAAGATTTTGAGCTTCTTCTTTCTTATTTTGATTTTTAATATGCTTTATAGATTTGATTTAAAATTTTTCTTGCATTAAAATTAAGAATCAGTATGCTCCAATTTGATAGATTTTTTTCATTTTTTAAATTAAATTAAATTGTTGGACCGACAGATGAAGGTCCCTCACAGATACATAATTTGGTGTTAACCCTGAATTATCATAATAGATTAAGATGGGCGAGGAATTTAAAAGCGTTCTTAATAAATTGCTGCTGCCCAATCATCACTAGAAGCGACAGATCGGCTCTGCTGCTGTCCATAGATCAATGTCCACGCCACAGAAGCGGCATGAGCACAAGCAGGAGCAACAACAACAGCAGCAGCAACATCAGTGTGTTAGCAACATTGTGTGGATTTTTCGCATTTGAATTGTTGCCAGCAATCGGAGCATTTTGATTGATGTCTATCTGTCTCTCGGTCTCTCTCTCTTTCTTTCTTAACGCTTGTCCCGCCCAAAATACCTTCCTTCAGTCCATCTATCTGTCTTTCTGCTTGCCTGTCTGTCCATCTGACCGTTCGTCTGTCGTTCATTCGTTTGTCCGTAGGCGGAAAATAATTTCTCCGCCTTTGTTTATGGATTTTCTACGTTTTCCACCGCCTTCAGTCCGGCTCTTTGCAGGAAAGTTGGCTTTTATTGATGACTCGACTGGTGATGGTGATGGCGAAGTCGATGGCGTGGTCGAAAGCGAAATACAAAAATTATTGGCCGTTGACGCCTGGTTTTAATTGATTGCAGCAAATGCTACAAACCGCTCCATCATCGACATCAAACTCCGCATTCTGTGCGCATGTACACTTTTATTGCACATACTAATATTTTTAACGGATATACCTATGTTGTTATTAGATATATATTTTTGCTTCGGAGAGATTTTTGCCATCGTCAGTAGTTTTTGCACCGGATTGTCGGATTGTTCAGATTTTTTCTTTTCATTGCCGGTTCTTTTGACATTTCTTTAACTTGTTTTTTGTTTAGAGATTTATATATATACATATTTTTTTTGTTTTACACAATTTTTTGTAATATTTTATACTTTCTTCGTGTGCGAATATCATCGTAATTACAATTGTACTAAAAAATACCGTCCACTTCTACCTATCAAAGACGCCAAAAACCATAGCAAAAAATTGCGAAATCACCCTGTTTCGAAACCACACGTCGACTGAATGAAAGTGTTTTTCCCGAACACCATCAACGACACCTCGTCCTGGCCCCGCTGGCACGATGGAGCAGACGCAGGGACCACGGCTGGATGTCAAAGAATTCATTCAAATTTATGAATCAATTGAGAAATTAATTCAACATGCAGTCATGCATCATGCACCAACAACGAGCAGTGGCAACGGCAACAACAAGGAAGCCACCATCAGCAACGACAAGAACTCAAGCAGCAACACCAACGTTAACAGCAACGGGCACAACCCACTTCAAAGCAACGCAAATAGGAGTCGACAGTTGATGGCGGCGGAGGCAGGAGAAAGAAGAGGGCGGCAACTGGAAAAAGTAGGAAGAGAAGAGGGAGAAGAGGAAGAAGAGGGAAAGGGAGAAGACCTGAGGAGAAGGAGGAGGTGTTGAATGATGATGAAGGCGAAGAAGCAGGCGTGCAATTAATTCCAAACAATTGCAATAAATTGCCAACGATTGCCATCGACGAAGCGTGGTGCAACATGTCGAGCCATCGCACGCCACAACGAACGCCGTAGCACTTCTCATACGCCTCGTCCTCGTCTTCATCATCATCCACCTCTTCGTCTTCGTTTTCCTCCTGTTCCTCCCCTCAACGACCCCTCCTTCATTGCGTCCTTCTCTTCACACTCCCCGATCACTCCCAGTGGACTCTCGTCGGCCAAGTTAACAATTCAATTTCTAAGAAAACTAATTAAAAATCACGCAGCCGTAGAGGGGCAACAGAGCGACAGGCAGACCATCCGACAGACCGACTCATGGACAGGCGGAGCGAGTGGAGGAGACGGAGAGAAAGAGGCAGATAATCAATGGATGGAGCGACGTGGAAAACGGGCTGACGGAGGTACAGACGTACGCATGTGTTGCATAAACATTAACGCAGGAACATGCGTCAGGAATGTGCAAATAGCAGAAATAGAGGAAGAAAAAAGAGAGGAGATGAACGAGCAAAAAGGGAAAGGGATAAAAATGAGACAGATAAGGACGGAACAAGTAAGATGAACGAATGGAGGATAGCAAAACCGTAGGAGAGCGATTGAACGAACAGGAAGAAGGAAGCGGTAATAATACAACAAGAAACAAACAACAGTTCATGTGGAGATGCATCGATGTTTTAATGAAGACCTTCCACGCCCTCCTCGCCCACAGGCGACCGCCTGGCTCGGCCACGTCGGGCGATCACTAGAGCAAGCATTAAATTGCCACTTTAGGAGAGGAGCAGCTACATCAAAAGGCAGATCTGAAGAGGTAGGGAAGGGAGAGAGTGGAAAATAGAGAGTGAAACAGAGAGGGAGAGATAGGGAGAGTGTGAGAGGTAGGAAGAGAAACGGTGGGAGTGAAAGAGATGAAGTTGGGGGAACGGACACGGGATGAGAGGATGGATAGACTAGAGGCATCAACGGACAAATTGCTGCGGCAAATACATGAAGTTCATCGTGTGCTCCTTCTTATATCTCCGTCCTTCTCTTCTACATACTCTCTCTCTCTCTCGTTCTATCATTCCCTAACTTGCTTATATTGTTGTTTTAGTTGATGCCTTGCTGCTACTGATGTTGTCGAACTTGCTTTTGATGCTGGTGGTATTGTTGTTGAATTTTGTTGTTGGATGTGGTTATTTTTGCGGCACTTTGTCTTTGTTGTCGTATTTGCTGTACTTTTGCTCTACTCGTGCTATTTGTAGTTGTTATTGTAGTTGTTGCTGCCTATGCATCAATTATTTTTCTCTTCACATTTCAATTGCACTTCGTCCATCACATCGCAAATAGCGTTCAGCACGACCGAGGGCAGTCCATCCCATCACATCTCATCCATCCCACTTCATACCATTCCACTCCATCCCATTGCACTTCATCGCATGCCCTCCCACTTCACCCCATCGTATCCCACCCCACTCTCCGTTCCATCACATCGTATGGGGATCACATCACATCACGCGTCGGTTCCGTTCGGGTCGGATCGGATCGAGGCGGCGCGTGTTGTATCGCATCACGTCACGACTCTGTGCCACACGTCATTTTGATGTTTATTGTCTCAACTTGATATGGTTGTTGCTGCTTTTATTTATATGTTGTTGCCGATGTTGGTTTTGTTGTTTATAATGCTGTTGCTGATGTTGTTTCTGATATTGTTGATGGTGCATCTAATTAATTTATTATGTTCCTGCAACATTAAATTTTCCCCATTGCCCTCTCTTGGCCATGATTATGTTGGTTGTCGCTGTTGATTTTGGTCCCGATATATTGGTTGTTGTGGCTCCTGTTACCGTTGTTTTTCTTGTTCCTGCAATTGTTGTTTTTCTTGTTCCTGCTACTGTTGGTGTTCTTGTTGCTTTTACTGTTCTTGTTGTTTTTGCTGTTACAGTTTTTTTCTCTGTTTTAGTTATCCATTGACCGTTGTTGATGTTGGTTGTTGCTGACTTCCAAACCCCAATTAATATTCATGAGTTCTACAATGTTGCTGGTCAAGGTGTTGGTTGTTCATTTTCGCTGTTCGTTAGTTGATGCGCCTCATTTTTTTATACTTCGCTGAATATATATTTTTGTACCCGGTTTCGTTCTCATATTACTCGTTTTTATAGTTGATGAATCTCGTGGTTACTCCTCATTATTTATTTTACTTAGAGTTCTTTTAAATTAGCTTTGAATAAATTAAATGATGAAATCGAAAATAGTTTATATATAAGATTTTCTGATTTTTAAGTTTGACTTATAATCCATTCTACTCATTCCTAACTAACTTTCCGTTCCTTATAAAATACATACCTTGCTAACTTATCTCTTTTCTAACCTCACTCCTATAGAACACCTGCTATACTAATGCCTTCCGATCTTCACTTCCTACGAAATTAACTGCTTATTAACTCCACTTGTTAGTTACTCCACTCAATCATGTTCCATCAGCAAAATCGACCGACTAAGCTGAAGAATCTAATCCACAAACGGTAAACAAGTAATTTCGCAATCGTCCAAATCGTACCCTTTTCACAACCCTGCGTTTCTTGAGCTTCGTTCCTGTTCTTTCTATTTCTCTCTCTTCTCTTTCCGAGTTGCTCAAGTGGGGACTCTTACTTGGGCGGTTCGTATTTATCGAACCGGGGGCCGTCGTAATTGCCAGTCGGCCGTAAAATATGATTAGCGTGAATTTTCCCCTCCTTAATAAAATACTTGGAGCGCATTGGGTTGCACCAATAGCAACAACAACAACAGCAACAACAGTAGGCCTAAGCACACAACATGAACAAAAACTACTGAGCATACAAGAACAACACCAACTTGGTGCAAAGTGCAGTCGCAATCAATCACTCCGGCTCCGGTCTCCGCCGCCGCTGCACGATTCCGTGCGATGTGGTGACGCGGCTGGTGAGGCCTGGCCGATGACGTCGCAACGCTTCGCCCGTCCTCCTCATCGCCTCCATCGTTGTCGTCACCGTCATGGCGTGGCAGCCGTCATGGAGCGAGCATTAGAATGCAATGCAAAAACAACGCTTCAAGAGCAAGAACAACAAGAAACTCAGCAATGACTACAACAATTGCAACAACAGCAAAATACAGAACAACAAAAATAACCACTTTACCATCACAATAACAAGAAAAAAATCTGAATAAACAACAATCAGTACAACAACCATGGATAGAAAATGCTCAAAAAGAAATCCCCGCCGAGAGCAGCAAAAACCCACAACAATAACAACAACAAACAACGGAAATTGCATACAATGCGTTGACGTCCCACGTTGCCAACTTTGTACTAAAATCCAAGAGTGAGTAGTACCGTACGGATAGGGAGTGAGTGAGACGAGGCGAGGCTATGGAGGGAGAGCTTAAGTCGATGATATGACTGAGTTTTGTAGTGGTTTTTACTGCACGCATCAATCAAGCATCCGATCGGTGAGAAATTCGATTTGCAATCGTTTCTACGCCTCTGTAGCATTTTTACTCCTCTTAACCATTTTCACTACTCTTTCACAACGTACTTTCCTGTCGTAGTCCTTGTACTAATCATATTCAACCTACTTTTTCTTTTACTTACTGCTTACTACTTTTATGATTCCTCCTTATATAGGAACTTTACTCCTTCTGTTCTTTTTATACTCATATCCGACTATATTATTTCTTATACTCTTTTCATTTGTTGCTCTTTTTGAACTTTTTCATACTTCACTTGGACCTTTTTCTACTACGCTTTTGCTTTATGGTCACTTTATTCTCTGTTTCTATTATTTCTACCTTTTGCAATTTCCTTTCCTTTCAATTTCATCGGTTTTTCAACATTTCTATATAATTTTTTCTTCCCCTTTTCTCAAGATGTTGCACTCTTTTTCTTCCACTGCCATATATAACACATACTTTTCTCCCGCATACTCTTTAATTTTTTTATTCCTATTTTTTCTACTCTGGCTTCTCCTTCCTCTACTTCGTTGAATCATTTCGCTGCACTTTTCAATTTATGTCGATGCATGTGCTGCACTCGCCTTCGGCCACTCAACCTCTCTCGACTTCTTCTCTTTCACTCCCTTCTTTGTCTCCCTTTCTCACTCTCCCACCCTCTGGTGTTTTATTAATAATTCTTCCACCATCACAATTGCCGCCATAACTTTTACGCTTTGTTTGCCCGATGGCATTTTAAGTCCTAATTATTTCTTTTCCTCTATCCCTCGCTCTTTCCCTCTTTCTCTCTACCCCACAACTCTTTCTCTCACTGAATAGCTTGGAGCACAGAACGTCCTCGTAAACTCTTGATTTCATTGAACTTTTGAGCTAATGATTCGCATAAAATCATTTAAAATGCGATCGTGGTGGGGCATAAATTCAATTGCATCGCCCGGGGAACGTGGGATGGGGTGAGGGGAAGGAGATGATCGTAGAGGGAGATGATTTAAGTGGCGGCGGTGAACGAAAGCACCTTTAAATTTACCAATAAACTGTAATCAAATTTTGTTTCTGACGTACAATAAATATGACCAGAGTGATTGTTATTAATGGGGAAGAAAGTCTATTAAAATAAAAATTTTATTTAATTAATTTCATGAATTTTTTCTAATTTGCATTTCTTTTCACATTTTTCTGTCTATATTTCTTCTATATTCATACACAAGTTTGTTGTTTTTTTTTTTTTTTTAAGATCCAGATTCTTGCTTCGCATTTTCTGCAAGTTGTCTCTATAAGTCCTTCCCCCTTCTAGCTATATATCTTTCTCGCTCTCTCTTCCTTACTTCATTTCTATTTCTCCCATGGTCATTTGTCCTTCCAGCGGTTGTTACATGTTTCTTGCGCTGGCCATGTTTGTTTCATCGTCGTTTTCCTTCATCATTGCACATGTTTAATTAATTCTCAGAACTGTTGCAGTTGTATTTGTTACAGTGGTTGTTGTTATTTATATTACACTTGTTCCCACTGACGTGCCGTAAATTATTTTCACTTTGATATTGCGGCGATTAAATTCGTTCGTTGTTCGTCGTACGTTCGGTTCTTGCTTGGTTTCGTCCTGCGATTGCGATCAGCGATGGCCATAATTGAATGCACTTTATAACGGAACAATTAATGAATGCCAAGGGTCCACTTTAACACAAACGGTGGGAGAATGAGAGAGGCAGAGGGTGGATAAAAGTAGTGAAAGAGTACGGAAGAAGTTTGGGATGAGACGCGAGTGTTAAAGAGAAAGATCGAGATCCGGATCAGTCGTAATTTTAATTCGACCCAGAATTATGGAAGCCCTCACAAAAATAATGGTAAATAAAAGCTATAATTATAGTGGTTTAAGATTAATTTAAAAAAAAAAAACATGATGTTAATATATGGTGATTTTACTTAATTATGACTAAGATTAATCAATTTATTTATTGACTTGTTTTTGGAGAATAAATAAAGAATTATTGGTGTTCTATATTCTGTAGAAATTAATTAAATCAGATAACGAAGGACTTTTGGAGAACCGAATTTAGGGACTGACAAATTGAGTAATGGACAAATAACAGAGCGATGAACAGGCCATTGCATGGACGGAAGTTTCAAAATCCGGTTTGTTTACTCTGGTGACGGTTTTCGACGATTGGCTGCCGATGGCAGACTACAAAATTGAGCAACGTGTTGTCAGTTGCCGTGCAACACACACGACGGCAATAAATCAATTTTTACAATGCAATACGCGTGATGCAATGAGTGCGAATGTGGTAGTGTTCGAATGCGTGTATGTGTGTGTTTTTGGAGGCCATTGTTATAAAATGTAATAAATTAACTCAGCCTCAATTATTTTCGCATTTTCGTGCTTCATGTTGTCAGTTTTCGATGGTTGTTGTTATGGTTATTGTTGTCAGTTGTCGACTGCTATAGTTGTTGTTGTATCGTCTGCCGGTTGCTGGTTGTCGCTTGCTGTGTGGAGGCAGCTGCCGAAGTGTCAATTGAGCTTAAAATTCAACAACAATTACAACAAATCATCATCAACAACACCAACAACACGTGCCCAAAACTCAACACAATCATCGTGTTTTTATGGTGGTCATTTTTGTTGTTGCTGGAAAAGTCGATGTCATTGTTGTTGTTGAATAGTTGTTGTTTTTGCTGTTGTTGTATTCTTGTTGTCTTTATGGTTGTTGCTGTTTTTATTCCTGTTATTTGCTGCTTAATTGTCAGCAATTCATGGCTCTCCTTCTCATGTTAGCGACATGCACGCACATTCTCCGTCTTTCTCTCTTGCACAGTGTTGTCTGTATGACACTTACACACAACCCATACACACGCAAGCAGAGAAACCCTCCATCGTCGTCGCCGGCGGCAACCGTGGCTGCAGTTAATCAAAATATCAAATTAACTGTCGTGTTCACCGCGAATAAATCACAAAAATTCTACGATGAGCGAATTCAGCTATCCTTCCAGCGCTCTTCCTCTCTCTCTTTCGCTCAATCTCTTTCACTCTTTTATGCCTTCCACTGCCTCTCTTCCAATCTCTTACCCACTTCTATCTATCTTTTTCTCCTTTCCAGACTCATTAACTCCGGCTCTTCGCGTTGCAGTTGTTGATCTCCGGTATATTGTCGTTGAACTGAAGTTGTTGCTGTTCGATGCTGCAGCCTTTGGTGTTGTGGTTGTTTCTCTTGTTGTCGTTCTTTGCTGTTGCAACTGCTCATGTTGTTGCTGCTCAATTATGAATGCGCGCGCGTTGTTTTCGTGAAATTTATGCGAACGTCAAACTGTTGCTCGACGATCGGTTGCTCGTTTCGACACGTCGCTATAAATCGTTGCATTCAGTCGGTTTTCATTGGTGTTGTTGTTTTACCTCTTCTTGTTGTTGTTGCTGTTGTTGCTGGTCCTGCTCCTGTCAGCATCGTCTTCAAATGCCTTGAGTGCTGTAGGTTCGTTTATCGAGTTGTTGCCGTTGCCTCCAATCGCAGCCGCCAACATTGTCGGGTTGTTGAGGTTCACTGAGGATCTTGAGGTGAGCCTGTTGGTGGCGTTTGATAAACGCCTGAGGCTTCCACGTCGAAGGCTGGACAGTGATTGGCGTCACATGTTGTTGTTAATTTTTTCTTTAAGGAGATTAAAGAAGTTTCGGACAGCTTAACTTGATGTGATTCACAAGATCTTAAAAGAGTTAAAAGATTATGTCCTGAAGGGACATATCCTCTATTCCTTCCTTATTGAATTTTTCGGACGGCTGTAATCTATTATCTTCCTTCTCGATTTCGTTGTCATCCTCTCCGGAGTCTAAATCCCTTCTTAGCCACAGTCAGTCAACCTTTCAGTCAACACTCGCTTTCAATTAAACTACAAATAGGTTCGTCTTTAAATTTATTTAAATTCTTTAATTTCTTTAAATTTTTGTAAATTCAGTTCTTTTGATTTATTTATTCACTATTTTCTCGTACCTTGATTTAAAAACAGCAAAAAGTACTGCAAAATTATGAACTAAAAACCGCATTAACTGGAAGAGTGAAATAATTATAGTGCAGCAGAAACTAGTTTAACTGCAACAACAACAACAGCAACACCAGCTCTGGCTGCAACAACAATTACCAACAACTACCACTATGAATATTATGAAAATTATAATTACATTCCGTGAGCTTTGTGGTAGAGGGAACAAGCCGAAAACAATTCCACGATTTTCACCAGCGCCATCGTTTCTATTGCCGTTTGATTAATGGGCAACACCGTGCAGCGTGACCGGCAACATGACAGAGAGGCCGCGACACGGGCGCGTGATAGAGAGATGGAAGGAATGAGCGGCGGAGCGACAACAACATGTTCGAGCCAAATTGATTGCACCCTGGTGTTCATTTGTTTCGCGGCGCAAAATATTGCGCAGGCCCCATGAGGATGAGAGGGAGGACGACGCTCGGGCTGAAAGGCAAGGGGAGTCAGTGGTAATGGTGGACGAAAGCTAAGAGTCGGGCACGAGGATCAGAGCCAGACTCAAATGTTGCGACGGGTGAAATACGAGCACATAAATCTCTTTTGGCCAATATTGACCATGTTGTTGTTGCTGCTGCTACCATAGTCGGTGCTACTCTAGTTGGAGTTCTAGTTGTTGTTGTTGTGTCGGCTCTTGCATTGCGTGCTTCAAATTTAATGCGTTCACAGCAAGTCAGACTTAAATTACACCGCACGACAGCCGACCGCCGACAGCCCACCAAAGTGAGGGCTCCATTCAGCCGATTCAAGTTCAGTCCAGGCAAGTCGTCCAGTCCAGTCGAATCGAGTCGAGTTGAATCCTTGATCTCGTCTTCGTCCTCGACCTGGAGCGACCAGCAACAACAACAGCAATAACAACAACAATGAGCTATCGACTGCCTCCCCCAAACTCGTGGAGCTCGTGGCATAAACTACAAAATGCTGGAAAAGTCGTTCATCATCGTTGAGTTGTTGTCGCTCTCGTTGCTATTTTTTGTGTTGTTGTTGTCGCTCTCGTTGTTCTGGTCGCTGTTGCTGTTGCTGTCGCTGTCGTTAATGTTGTTGTAGTCGCTTGTTCATTCCAACAGCAACAAACGAATAAATTTATAAATTTATATCCTTTTGGCATGTTTTATGACCACGTTCACCTTGATGGTCACATGCGCGACCAACCTCTCTCTCTCTCTCTCTGTCTTTGCTACTCACTCCATCGCTTCTCGTCATCTCTCTCTCTTTATCCCCACTCTCCACCTTCACTCCTACTTTTTCATGCACGTTTCACCGACAAACTTCCATGTTCAAGCCTACCAACGCCAACAAAAAACAAAAGCCTCAACGAAAAGAAGAAAGAAGGAGCCTCCTTATGCTCCTTCGCCTTCTTCTGGTGGTGGTGAAGGAGTGCAGAGGGAGGGACATGGCTTCGCTGCCCCGGCAGGAATAATAATGACCACTCTGGCATCTCGTGGCAAATAACCATTCATCAAATTGTCCAAATTACAGACGTTTCACATCGTTTTCCCTCAATTCGTTTACACCAATTTCACGGTAACAAGCTCTACCGCCTGCTCCTCATAACGTCCTCCTGCTCTGCCCTTCGTCCTTCTTCACCCTTCCTCCTTTTCTTTCCTCGCAATCCCTGCCTACTCAGCTTGTCGTGTGCATTCTCCCCATTGTTTTTGTTTCGTTCAATTCCAACTCTTTCGTTTCCTCATCGTGCAGCTTTTCATATCATCGCTCTAATTCATCTTCTCTTCGTCTTCTCTTTACCTCTCTCTCTCTCTCACTCCTTGTCCTGCTTATGACCCTTTAAGAAATTAAGGCCTAAATAGCTGGTCGTTGTCGAGGGCTCTTTTCGGAGAGGTCTTGGCGTTCCACACGAATACTCTCTCTTCTCCACTTCCTTTGCACTCTTCTCTTGCCTCTTATTGCATTGCCTGGTGCATGCGATTGCAACAATTTATGATCAACAGCAAACATTTCGGACAACTTAGTGCTTAAAGACGTGTCTGAATTTCGCTAATAATCATTTTGTGAATCACCCTTCCTTCATCTGCTCGTCTCCACCATCGGATCGTGTGGATTTTTCGTTCAACTTTTTAACCCCTCGAGAGTCTCGCTGCCTTAGGTTTGGTTTCTTCAGACGGCTTGTAGAAGTTACAACTTATTTAATCGCACTCGGTAATGGGACTCTTGATGGAGTCGTTGGGTAAAATTATAGCCATTAGTTTTTTATGTTGAGTTTTTTAATCCACCAAAGTTAATTAAATTCTTATTTTTATTAATGAGTGGATTTTTATACTTCTCTCTATATATTCAGTTGAAACGATGTTTAAAAAATCGAGATATCCTGACAACGATTTGACAAAATTCCCACCCTTATTAATCCAATATAATTTTTTTGTCCCAAATCTTTCTGTTTTCTCTTTTATTTCTCTCTTGTTTTTTCCTCTCCACCTCCTTCTGGCTGCGATATCGTCTCCAGCACACATCATAAATTTCCGCGTTCAATGAAAGCAATTAAAAACTTCCTCCTCATCCTTTTCCGGCAATGAGAGCCGTAGGAGCGGCAACAACATATTGCTGAGAAAAACCACAACCGACAACAAAGAATACCAACAACTACACCAATAACAACAACAGGGGTTTGCCAAGCACTTTTAAAGGCAAGAAATTTATTAAAGCAACTGTCATCGGCAGAGACAGCATTCAAAGGAAAATATTTTCGCCATTGAAATAACTGGATCGCAATGGTAATGGCTACGGCCATGGCAATAGCAATAGCAATGGCAATTGCAAAAGTATGGCTGCGTGTGGGACGGATAGTGGTAATGGGGTTGCCAAGAGAAATGCGAAAAAGACCATCACATGGTGGGTGAAAAGTGATCGAAGGATAATGGAAAGAGACAAGTAGAGATTCGAACGAAGCTTGGGTCGCAGATCATTGGCAAAACATGCTCAACGTGGCATAAGATCTATCCTTCAACTCAAATCCCGAAATACAATCTCGTTCCATTTCTGGAATTTTAATTAAGTTCCTCTTCCTGTACTATCGTCCTTGGACCAAATGTAATAACTTAATTTCCTCCCACTACCCACCCAAATTCCTCCTACACGCACATCCATCATGTATACGAACCCAAGGACTTGAAGAAGGAATCCTTCCACGACCGACCTCCACTTTCATCTATCATCGGCTCAATCCAACTGTCCATTTGCTCATTTTGCATCAAATTAGATGCAAACATTTGCCCCACGTTCGAGTCTGCGACGACGGGATCCGTCCGTTGCTGCAACTGACTGAGACTTTGGACACACGCCGTTGGTGGCGGCATCGCCATGATGCGGATGGTGGACGAGGAGGCCGGGTCGAGTTAAGCTGGTGTCCTGACCATCTGCTGTGAAACCACGAAGCAACTTGCAGAAGACATCACTTGGCTCGTTCGTTCTCTCCACCGGCCGATGCTGGCCTCCGTCATCCCATCATCCTGATGAGGATGAACGATTTGCAAGCTGACAGCAGACGCTTGCAGTGGCTCCGAGTTGGAGTTCGTGTTCCAGTCGGAGTCAGGGTCGGAGTCAGAATCGGCGATGGAATGGGAAGGAGTAGGGAGAGGAGAATTAGGAGGGGTGGTGAATGGGGAGGGATGGCGGAAGAGGCAGGAAGTAGCCACCGGAGTGTGATGGAAGATGAAAGAGGATCAGCTGGATGGATGCCGGAGGACGGACGGCTGGTCGGTCTGGATGATTTGGAGTAGTGAGGATAGTTGGTTAGTTGAATGAATGGGTGGAGGAAATGCTAGACTGGGTGGTAGGATGAGCAGCCACTCGAGGGCGGGACCACTGAACAGGGGGGTATCTGGATGGACGGATGGACAGACTAACTGACTGCTGTACAGTGCGTTGTTTAATAAATTCATGCGCTGCCGCTGCGAGGCCTTTGCCAGCAACGCCAAGACTGACGAGTGACAGCCCGATGTGAGCATCCATCTGGTCGTCTTTCCCCGTTCTCCCCAGTGGCCACTGGCCACTTGTCCAACAATACAACAGCAACAATAACATGAATAGCAACAACTATCGTCCAACGCGTAATCCTTGACTCACCAAATAAAGTTGTGCTTCCGTGTTCGCTGCTCGATGGGTTGAGTTAAGTCGAGTTCAAATGGTTGGGGTATGAGTTGGTCGGGAGGAGTCGAACGGATCTGCGGTTGAGTTTGAGTGACGCCTTGATTCCTCTCTCTACCCTGCGGCCGTTTGCATCCGCAGTTGATTCTATTGTCCTGGTGGCTTCTCCTTAATTTGCAAAATCTGTGTCTGAAGTTGATTTGAGAAATTTCCACATGGATTTCTGTTGGTAGTCCGTTCTTGTTGTTGTTCCAATAGTTGTTGTTGGTTTGGTTGTAGGTGCTACAACCATCAGTTGCATACCATCAGCAACGGGATCTAGCATCCACTGCTCGCTCTCCCTACCTCTCATTTCCATGATTGACTTCAAACTCTGGGGGTCCAGGGATCCTAGTTTCTGTGCGTGGCATTGGGTTCCCCTCGACCTATCCGTCTGTCAGTCTATCTGTCGTACTGTCTGAGCAGTGGAGAATTTTGAATTCAGCAATTTGTAGTTTTCCTCCTGTTCCATTTTACGTATTTGCCACCCCATTTCACCTCCTTACTCTCATCTCCAGTTGTCCGACCATATATGTCTGTCGGCTGTACATTACGATATATGTATATGAGTTTGTATGTGAATGTTTTCAGGTGGAAATGTCTACTGAGGGAATGTTAATATTGCAATTACTCCAGGTGAATTATTAGGTTACTCTCGTCCGAAAAGTCCACTCCGTATAGGAATTCATACTTATGGCTTGAGGTCCACTCGGAGGCGATGGCATGCTAAAAGTTTCCGTTTCTCTGTCCGTCTGAAGGAATGTTAGGTCCTTAGTACTTGCTTACTGAATAATTCTGGTTTTAATACAGGTAGACTATAGTAGTAGGACACTAAGGAAAGTATTCTGTGTTGAAAAATAGTACAATATTTAGTGAATATCCTGGTTGATTTTGTTTTTTTTTTTTTTTTGTTTTTTTTGTTTTTTTGTTATATCCCCATTCAAAGATTGCTATAGAAATCACCAAAGACTCATCTGAAATAATTTTCTGTAGATCCGTGTTTAGTACTTTTCTACGCCTCCGTTACCCTTTATACCTTCTTACAACTTACCTTTGACAATTATCTCCTTCCTGTCTCAACTTCACCTGACCTGTCTCAAAGTCATAAAGCCTTCCATCATACATATTCTCACACATCCGTCGAGTTAGTAAGTTTCCCAAATTAAATTTCGAAATAACTTTCATACCCTGAAGTTGTCAAAATCATGCATAACTCATGCAGTTTCATCTCTCGCAACATATCATCACGAGAATACCAGATGTAAACTATGACCGTAGACATGAAGATATTCTTGTATATGTGAGCAATTGTACTAAATATCAAAAAGTACTAAATGTCTGCAAGTGACAAGATGGGTGACTGAGTATGAAGAGTTGAGAGTTGATGTGATATGGATATGAATGACATGGGAGTTACAGGTATGGTGTTGGAGTCAAGATTATGAAGTGTGGGTGATAAAGTATTGGTAGAATAAGACAAGTATATGTACTCGTATAAAGATTTAAACTTCCGCCAGAATTCAATTTGAAATTTAGTAGTTTCAAAATGGGAGAGAAATAATGAGAGTCAAAATAGGAAGACATTTTGAGATCGGGTTGTAAATAAATAAATTATGAGAAAGATACACAATTTATGTGATATAATTTCCCTTTGATCCCATGGCTCTGCGGTGATAGAGGATGTATTTTCTCCCTTAATCTCTCGTGGATATAGCGCTGAAATAGGGGAATTTCTTCCGTCGCACCACGACGTATTAACGAGCTCGTGTCACAGTTCAAAGGGCGCATACTGCGAGAACATAGCGCGAGGGAGATGAAGAAATCAATTCATTTTATTCTCAAGCCCATCACTCCCTTTCCTTTCTTTTCCTTTTGTTACCTTTCAATTTCCTTCCCCCGATTCAACTAGCAACAGATTAATTGCATTTCTTTCTACCTCGGTTATCCATCTTCTGACATGTGTGCATCCTCTTCCACCTAGGTGTCACGTGAGCCGCACCAGAGTTGTTATCCAAGAACAATAGCAACAACAACAGCACCAACATCACCACCGCCACCACGACCAGCAACAACATGCAAAAAGAATCCCATCGACCGCATGCTGTGTTCAATTTTTCGATCTCACCTGGTGTCTTGACAGGTAATGATTGCTCCTCTCTCTCTCTCTCTCTCTCTGTCTCTCTCGCACGTGCTTCGTGCTGTTGAGTTAAGTGACTGGCTGGCTGACTGAATGAAAGACGAAGTGACTGAGTGAGTGGAGAACAAATGTTCCGAGACGTTGCCTCATGGCGGGCGATATTTCGGCTTGTTTGTTCTTCGACATCGGCGCACAGCGGTGCCTTCGACCGCTTGCCCTCGCTTCGCTCCCCAGCTCTACCGGCTTCCACGGGTTGACATGGGATGAGTGGAGAAGTTGCTTAGACGCCGTGGACCAGGGCAGGGAAGCGGCAGAAACGCCAATTTACAACAAACGAGTTGAAATTTCTTGTGTTCGTTTTGACAGCTTGACATTTATCTTTATAATAAATGACATCCATACGTCCATGAGGCGTACATTCGACACGAGCAGAAGCTCTGGTTGGCGGTTCTTTGTCTTCTTCAACGACGTCGTGCCTTCTTCGCTCCAGGATGGGGTAGAAGGGGCAGCAAGGGGCATCAGGCCTGTCGTAGACTTTCTCCATATATGTATATGAGAAATTGCAAATGTATGCAATTTAAACGATTTCCTATCGATCTAAACTATGCACACTTTAATAGATTTTCTATCGGTAGAGAAATTTATGTAATAAAATAAACTTCCCATGGATCGTGAAATCCATGCAATTTAATAGATATCCATCGAAAGAGAGAAATTCAGACAATTTTATAGATTTTCTAGCGATCGGGAAATTTATACCATTTCATAGATTTTCGATCTCTTTTGCAAAACACTCCGCAATTGCTCATATCCTGTCGATCATGAGAGATTCATATAATTTCATAAGTTTTCGAAATTTACGATCATCGATCGATAAAAATTAATAATTCGAACGAGAGTAATCGGGCTAAAAATGCTATTCTGTGGAATATCGGTAATAACACAACAACAACACTAGCATCAACAACAATGTTACCAACACCAATATATCATAAGCACGATCATACGATCGCATCGCTGAACGTGTAACACTAGGAGCAGCGCTCGCAGACATGCCGCCATCTATCTATCGGTTCCAACATCGATCCAACGACCAACCGTCCATCCGTCTATCGATCGTTTACTCGTTCGGTCGGTCGTTTGTTCCCTCCATCCATCCATCCAGCCATTCATTCAGTCAGTCACTCAACCGCCCGATCGACATCAACAAGCAAACAACGATCATTACAGGACCGAACGAGCATGAGGCAAGAGGAGAAGAGAGAGAGAGAGTAGTAAGTCCGTCCCAAACAGTTCATACATTGGACCGACATTACACTGATGGACAGATCGTGAGTCAGCCGGACGGTAGTCGTTTGCGCCGTGTTTCGATTCGTCTCGATCGGGGATGCCGGGTGAGTCGGAGGGAAGTCGATCAAACTGAGATCGGTTGGAGGAAACGGTATGCATCATGATCCGGAGACAGGAGAGGGCTGTGGGGCTGAGACTGGATCGGATCGAATCGGATACACAAGTCAAATCGTGATGACATGGCGTAAATAAATCCAATTCGCCTCGCGCGCGATCTTAAACTGTACACATACAGTCCGACAGACGTCTTATATTTTCCGGATGCCACAACATGTCAATCGCAACAAAAACGACAACAGCACAATCGATAATACAACACAATTGACAACGGAACACAACAACAGCAACTACGGAAATATCATCATTATCAATCGACATCATTATCAAAAAGCTATATTATATAATGTCGATGTCGAACCGAACGATCCACTATTCGTCAATGCATTCATCGATCCGGCAATCGGTCGATCGATTGGTGATCATGACATTGCTCTTATTTCAATCGCATTTTTTTGTTACTGTTGTTGTTGTGGCCAATGACTCCATCAATTCTACCACTGATAATAGTATTCACGATGAGGCTTCTGTTTAAGACGATGATCAGGGCGACAGCTAACTCATGATCGCCGTGATAAATTAATGATAGTGTGAGTACGTCGAGGTTGTTGTAGAGATTATTGTTGCTGTGGTGTAAGTGCTGGTATTGTTGTTACTGTTGCAGAGTTTGTTGGCAACATAAACGATATGCTGAACTACAACTTGCGGGCGCATACAAATCGATCACAATCATGATGGCGTAACGAATTCGATTCGATGCCGAGGCCGCATTCAATCGTGCTGCTCTCTCTCACACCCTTTTTTGTATGGGAGTGAGAGTGATAGGTAGCTGTGATGCGGGTCGACAATAAATTTGCAAAGTCTCTATCTCGGAGATCATTTGTCGTCGTGCATAATTAATCTCTCGTTGTACATTTTTCACAGCGATCCGGTCGTCGAACAAGACAAACTAATGTTCTTTCAGTCCGACGATCGACGGATCGATGGATGGTTGGACGGACCTGGCCGAACCGGACCGGATCGGACGAGGCCACGTTCGTTGGTTCCGATCGTTCGCAGTGATGGGTCGAATCTTGAAGGAATCTGATGGTTTCTTGTGGTTCCGATCGCTCGGACGTTCATTCGTTTCACCCATCCTTCAGAAGATGGATCGTGAGGTCATTAATCATGTTAAACGTGATCATGAGCATGATTACTGCTGCCATGTTCATCTTTCTGTCTGTCCGACCGACCGTCTGTATTTCTTTTTCTCTGCCGCTCTCCGCCGGTCTGTCTGTTTGTCCGTAGCGATCATTCATCCGTTGCACATTCATCACACGTTCAACACGTTTCAACCCACGAAGTTGATGCGGTGCGATGTGATGTATTGCCATGTGATGTCTCGCTATGATGTGATGTGTTGTGAGGCTCGAGATGCTTGAGCGTAGCATCATTATCAAGTCATTTCAACTGCACTTCACCATACCCTCCATCCCTCTCCACCCATTGAAGCAGCCATTCATCGAGATAATGCATATCGCTCTGGACAGCTACGGACAGATAATTGGATAGAAGTCATCAGTGGGCATATATACTTCCACTTGTTGTTGCCGACAAAGATGATAGCGATGCCGGAGACGACGTCGGCGACTTCGAGTTCAGAACAGATCAACGTCATGTCATGTCATGAGGTCTTTAAGTGATCGCAACTCATGCTACGTTGTCGAGGTGATCGCGGGATCACGTACTTATGAAGTTTATCTTCTCCGTCGATAAAGAGAGAAGGAAACGGAAGTCAGTACAAAGCACGATGAGATGACACTTCCGTTGTGTATATGGGGAGACTGGAAGATCGTCAATGATATCGCGTTTTGAGCGATAAATGCCAAAGGTCCATCAGTGTGATTGGCGTTAAATATGATGTTTTTTTAATGACTGAGTTCGAATATAATTTCTGAATTAGTTTTATAATCTTCTAAGGAAGTGATTTTTGTATGTTATCGTTCGATTATTTTTCTCAGAAGGAGAGGAAACAGGATATTATTAAGTCATTATGTCGAGTTTTTGAACAGTAGTCTATAAGATTTTTAAACCTACATATACCGGATGAGTCGTGCATTGTTTCTTTTAATGAACACTCATTATTGTAAAATGATTTCATATCCAAAATATGTTTCCCTAACAATCTCTTAACCTGGAGAGTCTGGAGTTAAATAAAATGACCCACAAAATTATCGAAAATTTGAAATTATGTAAATTTGTCTCAACATGCTTTTGGTATCCCTCTTCCTTCTCATCTCAATCCTTCCACATCGTTCCCTCCCCTTAAGGTAACATACACGAGTGCCCTGTCCACAAGAGGCTTAATTAAAACGTCTCACGAAATGATAAAATGTTCAACAATTTATGCATAATTTTTCAAATCTGTTCGAATGGTTTTGTTATTGTTATTATTTGTTGTTGTTGTTCTTTAAGCCCCATATTCATGTTGCTTGCGTTGTTGTTATTGATGGTGCTGCCGTTTATGTTGCTCTCGGTGTCGGCGACTGGCGACTCGGCAAATCGAATTTCAAAGGAATAATTAATTATCTGTGGACAAACACGACTAATGACCACGTTTGACGTCGACGATGGACCTCTGGGTACGCCGTACGACGATGGACCCCTGACATCGTCGAACGACCACGGACCCCTGGCAAAATGTAACCACCATGGCCCCATACCCTGAAGCCAGTCAAACTCCTCTCCCGTCGTTCGTTCGTTGGTGCTTAAGAAATCGTGCTCGATTTTCCAGTATTTTGAATTGGTCGACGACGTTGTTCCTTGTTGTTGTTCCCTCATATTTGCTCCGACTTCATCTTCGTCTTCATTCACCATTGTCCCAGGCCTCACTCGACTCGTTCCCTGGGCTTCTGGGTCTTCGACATCGCGTGTGCTTCAGGGTCTTCAGGACTCTGCGATTGATTAATGATCCGTCTTGGTTTCGGAGGCGATGCTCTTAAGGCGTCTCAGTGGAGCTGAGTCTCTGACGATGGGTTCGTCGGGTCATTCGATTGGAAGAACTGAAGAGTCAGTCGGTTGGTCAGGTCGGCGAATCGGTCGGTCGGTGCTGGATTGGCTGCTAATGGCGAGGTTGGCAATCATTGCACCTGCTTATAGATCGTTCCATTGGTAGCTGAACGATTTATGGGTGGTTCAATAAGCTGAGTAGGTGGGGGGAGGTGTGGCCGGTACAGTCGATCGTTGGCAATGATTTTTATTTATTGGTTACACAAGTTTTAATTCTGCATGATGCTGGCGATGATGAAATTCCACTGGCAGCATAATAAATGAATATGAACGATGCCTCGTTCGATGATTAATGTGTTTGCTGATGTTTCTCCACTCCTCTCCTTTTCATCCCGGTCTCATTGGTCTAGCCCATTGGTCTTGCCCCGTTCATGATTCATCTCCATGTTAAATGTGTTTTCGCGGGTTCCTCGCAGAAGCAACAATAACAACAACAAATGCTGAACAATAAATCAGTTCGATGCCTGTCGATCGTGTAAGTTGTGATTTGTGTTGTTGTTGCTGTTATTGGCAACGTGGTTGTTGTTGTTCTAGTTGTTGCTCTCCCTCTGTTATGGATGTTGGTTGAAAATTCTATTGATATTGATGTTGATGTTATTGATTATGTGGGTGTTGCAGATGACGTTGGTGATGTTGCTGCTTCGGTGTTGTCATGGGTATTGGTGTTGTTGTTGCCCCTTGTCTTGTGGTTGCTGCCGGTCCTTCTAGTTAGAAAACCAAATACGTCAATATATTTTCTTATTTTCATTTTTACTTATTGTTCTTATTAATTACAATTTATTATTCAATTTTTTTGCTTCTTTTTATTGTTCTCTCACTCACACAATTAATGACCCAGGCAACTGACGGCATCATGCGAAAGCGACGCCGCCTCCACACCTCGGGTTACAACATCGTCGGCATCAGCACCAGCATCATCCTCAAAGCACCAGACTCAAAGCCTTCTTTTTCCTCTATCATCTGTCTCTATTTCTCCCCATCATCGTCTCGTTTGTTGTCGCTCGGAGCGCTGACAAATGATGTTGATTTTCGCTGCTCAGCGGTTGGGAAAATTATGGAAATTATGCTTAAAGAATAAAGTTACTAAAAGGGATGGAGTTCGAGTAGAAACTGAAGGGGCATAAAAGGAATGAGTCGAAAAAGAATGATGGACAGAAGCCAGAAATAATGAGTGAAATAAAGGGAGTGGAAGTATTTGCATTTAAAAGAGAATTAGTGGCCGGAGTTAAAAAGCAGACAGATGTAAAGCACGAAGCCAAGGCAACATGACCTCAGTGGGTAATGGATGATAGTGTAGGGTGAAGTAGCCGTAATAGGGCAGGGGGTGTAGAAGGACGATCCTCACTCACTCAATGCTCTCCGCTGGCCTGCGGTGACAGCCAACAGCGTTCTCTACACGCCACAGCACGACACGCACTTTGCACTCTGCTCTCTATCTGTGCTCGTACTTGTTCGTCCTCACTCTAGCATCTGCAGCCACCCGATCGCCCTCCCCTCTCTGCGCTGAAACTTCATTACAACCATCTCTCTTCGCCCTGTTCGTTCAGCTCCAGCATCTTCTCTCACTAACTCGTTCTCTTGTCTACTGCTTGAATTTTCTCGTTCATGCCTTCGTAGCGGGAACCCATTCATTCTCGTTGACTCTATCTCTATCGGGCACACGCACATTCTCTTCTCTCCTTGTTCGTACCTCTCTTGCCCTATGGTTCTTTCTCTCTTACTCTCTCTTTCTACTAGGGAGACGATTTATTGAAGACGCTCGCTGCGAGAGACGCACCCATCCTGTGCCAGGAGCGCAGAAACCGAAGGGGGTCGACAAGACGACGACAACGATGGCGGAAACTTCAGAGAGATGAAGAGGATGGGGTCGGTCGACCAGGGCAGAGGAAGCGGTCACGAGGTGCCGTCGGTCGTAGGGTCAGGGGTTGCGGCTCCTCTCAACGGGGTGTGAGAGAGCGGCGAATTCGCTTCCCCAGAGTCGAGTCAGCGACAGAACCCGCAGAGCATGAGTGAGGGAGGGGGCTACGAAGGAACAGAAGGAGGAGTGAGATGAAGGAGCACCATGACAGAGGAACCGGAACAAGCTGTCCACGAGCCTGAGACGAAGGGAGGGAAGAAGAGCGCAGGAAACGATTCCAACAGCAGCGAAGATGCTGGTGTTCCATTATTATGTGTGCAAACAACATTTTGACGCCCCATGACTCTGGGCTAGAAAGAGACAGTGAGTTCAAAAGCAAACGGGAGAAAATAGAGAAGAGAGAGACAGAGAGAGTGAGATAGAATCAGGGGGAGCTGCTGCAATTTTCGCAGCTCCCAGTGCCAAGTCGAAGCGTCAGGCTGTTGAATCTCCCAGCAGGCGGTGCCGCTGTCGCCTGCTGCTGCTGCTGCTTCTGCTGCCACTGCTGTTGTTGGAAGTGTCAAAAGCAAAGCTAAATCTATTGTCGACAGGACTTTAGTTCGCCCTCCTCCTCCTCATCCTAGGTCCTTCCATTGCAGCTCGTTTCGTGCCTCCTATTTTCTTCCACTCTTCGGACTCGTCTTCAGAATCGTTCGTTTTACAATTCTTCGCTGCAGAGAACCCACTCTGCGTTCTTCGTCTTTCTATCTCCCACTTTCATCGCCTAGCTTCATCTCTTCCTCTTCTTTACACCCTTCTCTTTCACTCATCCTGTCTTTTGTTGGCAATTGTCGAGGAGTTGCTGCTGCCGCTCCACGGCTGTTGCTACCGACGGCTCGCCATGACATGCCATGCGGATCAGACAGACAGGCAGGCAGCCAGTCAGGGGGCGGAGGGCGTGGTCTTATGTCGGGCAGTATTGCTTGTCAACAGAGCTCTCCTCGCCTCGTGCGTGTGAGCGAGAGAGCGGGAGACAAGCGGAAAATGTGTTTTATTGTTTGCATCCGCTTCAGAAGCTGCCTCAAACCTCCAATCGAACTCCAATTCGTAGTCGTCGACGAAGTCGATCTGAAGCTCAAGCACTAAATTCTTGTGGATTTATTGATGATATTGCTTTCTCGAGGATGCCCTCAAATTAATGGAACCAGGGACCGGCGAGAAAGAGATTTCAGTCCACTCGACTTCGAGATCCAATGGTTGTTGGAGAGGGTAGGAACTGAGAAAGGATGAGGGAGTAGGAATTGATATAGTAAAGATTGAGAGATAGTGAGAGGAAGGAGAGACCCGGTGAATAACGTGAATAACGAAATAAGTGTAGTTTAAAATTGTTTTTAAAAATGAAGGTCATGTTTGTACAAAAAGTTTGTGAATAATTCCTTCCATAAATTATTTAGAGTAGAAGTACAAATATTGTTCTGTGATTAAAAACTCCTCATTGCGGACTGCTTTGAGCTCAATATCATGATTTCTTCGTAAACTTTCAATAAAATTCAAAAAAAAATCATCGATTATAATATAGAAAATATTGACAGTTCCCTTAAAGGAGCTTCAAAAGATCTTCTGTTTCCTTTCTCCCAACAGCCCGTAGTTCTGCAAACTATATACGATCGTCTCCTTTGCATAGCAAGTGGGAATACAATTTACTTATATTCTTCCCTCACTACCCTTCCCAGTGGGGGAGGCGTGTCGCGAACGAGCGACGCCCGACCGTCGACTGCGACCGGCCCATCGACGACCCATCGAGGGCGCGTTGCAGAGGGCAACGTATCGCCCGGATATGAAAGAACATTAATTTTATCCTGTCAACTGGTCAACTTCAAGTCGTTAGTCTTCCCTTGCCAGCGGGCGCAGCTGAGTTTCCCTGCTTCTCTCCCACTCTTTCCTTCTTTTCACGCTCTCCCTTCCTCTTCTTCACCATTCCTTTAATTCTCTTCTTCCTCTACTACCATCTCTTTTTCCCTTGTCTTGCCTCGATGTCATGTTGTCTGGTAGAGTGCAAAGGATTCGGAGGATTTTGTAGGTCTCCGCCTGAAGTGAGGAAAATAAATGATGCTCTGGCTCGAGAGGTTTAGCGGTGTGAGTGGGCAGATTGGAGCCAAGCTCGAGGGGTCCGAGGGTTCATGTTTTGACCATCCATCGATCGATCGGGCGAGGGTACGGCGAATTCGTTTGACAAATTCGCAAATGAAGATGTCGGACAAATTCCAGGGGCGGCCACTCGGTGTCACGGTCACGGTCTGCTTGTCGGTAAAAACAGAAATAGTGGGAGTGACACAGGTCGAAAGATAGAGATAGAGGTTACCCGAAGACCGTAGTGGTAGAATGAGGGATTCCGACGAATGGTACGAATAAATCTCGCTTCGTTGCCGTTTTCTTCGCTTGCTGATGTGTTTCCTGTAGGCGAAAATAGAGCTGGGAGACGAAATAGCCGTGAGGTGGTAGGACGAAAAGGAAAAAGAGCAAGATGAATAGTGGCAATAAAAAGGCTTCCGTGGCGGAAGGGAGCAGGTTCAGGAACAGGAAAGCCAACTAATTGAAGTCGGAACGAAATGTCATCCATCCTTCTTTTCCGTTGACTTCGTGTCCTAGACACCTCACCGAGGGTCAGCGTCCGATCTGCCTGGACTGATGACCCTATCCTTTGTCTATGTATAAGCGTATTCATGTGTATATCGCTGTCTACTTCGCTGTATATATGTGTACGTGTGTACGTATGAAAGAAGGAAAAGAGGAAAATATAAAATAAGGAAGCATAAATCTTGGCACTCTCACTAAATTTTCATTTTCACACCTTTCAGCGGCAGTCACGCAAATCCTGTTGTTGTCGTTCCTATTGTTGTAGTTATTTATCTTGTATTTGTTGTGGTTATTTATTTTGGTGTTGTTGCTGCTGTCTCTCCCCCGTCGACCAGCAATGACAATATTGCTGTCAAAATGCTGCTGCCAGCAACGTAGACGACACCCACACAACGAGTCCGAGGTTCACAGGACGTGAACGCGGACTGAGAGAACCAGGTAGAAAACGAGGAACGAATAGAAATTCGAAAGAGAAATAGATGGAACATGCGAGAATGAGAGAGATAGTTAGACAGGGGTAGAGGAGAAACCCAACTATAGGAGGAGATGACAACAACAGACAGGGCAGAACGAGCGCGAATATGAAGGAGCCTTTCATGGAGAGAGAGAAAAATAAACGCAGGGCTAGAGAGAGAAGGAATGACCAGAGAAAGTCAGACAAAAAAAAAGAGAGAGAGAGAGAGAGATAGTCCGGAGAGAAACAGAGTGCCTCGGAGCGTAAATAAATTGGAAATGTCCTGTGTTCTGGCAAGCTCTTCCATTTTAATATTAATTTTTCCCTCAGAGATTACTGGCAGGATGAGCCGAATGAAGAGGAGTCGAAAAAGGACGAGGAAGAAGGGAAAGTAGGAGTTGAGGTGCGGAAGAGTTGGTGATAAACCTGCGACCGACCAGCCGTCAGCCCTTCAACCTCTGCTGACTGTTCTTGTTGTTGCTGCTGTTGTAGCTGAAGCAATTTATGTCAGAGCACATCCGACAGATGGCAGTAGCAGCAGCAGTAGCACCAAGAACAACTTTAATGGAAGAATTCCAATAACAAAAATGAAAGGAGAAATAATAATAACAACAACAGTAGCATGAGTAGCTGCTGCAGCAACAATTGGAGGTGTAGTTACAACAACAAGAATTGCGAGAGTAGTTTTGAGAAAAACAACAACATTGCGAATCTGCTGAAAATTTCCTTGGGTAGGACGACAGTAACAACACGAACAATAACAAAAGGAAACCGAAACCACCGGAAGAAATGCACCAGTGGAGGCAGGTTGTACCAACAACAACTACAACAAGAGCTACAACAATATTGCTAACAGGAGCAACAACAATATGGTCAGCAACAGCAACAACTATAAAGCTATCATGTTATCAACCCTTGATCCCGTTGGGTGCCCCTCGTGGCTTCGGCTCCACTTTAGGTACGGGCTTCTTTAAAGCTCTGCAGCTTCCAGCTTTTCCTCGCTCACCGACAGGTCATGACGGTGACAACAACACTGAAGAGCTCCAAGAAGAACACGCAGGAGGCACAACAACAATGTCTAGGATCCCAACGAGCAGCAAACAAACGAACGAACAGACGACCTGTTTGTGGAACCTTTGATTTATTTCGCTCTCTCTTCCTCCTTTCCGTCCTCTTTTCGGATCCCAGTCTCTCTATCTTCCTCTCTCTCTCCCTGGTTTTCTGTCCCCTTCTCTTTTAGCTTCTATCTAGTTTCTCTCGATTCTCCTTTTTAAACCGTGATTCACGACGGCTGCTCCTTTTGCAATAGCGAACACATAAATTGAGTCAAGCTGCAACGGAAGCTCAACTAAGGAGAGGGACAACTGGGAAGAGGTAGAGGGAGAGTGCGAAAGAATATATCGCAAGTGATAGTGAGAGAAAGACGTACCTAAAAGAAGAGGGAGAGAGAGAGAGAAGCTGGAGACCGAAAGAACGCTCCCCAAAGGAAGAGCTTCAAATAAAGATACGTCGACACAAAGGAGAAGCTCCCGAGAGAAAGAACAAGAAAGGGGAACAGAGTGAGTGCCAGTGTTATGGTAAGGTAGAAAGAGAAAAGGACAGAACGAGAGACGTGTAAAGAAATGGATGAGTGCGATGGGTGAACCATTGAGCGGCTCCTCTGTGGCATCCTGGCGTGTTCGAGACTCGAGGACAACGGCACAACGAGTAAGAGGAAGGTAAGTAATATTTATTAGATTGCTAAATTGAGAATTGAACAAAATGCTCTACAGCTCTTTTTCTCTTTACGGTCTCAATCTCGAACTTCCTCCCGCTTTCTCTCAATCCGGAGTATTCCTTACTGTTGATGGCTCCTTCCGCCTGCGTTTAGCCACTTGCTTTCTATCTTCCTTTTTGGTTCTCTTCTTTTCTAATGCCTTACCTAAAAATATATCTCTTCCACTTATCGCCTCGAAATCGTTGATTTTATTATTATTCCTGCTGTTTCCCTACTGTTTCGTCTTCTAATTCTTTCTTGCTCCCAATTTTCCAAAACCTCCTTCTCCTTTTACAGCTATCTTTCATATGTCTCTCTGCCTCTTTCGGTCTCTCTCTCTCTCTCTCTCTCTCTTTCTCTATTTGCGAACTGCACCATTTTTCAAACTTGATAGTGATTTCTCACTCTCTATGTCTGAGTATGCTCCTGGGGTCGAATTGGAAGATGTGAAGAAGGGTGAGAGAGGTTGCTTGTTGGGATCCTTGGGTGTCTCTAGCACATGCTGCTGACTCTTGACTCTGCCATGCTATAGTTCGTGTTGCTGCAGTCGGTTCGAAATTTTATTAGTTTTCATTGACATGCACTTCGACCCGGCAATGAATGCGCTCCTGGAAGCCATAGGCCAGGGAAGAAGACCATGCAAAGTGCAGGACTAACGGACAGACCAATAGGCAGACCGAATAAAACCGACAGAAGCATAGAAGGTAGAGAGTTGGTAGAGAGATAGAAAGGTCGGGGCATTGGGCTTTTAGATGAGCATTGTGTAGGAGAAGCCCATGAACAGTTAGGTCGAGGAGGCCAGATACTCGTTGAGCGGCAGTTTGCTGTGGCAAATAACTGAGTCTCCCTCATTTTCCATCCTACCTTCCCTCTCTTACTCCACATCTCTACAGAATTTGCCATTGCGGTCAGGACTCTGGGTTACGGCTATCAAAACTACTGCCAAAATGACTTGAATTATTCCCTCCACTCGATGTTTGTGTCTGCACAGGATCTGGAAAAGGAGCGGGAATTGGAGGACGAATCTCCCTGTCTCTTTCCCTCTTGGTAGGGGGTCCATCATGACTAAATCCTGGCTCATTGCCACTTCATCAGTTGTTTCAGTCGAATGCAGTATGGACTTCGAAAGATTCAAGAGAATGGATGGGTAGCGGTATGGGAACAGTTATGGAAAAATAAGGGATTTGGCATTCGAAGTAACTGTTAATAAGTTTGAGTATCTAAAAATATCATGGCCTCGTAAGATTCAAACTCTGATAACTCTGATATTTCATTAAATGACTGAAAATAATGGTTTCAAATATAGTTGAAAAACCTTGGATTTTTTATTATTCTTATATGTCAATTCCTGTCGCTCCAGGAGAAGTTTTTTATTTTATACGAAGTTATATATTTCTCTCAACATCTTCTATTCTATCACACTTTTGTCACCTTTCTCAATACTTACCGCAATTCTTACGCGCTTCTTTTGTATTCTTTTTAGCGCTTGCTAAAAAGAATCCACCTATTTCTCTAGCGATTTCTCTCCCTCACCATTAAATATATCGCATGAAATTACGCATAGACGAAGACATCGTAAATCTCTTGTTCACGCAGAATAATAGATGGAAATGCGAGCAACATACGAGCGATATTTCCCTGCCAACGAACAGGACGCAACGAGTGACAGCTTGAGCGACACTCAGAGAGAGAGAGAGAGAGAGAGAGAGAGAGAGACATACACACAGACGGTGAGATAGTGAGAGAGAAGGAGAGACAGAGTGTGTGAGAGGGAGACGGCTACAATAGACGTTAATCACGCTGAGTTATGCGACATCTTTATGTCCTCCACCTCGAAGTGTCTTCAACTCGCATTTGTTTCGGTGCCTCGACGACTGTTGTTGACGGTGACGACGACGGTGATGTTGTGCTTGTTGTTGTAGTGGTTTCTGATGGCTTAGCTGTATTGTAGTGAGTTTGTGGCCATTGTTGTAGGTCTATTTTTCTGTTGTTGTTGCTTGAGCAATTGTTGTTTAGTTGCTGGTATTGGCTTTATATTTGCTTTAGGTGACGCCTTTGGTGCTCTTGGTAGCTCTGCAGCTACTGTTGTTGTCTCTACCATGTGTGGGTTCACGTTGTTGTTGTTATTTTCTCCCCCTCGCCATCTTGTTTTCTCACTCATTGTTCTCGCCATCTCTGTCTTCAAACTCCTTGTTGCTGCAAATGCTTGCATTGTTCTACGTGTGGTCGGTCGGTTTCTGTTGCCGCCGCCTGTTGTTGCTGCCGTGATGGTGGTTATTTTATTTTTGTTGTTGCTTTTACAAAATTTGTTGTTGTTATTTTTATTGTTGTTGCTGTTTTTTTTGTTTTGCCGTTTCTGTCAGTTCTTTTGCAACTTCTTTTCTAGCATTTCAGCTGATGTTGTTCTCCTTCTCCTTCGTCTTTGTGGTCGTGTCATTTGTTGCTGTCTCCCCATTGATGTTGTTGTTGTTGTCTCCGCAGTTATATTCTCGTTTGTTGTTGTCGCTGTTATCGCTCGTTTGCTGCTGTGACAATGCATGCGACATGTTGAATGAATTGCTGCTGTTGCTGCCCCAACTGCTGTTGCTGCTGTTGTTGCTGCCACATGTGCAACCCATTGCGTTGGTGTCTGTCTCCGTGTGTGTGTCTGTGTGCGGGTGTGTTTGTGTGAACTCATGTGGGTGTCCTGGCCACAGTTGCGTTGCCTTCTCAAAGATTTGTTGCCAGACAAAACTTTCATTGTTGTTGCCGTCGTCATCGTTGCCGTTTTGTTGTTGTTGGACGCATTGTTGTGATTCTCTTCGTTGTTGTTGTTGCCGCTGTCGTCGTCGTCAGCGTCTGTTGTTCGCAATTCTACGGGTGCAAATTGCAGTTTTGTTTGCAACACATTCGCCAACAACAATGACTAAATAAAACTATCGTCCATTGTTGTTGTTCCTATTGTTATTTTTGTTGTTGTTTCTATCATGCATGTTGTTTTTGTTCTGCTACTAATGTTGTTGTTGCTGTTGCCTGTGCATGCGTTTGATTTATTCGCCAGCGCCTTCAACGCTTTTGTTGTCATGTTTATGCGATTGTTGACGTCTGCGGCTTGTGGCGGATGTTGCCGATGATGAATGTCTGAGTGCCTCTGTATGTGAGTGCAATTGCCGACTGTGTGCATGAGTATGTGCAGGATAATACGAAAGTGCAGGTCTTGTATAAATCCATATAAGATTTAATTTGTTTGAGACTGAGTGTTGATATTTAAGTGAAGATGTCGTGATATGGATCGAAGTAAAACGAAAGACAGAGAAAAGGGTGGGAGGACATTAAAATATAAATTTCATTAAAAGTTAAGATTAATAGAAAAGCATTAAGAAAGGCATATGTTACAGAATATGACTTTTTTTATTTTCAATTTATTTCTGATTTTATTATTTTCTCTTTATTTAATTTTCCTTTTGAATTTTTTACAACCGTTTCTTCCTAGCCCTTCTCCCCTTAATATATTCGCCTTTTCACTTCTCTGTCTGTTTTCCATTTGCATTATTTTATTTTCACATTCTTCGTCGTTTCCGCTCATTTCTTTAGTTCTTGTTCCACTGTCATCTCCTTCAATCTCACAATCCCCCTTCGGCAGCAGGAATACCTCAAGAATGATTGTCCAAGTGAAAGACAGGATCCTACGCCAGGATTTTCTGCCTAAGTGTGCGTGATGCTTGACGTCGGCTGCTCCACTGGGCGCGTGTGTGGTGGAGGGGAAAACAGAATGAACAGAGACAGACAGTGAGAAGAAACGGCGCCGAGGATGAGCTAAACGAGGTCACAGAAGGCGAGGTGGAGGTCGCCAGCTCAGTTGGCAGGATGGAAAGGTGGAGGAGGGAAGCAAAGGTGGCAGGCAGGAGAAGGAAAGACAAGAGATAAGAGACAGAGAAGGTCAGAAAGGCCGAAGGAACCGACCACGAGTCGGAGTCGGCAGCAACATGCGAAGGACCAACTCAGTAGACGAAGGTTGAGTAGGAAACTGGGATTCGGCGATGGGGAGAGAGGGAGGGAAATATGAGGCTAGCGGGGAGAAGACAAGGAGCAGGAGGCAGTCATGAGAAGGCTGCGAGCTGAGGGCGACGGAAGCGCCACGAAGGACGACGTCAAGAAGAAGGCGAAAAAGGAGACGATGACGATGACGAGGGTTGGTGGGAGAAGTCGGCGAGTCAGGGAAATGATTAATGAGTTTACAAGTGACTGGCAAGAAAAATAACTTCTGGGTGGACTGCAACAACAACAGTAACAACAGCAACTAAAACAACAACAATGACAGCTTCGAACGAATCGCAGAAATCCGGCGAACCAAAGAAAGACGCCCACACGACTCCAGAATTAGGTAAGGACAAACGATCCTTCGCCGGGGTCGCGAAAATTAATGACTCGAATGACTTTGCACAACAACAACAACAACTACAACAACCACGGCTACTACAATGGCAACAGCAACAATTACAACAATATTTCCGAAAACCTGAAGAAAGGAAAAAATTTATCACAATTTTTTGCGTTCTTTCTTTTCAATTTTTCATGAATTTCTTTTTCTACGCTTCCTCTGCCACTTGTCATCCCCGCAGCTGCCGGTTGTTCGTGGTTGTTGCTGTTGTTTCTGCTGGTGCTGTTGTTGCCGCTGCCGGTTGTAGCCTTCGTTCGGCGTTTAATTGCAGCAACCGTCAAAAGTCGGGCGCACTGACATGATGACGATGATGATGACGGAACGCGATGGCGACGACGACGACGGCGGCGACTGACGAGCGGGGGGAGGGGACGAGGGTGGCAACATATCCGCACAGCAAACTGTCAGGAGCTGCCAACGGGCCAACGGGCGACGGACGCCGGGCAAAAACGCCAGCAACATTGGGTGGCCTGACAGACGGACCGACGGACGGACGGACGGGAGATGGACGAGAGTGAAAAAGCGAGGAATAGAGAATGGGGAGAGAGTGAAAGAGAGACAGCGAGCGAGCGAGACGGAAGCCGATGGTGGAGGACGGGGAGATGGCGGTGAAAAATGCGAAATGAAACGAACTCAAAGGCAGCAACAAAGATTGATGTGTTGCGGAAAATAAATGATGATGGTGATTATTTTTCATCGAGAGTTTTTGTTGCTGCTACTCTTGTTGTTGTTGTTCTTGGCGAGCAGCTCCTTGTTGCTGCTTCTCAGTGCGAAAGAGAGAGAGAGGTAGAGAGAGCGAGAGATGGAGTGAATACTCACAAATCGCTCCTGCATCAACCAGACACTCGCTCACACACACAGAGCACACACACATTCGTACACTTCAGCTGAGCCGGGCTGACGGCCAGACGTCTGTCCATTCGTCAGTCATTCAGTTATCAGCAGCAACATCGCCATCATCGCTGTCATCAACAGCAGAAGCCCCAGCAGCAGCAGCATCGGTGCCGGCAGCAACAGCCATCGCTGCCGCATGCCAGCTCGTCCATCCATCCGTCCATCCATCAGTCCATCAGTCAGTCACCAACACGTTGTGCGATGTTGGATGACTCGCCGTTGACGAAGTTGCTGCTGATGTTGTTGTATCGGAATGCTGCTTTTGGGAAATTGTTTTTGGGATAACGATGTTGTTTTTGTTGGGTATTGAACATACCCTTGTTGTTGTTTCCTCTCCTTATTCGCGGACAATTTGTTGTTTCGGCTCCTGCTTTGGTGATGTGTTGATTAAATGGAAGACGTCGCCGTCTCTAGTTGTGGAGGGTTCTTGGCAATGGAGTTGGTCAATTACTTGGCATGTTGATGTTGCGGTTGCAGGAAATAGGAATCAAAGTAATGATACAGGAGGGAGTGGTTCCGAAATTCACGGTATTCTTGGAACCGAATATTTCACATTTCGCTAATGCCGTGCTTTGGACTTGATGTCATCGCAATTTCTGCAATGCCTAAAAGTATTCAATAGCACATTAGTATTGCGAAGAAATGACTAATGTTTGACAGCAACTGGATATGGCTAGATTGGTTCGATGGTTCCGATCTGTGCAGTATTGGGAAAGGATATTTCAGCAAAGACACAAACCGAACGAATTTTGTCGTAAGGAAATGTTGTTCGTAAAATTAACGAAAGGTGGCGTCTTTGAAAAATTAATATTTTCACTGACGTATTATTTTATACAAAGAATATAGTTTAGAGTCGTCAAAAAAATTGCGGGAGTTGAGAATGAACACAAAAACCGATAAAAATGTATAATTTCAAAACAGTTTTACGTATTACAGCCGGAACTTCATAAGACATGGGTCATCATAAAACCCTAGTGGGAACGAACGAAATCGACGAGTGAATAGGATTTCACTTGTTAAAACCAGTTGATTTTGACGTTTCAGCGCTCAGATGTGTTTATGTATACAAAATCGATGCAGCACAAGCCGAAACACTTGAACCCGTTTAACTCAGATTTAACGGAAAGCTTTGCTGATAAAGCTTTTCATTAACAACTATTCGAGTTCATAGTCTAGTTTCACACGTACCAGTAAGTTTAAAATCTATCGAACAAACGATAATGAACTCGTTATGTTTTAGATTTTTCGTTTGCATTGAACTAGTTCAGCGAGTGGTGCGTACGAGTGTACATCAACAGAAGATTCCAGTAAACGGCACAAACAAATACTTTGACATATCCAAGGAAAGGAAATTGAAAACAAAATAAGAAAGATGGAAAGAACAAAATACAGGTGGACGTACCCAAACGAGTGCTCACTGATTCGAATATGGGCAGAACGCGTCCAGGATCTGCGGGAGCAACGCAGGAACCGACATGTGATCCACCAGATGGTGAATGAAATGAAACGCTGTGGTTGTGAAGTTACGGCAACAGAACTGAAAAACAAAATGCACAACATGTCAACCAAATACAAGTGAGTGTTCCACTAAGTTGGAGGCATATTAGAATGAATTCAATGTAAATTGCAGAAAAGAAAGGAAGAGAATCAAGGCAACCGGTAAAAAATCGGAATGGGAATTGTACCACGATGTCCACTCAATTCTGTGGCGGTACAAGTGGACGAACCTTGATGAAAAAACACCTAAGGAGGAAAACAACTCGAGTAAATATCTAAAAATAAGGAACTATTATTCTATTAGTGATTTTTGTAATTCAATTAATTGTATCCCCACCAATACCATATGCACCATCAGTATCTGAACCTGCATCATCATTGTCAAACACTTCATCTTCGAATCATAATACAGAGAATTCGGAATCCGTGGCGCCTTCACCACCTGCACCAACAACGAACAGTGCATTTCAACTTCATGAGACACTGGGTTCGAACTTAAAGACGCCTCCATCAACAGCAGTGTCATATGATGGCGAGGATTCAGAAGTATATGACGATTTCCAGCACCAAATTATCAACAAACTCGATAAGTTGGAAGAAGAGATTTGGATACAAGGAGAATGTGTGGAAAAACTGGACAGAGAATTGTTGGAGTTGGAAAGGGAGAAAACAGCTGCTGTGAGGGAGTTTGTCAACGAATTCAAAAACTTAAAACAATCGTTCATTAATTTTTTAGACCGCAATTAGTTTTAAATCAACTGTGATAAAATTAAGTGAATTAATTTATAAACAAAGTGAGTTTTCTGTATAAACACGGAACAAATGTCAGACATCAGGGCTGTCGAGTGCATGTAGTTGAAGAGAGAGTCTTCATGCCCAAGACACACGGGAAAGATAATGTAATTGCCTTTTAAGTTAATCGCGCATCGAGTTGAATTATATTAAATTAGTGAAACTTATTTTAACTATTTTGATCTGTAATTCATCAAGTCAGTTAAATAATTGATCGATCTGTATTCATAATAAAAAGCATCGTCCCTGACGCACCAGCGTTGCTGGATGACGGCTCAGCGGAGGGGAAACTTCATAAGGTAGCTCAGAAATTCAGAAAACTAAAATATATTAAACCTGTTGGTTTTTACGATAAACGAACAACTGTCGATACAGGGTCCATTTTCCTTACTAAAAATATTTAATAATATTGACCATATAGTGTGACCTTTGTGAGGCTGAAAACTCTGCGAAACTGTAATTAGTCAACAACAAATTAAATTACAAATTGTTGGTATTATGAACATAGAGGTTTCTTAAAGTTTTAGCAGGTTTATTAAAAATTTATATTTCAAAAAAAATTAAGATTAGAAATAAAATATATATATATATACTATACTATATATAATAATGAGTTTGAAACAATCAAATGTAAATTTAAAATTTAAAATATTTCAAAATACTTTATGAATTAAAACTTTTAAATCAATATTTTAAATAATTTAAAACAAATCCATTTTCATTGTCGGTATTTCATATTCCATTTTGAATTAAATGAAATCGTTCATGAAGTCTGCGAAATCTCGAAAATCACGCCCTTGGGTGGGTGAAATCCAGGTCGAGCTTTCCATGAAGTAGTCATAATTTTGGAATATTGAAATCAACCAGTGGGAATCATGACAGCAACATTTCAATGTATTGCTGGACCACGCCCGTCGAACCCGCCCCTCGTCTCATCACAGTCGTGGCCGAGGCGACAGACGATTAAAATATGACACGCAGTTAACAGCGAATTAAGACAAGAGATTATCGCTAATGTTGTTGTTGTAGTTCTCATGGGTGCTGCTGCTGATCCTTCGGATGCTGTTTATGTTGTTGTGGTTTTGTAACGGAATTTAGTACGCAACAAAATTCACATTTGGGCCAACAGAGCAGAGGAGCTGCAATCAAGTTGTCACAATAACTCAGCGGCCGAGGCATCAGATCGGACCCCCGATATATATTTGAATGGTCGGCCAACCACAACAACAACAATGTCTCAAATGAAATTTAAATAATTTTTCGTTTTCACATTTGCACCGAGCGAGAAACATTCAAATTATGGACGAAACTTTTACCCAGACGCGGATGATGATGGGCCGAACGTCTTCTGATCGTAGATACAAAGGGATCCGGGACTCGTCCTGACCACATCACATCTCATCACGCTTTCCACCTTTTTTCTCTTTCTTCCATGTCCCTCTCCTGCTCCCTTCCTTCAGTTTTATCTCGTTCTCCTTGGGTCGATTGCGTCGAGAAAACAATTTAAGCGCCTCGCTGACCACCACAAATGGCCAATAATAATCGGCCTAAATGCCATGCTCTGCGTCCACTAATCTAAATTAAATTATAATCACGGGTTGCCAGCTCGATTTTAAATGCTTTATTGTTCGATTATTTATCAAGGGGTTCGCCACACCCCTTCCTTCCCTCGCGCCTCGCGCCTCACGCCTTACTCCCTCCTCCCATACCTCACATCCATCACGTTACATCCCATTCGATCTCGTTCGAGTTGTTGGTTTTTGCATCCTGTTGTCGCTGGTAATGTTGTTGGTTTTAATCGCTGACCCACATTGTGATAAATCGGCAAGAAATTTGTTATTTTCAATTAAATTGTTCCGAGTCTCCGAGTTTAAGTTGGTTTTTTTGTACTTTATGCTGATAAATGATCGGGGTGTCGACGGTCGAAGCCGCCGAATCTCTGTCGCCAGGATTAAAATCTCAGGGCGTAACGAGTTTCGAAATAAGTGAACTCGATACTCGATGAAATATTTGCCTATATTTTTTATTCAAGTTCATTTTGACATATTAATTCCTCAAGATTTTGAGAGTTATTGCGGATTACTGGAATATTGCATTATCTCGGTAGTTGGGTCTAAAATACGGATCGATTGCAAACAAGATATATCAATGGAAAAATGTATAAGCAAACTTAAGATTTTTGTTGAAATAAAATGATTAAATTATAATTTATAATAAATCTATTAAAATTTAAAATAGTATTATGTCAGATTTCCATAAAATGCTCAATTACTACTTGTTGATATCTTATTCTAGAGAAACTTAAATTTTTTCCATTTCTTTTTCTACATCTCTCCCTTTTTCTCTTGTCCCATATACTTCACTCCAAATCGATCCCGATCACTGGGTGACACTTGACTGATGCCTAAATGGCCATCGAATGTTCTCCTGATCTTCCGAAGAGTTTGACCAACCATATCCTAAGTGGCTGTTGACCTTAGCTAACGATTTAGTTGCTGACATCAGTTACTGCGGAATGGGCAGTAAGTAAGTAGTAAGCGATAGGTCGGAGGGAGACAGAAGAGAAAGAGGGATGGAGAGGGGCAGATGAAGAAGGAACGACGGGCATCCGTTCGGCGAATAGGGAACGTTCTCTGCGTGAACTGCACCCCAAGAGACATTTCAAATTACCGCTAAATGGTCGAAATACTGTTGTTTTTATGGGTTCTAAGAAATCTAAAGACTTAAGAAATCAAAGTCTGCAGTAAAACAACAATAATTAGCAATAGTAGAATCAGCAATAGCAGCAGCAGTAGCAACGGCAATAGTAACATCAGCAACGACTTCCATTCGTCGTTGCGAAGATGGAGAATTAGTGGCGTAGAATGACCGTTAAGGAGAAATGGGGAGAGAGAGAGAGAGAATGAAAAAATAGAAAAAGAGCAAATGATAAGGCACAGATGTTCAGCAGAGGGAGGGGAGGAGGAACAGGTGGAGTGTTGGTAATTTGCGAAAAGTGGTAGCGTCAAGGAGACCAATAGGCAGAGGAGAGAGAAACGATAACGAATCAAGAAGAAAAAGGAGAAAGATCGTGAAAGAGTGAGAGAATGAGACGGAGAATGCTAAAGAGCGAGAGTCACTTGTTGTTGCCATAAGTGTTAATTTGTGGTCATTACCGTGACATTGCGGACGTTGGGTCGCTTCCAGAGAATTCGTTGACGCCGCAGACACGACGTCGTCCACGATGTTGTTGTTGTATTGTTTTCGCAGTTAAACTAATGTGTGTATGTGCTGTTGTGGTCCGCACGCTTGTGGCCAGAAGACATTAGGATGAAACTCGCACCTCGCGCACGGCTCGAGTTTTCTGCGAACCCAAGCTTTCTCCCACTATGGCAACAACAAGAAGCGATAAGAAATACAACAACAATTAAAAAAGAGCTTGAAAACTACAACAACAAAAGAGGAAGGAAGAACGCAATGTTAAAAATCCAACAACAACGGCAAAGTCCAACGAACACCTACAGTAGCAACTGCTATAGAAAAAAAAAATCATATGCAATAATAACTGCAATGGCAACAAATACAACAACAACAATTATAATGACTCGATCATTAGCGCCAAGATCATGTCAGTTAGTTAACGGTTTCCATATTAAATTACAACCCCCAAACCAACAACAACACCAAACAACGACAACAATTACAACAATGAGTACAACAAATGACTCGAGGTCTCCTTCCGACACCTGGTGCTGGCAGTGGCGCTGGTGGATGGGGAGGCGTGGCAGATGCGAGTGGAAAAATGGTAATGCGTTTGCACTCTGAACAGCGAGAGATTTTTTACCTTTCCTCACTCTCCTCCTCTCTCTCGCTCCCAGTCTATATGTCTCTCTCTCTCTCTGTCTCGACTTGAACAGCTCTTAAACGAAGTGCGTCGTGCGTGGGAGATGAGTGAAGAAGTGTGCCTTGTAAAGGCATAGCGAGAGAAAGAGCTAGTAGGTGGACGAAGAAGGGGAATAACGTCCTGCCTCGAAGAAGCCGAACTTCAGCAATTTTGTCTGGTCCTTCATTAAACCTTCGTTAATTGAAATACTCCATCTCACTGCCTCCTTACACTATTGCCTTTTACTCCTACCACAACATCTTCTCGTACACTCTCCTCTTCTCTTTCCACCTCAGCTTTTTCTTCTCCTCTCCTTCGTCATCTTTCCTTCCTTCCTTCTCGATCTTTCCACATCTCTAAACGTATCTGTGCTTCGTTTGCCCTAAGGCTGACCATCGAGTACGATCCAAACTTCCTTTTTGTCCTCCTCCTCCTTCCTTCGGCAAACTATTCATCTGGCAACATTGTCAACTCCATTTGGCAATACCTTACGTCGCGACCGCTGCTGCCCGACTGCACCAAGAGGCGGCCGGCATCGGAGGCAATCTAAAAGCAATCGCCGTCGCCTAACAATTAATTGCTTTTCAATTTGCGAGCGAGACACAGAAAAATAGAGAGATTCAGAGCGGGCTTGGGAGAGACGAAGCGACAGAGGGTGACAGAGAGATGTAGTTATTTCACGTTGGCTCACGGTAGGCTGGCTTTCGTTATCCAAAGAAAGGTAATTTTGTAAATTAATAACTTGGAATTAATAACTAACAATTTTATTAGAAACATCGATTGTATGTGTTCGGGAGCATTAGAATTGGAGTTGAGGTATTGAGTAGGAAGTAGAACAGAGTGAAGGAGAGTGGGAGTGGAAAAGATTAAAGCGAGATTATGAGATGGAGAAAAAGAGATTTGTTTCTATAATGAGGAAAATAATATGAAGAACACCAGAGGGAGGCGATCAGTAAAAGACGATAGGAGAAGAAGATGGAAAGGGAAGATATGGTAAGGAGCTAAAGATGGAAAGGAGAAGGGAAAAGCAATAAGAAGATGTGAATAGAGAAAAGGACGACATGAGAAAAATCAAAAATCATGTATTTTAAAAGAAAAACGAAAGCAATAAAACCACCTTAATTGTGAAATCCTTAGAAACTCTTTTTAGGAAATATTCATATCAGATGTAAGATATCTTGAGATTTATATTCTGATATTTAAGAAATGTTCGTAAGTGAAATATGAATGTGAGAACTGAAAAAGAAAGTTCCAGGAGAATCTCTGCACAAACATCGAACAAATGTCGGCAAAAGAACCTTCTTCGTCGCTGTCTAACAACGTGATTGAGTTCAAGTTCTCGTTTGCATCGATTGCCGACGGCAGGACGGAAGTGGTCAGTGTTGCCAACTTTCTCGCGGCTGCCAGGCCGAGAACTGGGGCACAGCAAGGCTTCATAACATCAACATAAACAGATACGACAACCGAAATAGGGACAACAACAAGAGGAATAACAGGAACAACTGCTAGAGGAGTAACAACGACAGGAACAACAACTGCAAGAACAACAACTGCAAGAACGACAACAAACAGACTAACAACATCTGTACCAAATGAAAACCAAAAATAAAACACCATTAGCAACAACAATAAAATCACCATCAACAACTTTGGCAACGACTGTGATAATAAAAACATCGTTAGACGTCTTGCAACAACAATATTATCAACAACAACAACATCATTACTAACAAGAACAATTACAGCATGAACAGCAACAACATTTGCAGGATCAACAACAACTACAGCGACAACAACCACGACTTCGATACTACTTCGGTTACAACAACACTATTGATGTCAGCGGCAGAAACACCATAGAGTGACAATAACAAAAACAACCTGAATGACAACAGCAACAACATCAACGATAGCCCAAAAATCCTGCAACACCTGCAACGACAAGCGCGGTCGCAACATTCAATTTCGAAAATCAATCCTCGTCCCTCAACACCGAAGGCTTCGCCCGCTTCCCTGTCTCTCCTTCTCGCTCAACCGCTGCCTCCGATGTCCCCCTGTCGTCACCGTGCAGCCGACGTCGATGCCGTCCATCGTCGGCTGGCCAGTGCAATTGAGGACAATGTCAATAGCTTGTTGTTGTTAATGGACCCAAACACGTCGTCATTGGTCTAAGCCTTTTTTCGTTCATGTATTGTTGTTGTTATTAACTGGAGGCATCTAATAACAACAACAATAACAAGAACAACACCGAGTCGATCGTTTGTCTTGCCTCGCGATCTTCCGGCGCATCGAAATTAATTGCTTTTACGCATTTAATTCAGGGCAGCCAAACCAGCAATAGTTGCTCACTGCTGTTGTTGTTGCGCTGGCAGTCGGCCGGACCAGTTCCTTGAAGTTCGGCAACGCGAGCCGTTGTTACTGGAGTCGCGTGAAAGTGTTGCCAACGATGAAAGGCAAAGGCGAGTGTGTGCGTGTGAGGTTTTTTGTTGTTTTTGTTTTTAAACGAAATGGATTTTATTTCTAGTGTGGTTTAGTGTTGCTGTCGAGTGTTTGTTGTCGATCAATTCAGGTTGTTGTTGCTCGGATTTGGTTTTTGTTGATTAGTGTTTGGTGTTACTGGTTGTTGCTCATAGTTTCTGGTTGTGGAGAGATTGTTGTTGTTATGAGTTTGATTGAGCAGCAACCACTCATTCTATTTGTTGTAAATCCATCACATCGTCGTTATGGTCTTGCTCTAGGTTGTTGATCCCTTATGGTCTTGATTCTGAACAGGGCTTTCATTGCCATTGTTCAATCTGCAACAATAACAGCAAAAAATCATTGTTGTTTCTTTAACTTTGATCACGGTTTTTATTTTATGATTATTTTATTTGAATGTTTCTTTTTTTGATTTTTTATCTTATTTTCATTTTTCTAGTCCTTTATCCATTGCTGTATAATTGTTACAATTTTAATTGTTGTTGCCACTGTGTTTGACGTTGTTGTTGTTGCACACATCGCATGGCGTCTCAGTCAGCGCCAATTTGTTCAACCATTGCTGCTGGCGGTGATAATGTTGATTTTGTTGTTGTTAGTACCGATGTTGTTGTCCCCCTCGATGTTGTTGTCTAGCGAGCCCCGTTCAACAGCATCATCAACAACAACAATAACATGGAACATGCGTGCAATAAATAAATTGCAAATTTATTGAAACGCACTGCCAGATGTCGGACGTTTATCGAGCCGCGTTGCCAACGAACTGGATTCATCGGTAAGCGTTTGTTATTGTTGTTGTTTTGGCTGCCGCCGGTGGCAACTCTTTCGCCGCTAGCGGCAGCAACGCGATTTGTGATTTATTTTCGTAGTAAAATGAGCCGGAGAAAAATCTCGTCTGTACGGCTGTAGTCAGTCTGTCTTCCTGACTGTCTGTCTCTCTTCCTGACCGTCTGTCGGTCTTCCGTCGTAACGCCTGACTCGCGATCAGTCCGGCTGGTCGTCCGTCTGTCTGTCCGCCTGGTCGTCTGTCCCGTAGTCTAGACTTCATTCATCTGTCTGGCGATTCTATTACCAGCCTGCGTCTGCTCGACTATTTTTTTGTGTTTCACTCATACACATCTATATGTCTGTCTGTCCTAATATTTGTGCGCCTGGTTCGCTTTGACGCCTTTTTGTTCTTGCTTCGTCTCTCCAGTTGTCCGTCTGTTCATTTGCATTGCTGGCGCTAGCATTTTGACGACAAAAAATTCCAGCGACAACAAATTCCGGCTGCAACAACTGCGCCAAACATCACCCGGCCACCAACAGCATCTAGGTCGTTCTCGACTTCGGCCCCGAGGTTTCAGCCGAATCCCATCACCAGCCGCCGTCACCAGCGGCAACCCATGGCGTCCTCGGTCTCCCTCTCTCTCTCCGGTTGTCCCCAGCTGTCGGCTTTTAAGCCACCTTCTCTTCTTCAGATTTCTCGCCTCGTTCCGCAATTGCTGCCAACAACTTTAGCTGTTGCCGTCGCCGTTTGTGGCGACTTCTTTGAGTGCCGCATGCGTTAAAATTGCAATTTGTCTGCGCAACAACAACAGATCGCCTATTGATTTCATTTGTTGTTGCAATTGTGGTTGATGCAATTGTAGTTGTTGTTATTGTCGTTGTAGTCTGTTAACTGTTTTTTTTTTGTTGCCCACTTTTGTTGTTGCTATTGCTTATTGAATCGAATGTCATCGCGCTTTACGCCTTCGTCTCCCTCTCTCACCATCTGTCCCTCTCTCCCGCTTGCTTTGAACAGGAAGCGTCTCATGGCCAAGAGGCATATCGATATCTATGTTGTTGTTGTTGTTGTTATTATTATTTATTAGTGTTCGTGGTTCTGTAGATTTTTTTTTATTATTTGTGACTACGGCGACATCGCCTGTTCATAACGGTACCGAAATTCAAGGCTGGTCGCAAAATCTGGCCACAAAATTGATTCCAGTTCAAACAGTTGGGAACAGCGGTTGATGTTGCTGGTGTTGTTGTTGTTGTTGCTGCTGTAATGAATGGCGCCCGAGCTCGCACTTGACGCACTCGAGGTGCGACCGACGACGCTTCCGCCAAGGAGGTGGTGAGGAGGGAGAAAATTGGAGTGAACAGAAAAGGATGTGAGAGAAAAAGAGATGGGAAGAAAAGTGATGAGAGGAAAACAGATCAGAGGAAAAGAGATGGGAGAAAAAGAGTTGAGAAAATGAGAAGCTCCGGGGAAATTCAAAGTGTTTGCGCCAAAGTGTCGCAGGCCAAATTGTCTGCAGTCATGAAACCTATGAATGATGGGATCGGGCAGAAACAACACGAGCTTTCCTTTAAGCCAGCTTGCGTGCATGTCAAAAGAATGAAAAAAAGTATATAGTAGTTCAACTGAACTCTTGAGATAAGTTCAATTAAAATTTTAAAGGACATGAAGAAACAAAAATAAGGGGAAAAAATCTACTACAGCTATCTACAGATGGAAGAATAATTAAAAATCTAAAATTCTAAGATGTTTTTAATTACCCAATAATGTAGTTAAAATATGATGTATGTATTTTCTTTTTTAAGAAAAACGACTTTACGAAAGCAATAATGATTTGTCAATATTTGTTAAATAATTACCCAATAAAACCAGAATTAACCTTAGAATAAATTTGATGAAATTACTTAATTCATTTTTTACAGCCCACACTAGGCGCTTCATGAAGACCCACACAATCTTCGGCAACATCCACGAATTAAAAAAAAAAAAAATACAGCTTCAGCATCATGTCGAACAAGATCTCTAATTAAATTTCCACTATATTCTCCACAGTACATAGTTTCCTAATAAATGACTAATTTTCGAGACTTTCATGCGGCCGTTTGTTGCAACGGTTAAAACAGCAGTAAAAATTGCAACAACACATAACAACATCATAAACAATATCACTTACAATATCTCCGAAAATAAAAAAAAAACACCTCTAAAAGAAAGGCAATAACAACAATTCAAAAAAGAACAACCATCGTTACAAAAAGAAAGCACCTTGAATAACAACAACAACAACAACAACAAGAATTATTTGAAAGAACCACCGCTCGTTCGCTCCGAATTTTAATTGAATTTTACGACATGTGCCCGATCAATGATCGATGAAACGAAATCGATAACAACTACATACAATTCATTTCCGAGCGAACCAGCCGAGCCGAGGCGAGGCGTTGGAGTTGTTCTACAAAGTTTGGACTAAACAGAGCGAAAAAAGTTGGTCGAAATGCTTCATAAACAATCGATGGTAATACGACGATTTCGAGTTATTTTGTTATTATTTATTTGTATTATTTCGCTTTGTTTTCATAAATATTTTCATAAATCTTCTTTCGCCTACCTTTTCTAAATTTGTTCTCTCAGCTCGAAGCCTTGAAATCTTATAAAACGAAGATTTCAGCGAACATTTTCCTTTGAGTCTAAACGGGAATTCGCGAAGGCTTTTAGCAATTATCGTTATAAATGAATGCAGGCGGCAGCGCCACGCCAGGCCACGTCCGTCCTGCCGGCTCCCCGCCTGGTCCCACCCACCGATGATGAAGTCGCTCCAGGCGGAAGCCGCGCGCTCGGCTGGACAAACGCCTTGGACGGACCGACCGACGGACAGATGGACAGATAGATGGCTAGACGGTCAGACGGGACAGGCGAATCAGGGGCCGTGGACGGTAGCAGTTGCGAACATCGCCATCGTATCAATTCCTTAAACAATTATTAATTCTGCGAAGGAGCTGCGAGAGGAGCAGACGACGGACGGCTGAGGACCGGTGACGAGTCCAGGAGAGGGCGGGGCGACGAGGGGACGAAGAGAGCGCGAAGTCTCCGGTGGAAACCCACTTTCACAACAACATCGAAACATCTTGAACAACTTCAGGATGAAGGAAAAGCTTTTCCAGTCGATACGACGCGGGTCGAACAGAGCGGGAAGAGAAGAATGGAGGGGAAAGAGGCACGAAAGAAGGAGGATGAAAGGGGAAGGAGAAGCAGAAGCAGAAGAGCAGGCAAATTCAGCGAGGAGAGGAAGGAGGAAAGGAACCGAAATTGAATGCATCAAAAATTCAATTCTACGATAGACGAAGAATTTCTATTTTCTTTGGATCGCCCATAAATAGTTGTTGTTGAGATCGTTGTTCCACAAGAAGTTGTTGTTTTTGCGAATGGTTTCTTGCTGCTCAGTCAGTTGTTGTTGTTATTGAGGTTACCTCTGTTGTTATTGCCGCTGCCAACAGTTGTTAGAATTTAATAGGAAGTTGAGTTTATTTGAAAATTACAACATTCATGCGATTATTTCTTGTTGCTGCTGCTGCTGATTCTTGTTGCTGCCTACCATTGCTGTATATGTTCTTGTTGTTGTTATTGTGCTGGTAGTCCTCGTTGTGATGTTAGTGATCGTTGATGGTTGTTGTTGTGATGTTTGCTGTTGTTACTGGGCGTTTAACAATTATTATATATTTTTCATGAAATTGAGTAGGCAGCAACATCAACAGCAACAGCAGCAAAAAAACATCAGCAGCAACAACAACAACAACAACAATACCTACGGTGCACCAGCAACAGTTGCCGCTGATTCCTTCATCTCATGGTGGGGTTTTCTTCAATCTGCTGTTGCTGTTAGTAATACCAATAATAGTTTTTGTTATTGTTACTCTCGTTGTTGTTGTTGTATGTTGATCATTTGCCTCCTGATGGGTTTGTGGGTTTTTTTTGTTGTTGTTGGTAACTTCATGTTGTTCATCGTCGTTGTTGTGAAGGTTTTTTTTGTCGTTTTTATTCCATGCCTTTTGGTTGTTGCTCCAAATCATGCTGTTATTGCTCTATATTATGTTGTTGCTACTCCACATTATGTTGTTGTTGCTTCACCCTATTATCTAGTGTGGTTGTGGGGGTTTATGTTGTTGTTGTTGTTGCTGTTTATTATGTTGTTCCTGCCCGATCTGTTTGTATTTTCATTCAATTCCCCAACGCTCTCTCTCGTTTGAATTTCCATCGTCTCCCCAACCCCACGTCTTCCGCCTCGGCCTTCGTTTTGGCCTCTGCCTCTGGATCCTTTGCTGGTTCCTCCCTCCCTCCTCTTCCTCTGTCCATGGAGTTGCCTCCACAGCTTCATCCATCGATCCAGCTCCACCCCATCCTGGGCCTCGTGCGCCCACCTGGAAGATTTGCCATAATTTTGACGATCGTCATGATCCACTGAACTGAAATATTTACCCAATTACAACAACAGCGATGAAAACTGAAAATAACAAACAAAAGAGCTACACAAGTACAACAGCAACAATTTGGCCTAGATTTTCATCTTTCCGTCGACTCGAGTCGAGTCTGTTTGGTCGAATCGCTAATCACAGCGTTTTCCTTCAATTTTTCAAAACCTACACAAAATTCACTAATAAATACTTCTGGGACCATATTTGGGTTTTTTACAACAACAATAACCAACAAAAACAGGATAATGAACAACAACAGAATGCAACAACAACTTCCAATAACTACATGCCACAATAAGATCAACAATAGCTCCGTGCATCGAAGCCAGAGTCGAATCTCGGAAATTATGCAATTTGAACATTTAAACGTTTAACGTTTCGTTAAGAGGAGTTTCGTTCAGTTCGGTTGAGTTTGGTCGGGTTTTATTCGGATGCTGCCGCTGAGCGTGGTCGTTGCCAAGAATGGGTCATGGTTTCGCTGGCTCGTTTCGACCTGGTTTCTTTGGCTCGTACCAATGGCGCCGTTTTTGTTGTTATGGTTCTTATTACAGCCATCGCTATTCTGCTATTCTTATCATAGATTGTTGTTGCCCACGTTGTTATTGTTTGCTGTTGCTATTGTCATCTGCCTGTGCTCACGAGATCGCGGTCCGCGCTCGATGCACGATGGTCTTCGGTAGTTGGGGTGGGCGGTCATGGCAGGTGGCTGGGTTGATGGTTGTTTGTTCAGTTGATCCTCCAGTTGAAATCCAGCTGATCGTAAACCAATGGTAGAACCGAAATAATCCAGTTTCGCTTAAGAGTAAAGAGACTTGCAGTTCATGATAGCCAGGTAAAAGTAAATGGACCTGAAAAAAGAGAATATAACACATTTTATTTATGCTCCGAAAAAGTATTCGTATATTTCACAATTTGTTGTCAGTCTTTTTTTATATATTATGATACATATTGAAAAGGTTTTGTCTCTTCAAAATCGCAATGGAAGATTTTTCGCCCCACGGAAATTTCTTCGACTTAATGGAATCCTAAAATGTTTTTATCGACGACCCCCAGCGCCACCTGTCGCTGTTTCTACTGTGCCGCAGAATTACTCTGGCAACACTGTCCTGCTGCGTGCCACGGCGAAGAGACGAGACTAAACGAAGCAAGAAAGTCATTTGAAAATCAATTGAAATCGCACAAATGCCTGCCCTCGGGCTAGGCACTGAAATGTCAAAGATTGTCTATGGCGAAAGACTTTTGTTATTTGTCTTTTTACCCCACATGGCGAGCCGAAACGTGTGGCAACGCCATCTGTTGCCTGGGAAGATGGAGAAAATAAAGAAAACACTTGCGTTACACGATGGGAGCGCAAGTAAATCAAATATTCCAGACATGATTTGTCCTGAAGCTATCGAAAGAGAGATATAGATAGATGGAAAAGGAACGAGAGAGAGAGAGAGAGAACTGTGGCATGTTTGAGGAAGATATGGGAGGGAGTTGGGAACAGATTGGGGTTGGCGAAGTAGGAGAAAACGATTAACTCGATTGCTTAATGTCTGACCGATGGCGATAGATCAACGAACAGTAGAAGGAAAAATAGTAGCAACAACAATTAAAGATATTATTATTAACAACAATAGTGTAAGAATAAATAACAACAAAAATATAATTAAATTAATTGAATTAAAATTGATATAGAGAAAAGCTTTTATAATTGTAGAAATAAATTAAGAATAATGTCAATGAAAACAACAATAACAACAGCAACAACTTTATTAACAGCATAAGCAATACCAATAATAATAACAGAAATCGTAAATAATAACAATAACAGTAGCAAAACAACAAGAATAAAATAGCAAAAGCCAAAGGTTGAAAATGGCATCACTGCGATCGATCCCACCTCGCCCTCCGCCCACCACCTCTCAGCAAGTGGGAAGCTGCCTCTTCTGCTCCGTCGCCATCTCCTGCTGACTGCGGCGACCTCAGTCGTCGTCTTCTCTTCTTTTCTCCTAATGGTGGTTGCAGATAATTTTGACATATTGCCAAGTGTTGGGTTCGGTCCATGCTCCACGGTGCATGGTGCACGCTCCACGAACCGAACCGGTGAATGGCATCGCATGCTCGCCCAAGGGGAGTTCGCTTCCAACAACAACACCAACAAAAATTAAATAAACCCAGGAAAACAACCATAATTGTTGCTGAGAATTCGAACAAAGCTACCGAAATGTGAATTAAGAAATAAAAACTATTTTCGGAAAATTTTCCCCACGTTCGTCGAAGAAAAGAAAATGTAGAAGTAGAAGAAGAAAAAATTATAATGATGTTGGCGAAGAAGAAAATAATAGCTCAAGACACGACTAAATGTTGCTGGGGAAACGGGTGCAAATGTCACCCGTAGGATAGATAGATAGACATTTGATGTCGCTATTCCCGCCGTTTTTGTTGCTCCTGTGTCCATTGTTGTTGCCTTTGTTGTTTACTTTGTTATTCTTGCCGCCAATGTGGTTGTTGTTCTTTCCTTCGCTACCCATACTGTTGTTATTATTGCAAATTTTCCCTCCTCCTCCTCCCCCTCGACGTCTGTGGGTTTTCCAACTTCGATCGCATGATGTCTTTCAGTCCCCACCTCCTTCTCCAACTCCATCTCATCCAAGAGCGTTTTTATGGGAACCTGAAAGTATTTCGTGAAAGAAACATAAAATTGAGAAAGAAAAAACATAAAAAACCCATAGTAAAATTAGAGAACTATAAAATTAAAACATTTCAGCAATAGGAGTTTCCGAATTCGAAGAAACATTTCTCGTGGTCATCTCGCAGACGAAGAAGAATAAGTTTAACCTCAGGCGAGGAACGCTGGAAAATATTTAGAAAGTCGTTGGCAATCTATTCAGCACTATTAGAGAACTTTATGGATTCTGAACCTTGAGACTGAGTAGTCTCGTAATGTCAGAGGACAAGGGGCTAATACTGAGCAGCCTATTTTGGAAGAACGTATGAGATGCAGAATGTGCTACTCAAATATTGCTAAGCAACCACTTACCTCAGAGGATTCCATCGAAATCCTCTTAAACGACTCCATCACCGATAATCAGGTTCAGGACCAACTTCCGCATTGCATCGCCTAAATGAATCCACCAACTACGCAACCTCAACCTTTCCCATCGGAAATAGCCGCAGAAAGAGGCGAACGAAGTGGTGTAGAAGGGTGGAGTAAGAGGGAGGAATGAAGCACGTTTAGTGGCTTCTGTGATGCGTGGTTCCCACGCCCGTTGGTCCAAAGCACTGAGTTCGCACTGCTTTGGGATGTCGCTAACAAATTGCTCCGCGAATACGAGAGACCGTTAGAGGTAAAAAGAGAGAAGCAGAAGAGAAATCTCATGGAAGGACGCACAAGTTGTTGGATGTCGAGGATCGAGGTAGGTAGGAAAAGGTCTACGAACGTCCTTTAAAGCTTCGAAGGCAGAAGACATAAATCTCAATGGTCACGGTTTGCATATGAATCGTGTTGCCGGCAAGACGCGTGGAGTTGGCAACGCGAGTGACCCTAGCACATGGCGGCATGTCCATTCCCGGCAAAGACAATATCCAATGGGCCGACCTCTCGTCGATGATCGAGGACGGGGCGGCAACGTGTCGGTTGGAGCGAGAGAAGAAGCGAAGTGAAGACCGTTTTATGACCGTGACTGCGGTTTGTCGCTGGAGGCGGCGATAAAACAAATTTCGCTTGATCACAGCAACAGCAACTTCGGAAACAACAACAGTGATGCCAACTCGGAACTGAGAACAACTCCACATGGCAATATGGAGAATAAAGGGCGTGTGGAAACAATTGCTTATAGGCCAGGAGCAGTAATAAGAACATTAACGAAAACAACAACACAGCCAATAACAATAACCACAAGAACAATACGAGCAAGTAGAACAAGAACATAAGTAATAACAATACAAATAACAACAAAAACCAACAACATGATCCATAAGTAAATCAAATAATACACAGGATCGTTGAAAAGAGACGAAGAAAACGACGGCGATGATGAGGAAGCAGGGCAGTGCATCAAGAAGAACGAGAAGGAAGAGAAGAAGACGATGAGGAAGTAAGCATAATAAATTTTATGGTTTTTGGAAGCTCCATCATCGCTCATAAAACGACGCATACCTGAGGTGCTTGCAAGAAAGCAAAAGTCGAAAGGGGCGGAAGATTTTTCCGTCGACTGTGCTTAAGGGGCGGCAACGATGGATGGATGGTTAATGTAACCCGATTGTTAATGTTTTGCACTAAAAATTATAAGAGTACATTATGTGTTTCTGTGGTAGACGGCGAGGTTTCTTTTACATGGTTCTGAGTTTTTGCTTCCTATTCGGACTCTGCTTCTCAGATAGGATTCATTCATACCTGCATTCTTATCGGATATTTCTTGTTTTAAAACTGCTTTTTCTTGCATACATTTTAAATACACAGTAGTAGTTAATTGGTAGGAAGGTAGGTAGGAAGATATTCATGAAAGTTTTGTTCTTCTTGTTTAGTGTTTGCAGTGATTCCTTTGAGAAAGAATTTTAGATTGGATTATTTAAGTCTTTGGAGTCTTTCTTATTATATATATATATATAAGTCTATATATATCTTATCTCACCATCTTTCTTCATGGAAAATGATTTTTTCATGCTCTATTGAACAGGATATTTCAATTTCAGTTTCTTCTAGTATTGTTTTGCAAATAATGTTCCTACTTCTTATTTCGATCTTCTATCTCATAGGCTTATTTTGGGATGATATCAGATCCCTTCGACTCCCGCCAGTGCAGTTCAGTAGTTCAGTAGGAACAGCTGTCAGTGTTTAGCAACTTGAACCAGCAACGAAAACTCATATAACTTCGAATGCAGTCGCTAATAGTGAGAGGGAGAGTGTGTGTGGGCAGAGGGGAAAGGGAGGGTCAACACACTGCAAACAATGGCAGACTTTCATGGGGCACCATTTTTGGCAACGACCACGTAACGTAACTGCAACGAAACCAACAACCACCGGGAGAAGCAGATGACGAAATAAAATAAAATAAAAATAAACAAAAAAAAAATTGAATTGAAACTGAAAATAAATATTTTCGCGGGTTGGCAGCAGCGGTCCAGCGGGCTCGCAGACCCCATCGTCGGGTCGTCTCAACGCACAACCGGGCGAGGGGGCGGATCCACGGCAAATCATGTAAGTGCCTTCATTTAATGCGCCGTCGTCGACGCAGTCTGGTCCGGAGACGTCGTCGTCGTTGACACAAGCCATGGCGACGGACGACGGCCTCAAAGCCGAGGACGTCGACGTCTGAGGTCCGGAGTCCGGACCCTAAATTAACCCTGGAAATGGGCTGGTTTTTGGCCAGCGGCGCGATCGACGTGGAGTTTCATTAAAATCTGCCAAACGTCACATAAACTTCGCGCATGCCCCGGACGTACGCAATGAGTGAGGAGTACAAAAGTGTGTGCGAGAGAGAGAGAGAGAGGGCGACTGTAGTTGGCTTCTTCTTATTGTTGCCGTCGTTTCAATTGCTTGTTGTTGTTGATTAGCTTGTTGAAAACCCCGACAGATTCATTGGCTTCCATGCGGTTTCGGCCGACCAGCGACGTCGAGGAGGGCAGCGTAGGGAAGTCCAAGGGTGCCGCTTGGACTTGGTGACGGGTCTCTACAGGAAGCTCTCGCAGTCGTCATTAAAAAGCGAAACATTTGTATCATAGCGGAAGGGATTCTACAGCAATAACAATGCGGAGAAAATAAATAACGCACCGTTCTTTCGTCTCCGTAGCTTGCCGATCCACGAAGTTCCTCTAGGTTATATATCGCTTCTCTCTTCCGTACTGGTCTCGTTTATATTCCTACTTTTTCTGTTTCATTTTTCTCCTCTCTTTCATCGTCATCTGCTTGCGACCTTGATATTTATTTCTCAATCATTTTTCATGTCCGGAGTTCACAATCAACGCGTATGATCGATATTTTACATGAACAACTGACCGAGAACAATCGATCTTTCAAATAATCGCTATCATCATATTTAGTACGCGATCAGCAAGCGAGTACAGCGTTGCCATACTATTATATTGAGGAAATATTGGATCATGATAATTATTTGTATGTATGCAGGAAAGGGAATCATAAAGAGATCATTTCGAAGTCGCGATTTAATAAAATTTACAATATATATATATATTCCTTTTCCATTGCAGAAAATAGGATAATTCTATATTTTGAAACATATTGTGTAGTATATTTATTCCCATTTATATTCTTGACATTTGTTCTCTTTCATCTACTTGAAAAATATCATTTCGATCTATTCTCAGATTCTTTTCTGTGTCATTAATTCAATAATTTCTAATATAACCATTAGCTATTTGTAATCTTCACTCTCTTGATCACCATGATTTTCAACTCATCCCTTTCATTTTCCTCTCCCTTCTAATCCAGTCTTTTCATTACCTGCTTCCTCAAAGCTTGTATTCTTTCTTGTTTTGGACGAAGCTAACTGGAACTACCCAGACTACCAGGTGGCAACGCTGTCGATCATCTCTACGCGACGCGATACGATACGAGAGTGTAACAAATTAATTAATTTGATTAGCCAGACCGCGACGACCACGACCGCGATCACGACGACGACGACGAAGGACGCGATCGGCGCGATTAGCACGGTTTCGATTCCTCACGACGGGACACGACACAAGGTCATGGCTAGAGGGAAGGATATGTTGTTGTTGTTGTTCGAATCAGTGTTCTCAATGTTGTTCTTGTCAATATTGTTGTTATTCTCCTGTCACTGTTGTTGTTATTGTTCTTGTCAATCTTTCTTTTATTATCAGTTCTATTTTTTTATAGTTTTATTCTCACCTTTTTCCCTGTATTCAACATTATGATGATGTTTTTGACGCAGTGTAGGATACAGGCATCGATTGTTGCTGTTGTTTTCTTCATGCAGGTGGTTGAGGTTACTGTTGTTCTATTTGCAGCTCATAGACATGCCAACATCGTATTAATAAGTTCCATTGGTTTTATAGTTTTATTCTTTTCGTATCAAAAATTTTGATCATAAACCGAGATAAACACCTTGATCTTAAGTTTTATTTGTTGTTGTTGTTCTGGTTGATTTTGTTATTGTTGTTATTTTTCCCCTGTTGTTTTTACTATTGTATAAGTATATATATGTTGTTTGTTGTTATTGTATATTTTTATGAAGCGTATAAAATTTTAATATTATGTTTTCGCATGAATCCCTTTATCTAGTTTTAAAAATCTAGAAAAATAAAAATATGGACCCAACGAACCGAACGACAGGATGAGGGGAAGCGAATGAAGAATGGAAAGAGGAGGAGGCAGAAGGTTAATGAGAGCCAGCGACGTGTCCAGGAGGGACCTGGCTAGCCTCTAAAGGAGTCAATGAATGTAATATAATGAAAGGTTAAGGGGAATACTGAAAGGGATTTAAAGAAGGGTTAAATAGCACTAAGATGCGATTTAAACGATGACGTCAGGGTTAAAGATAATTAGTAGAGGATAGAACGACAGAAGCAATAAAAATAAGTCCGAATTCCAAGCAGGAAGAAGTTCAAAAAGGTGAGAATATTTAAGAAGACTATGATTAGGATAATCAAGAGAAGAAAAGAAGATGATAAAAGAAGGATAGAAAAGAGTTTCATTGCCCTGATGAGGGGAGATTAATACTAACTAAAGCAAAAAAAAAATGCCAACCATGACTTTCCAATCCATGATCTCCAAGAGGTCAATGAAGATCTGTACAGAAATAAAATCGTTCGGCGGTGATATCGAAACCAATATAATTTTAATTTCCCATAAAACTCCAAGACTGAAACGCCAAAGACTTAAACTCAGAGTAAACCAGATGCCAAGTATTTTTTTGTAACTAGTTCTTGATGTTTTTCGTTGTTGCTCTTTTATTGTAGATTTTTCTTGTCAACCGTTTTCTTCTTGCCATTGTTTTTTCTTTATCTTGTCGATATTTGTATTTGTTGTTGTTGTTCTTGTTGGAGTGCGTAATTTTCAAAACAATCATTAGCAGATTCTCACACAGAAAGCAATTTCATTAGAAAAATTCCCCGCCATCGACATGGGATGTGGGATACTTCTTCTAGGAAATCCGCTTTCGATGCGACCATAACAGACAACTCCACCTTCCTTCCTACCATACATCGGTCCAACCAACCAACCATGCATCCAACCACACATTCAACCATCCATCCGTCCAACGTCCATTCCTTCAGGCGTTCATTCTAGCCGTTCCACGCACAATGCCACAGACAAACCGATAGACAGAGCGTCGTCGATGAATTATACATGATGCGTGTGTGAGTGTTGCCAGATCCTATTGCTATATTTGCCCATATGACTCATCTGCTTCATGTTGTCGATGCCGATGCGATCGTCGGAGTCGTCTTCGTCTCCGTTCAACGTTGATGATGAAGATCGTAGACTTTGATGAAATCCTCCACCGATCGCGGTTCGAGCGACATGTGGTCCATGTTGCCGCCCAGAGGCCGCTGGCTTCAGTGATGCCAAGTTTCACTCATTCGCTTTTTTCTTTACTGCTCCTGCTCTTTCTCTCCTTCTCTTTATTCGGTAGGTTCCGTCGCCATATATTGTTACAAATCGCTGTATGCCTGATGAATGCCTAATGTGGAAGTGGATGTTGTTATTAAAAGGTTTTGCCAGATCGTCGTTATTTGATTAGAATGCCACTGAAGAAAAGGTGACAACATGCGAAAAATCGAATTATAAATATACGTTTGCGCAAATTTAAGAAATCGATATGAAGTGGTCAGAAGAAAGATTATAGAAATATTAAATAACACATTTATTATGGGACGCTTTTTTTATGAATATAGAAGACATTTTTCTCAGTGCACTGCATCAGTTTTTTCTCATAGAACGTACCCTTTACGGATTTCCTCTACGTGTATCGATCGAGAAGTTGCCGTATGGTAACTTTCGCTAGAAAAGATTAAAAAAAAATAGAAGAGAACTGAAATCAACGATCGTGCAAAGATCACTTCAACTTCCTTATGCTTCCGTTTAGAGAGTATTTTTCCCCTTTTATTTCTTTTATTCTTTTATATCGAGAAACTTCAGTTGACTTTCAGAAAACGCTCTAAAAGACCTTTTTAGTTAATACTCCATATGACTCCATAGACAACATCCATGATGATGATGATGTTGCCGACAGAGAGAACAGCAATGACAGACATCCAGGTTCCAGAAAATGGGCTCGTTAATGAAAGCGAACTACAACAACAAGTATTTTACAACACTATCAAGCACAACAGGAGTTCTAGAACAAGAACTCTATCGTCATCGGGAACAACCATAAAATAACAATTCCCTTGAACGACAACGACACGTTCTATCAAATCAATATTCATCATCACAGAGGAGGAATTATTAAATCAAGTCACGTGATCAATCTCGTTGCTGTGGGGTTGAGGCAGACATGGTGGAGCCTCGAGTCATGAGAACAACAAACTACTTCGAATAAGATCTACTCTATAAAATAGTAGAATACAAGGTTTATAATCATTAATAACCTACGTTGTGTTCGGTCATAATTCATTGTTTCAATTTCTTATTATCAATTTTATTCTAAATCTATATATCTAGAAGTTTTGTATGCATTTGTCAGTGACACGTGTTACGTGACGATACAACGTAACATGTGTACATATATTAAAAAATAATTGATTTGATATTTTTTACTATTTCCGCAAATTATTACCACGGGCAGTGAAAAATGGCAAAACAAGCAGTGGGTACTCGATATCTTTATAAATATCGTTCTTTATTCCTATATAAGGTGAACGCAAGAAGCATAAGCTCAATTCAAAACAAAAATTACACATCATGACAACTGTGCAGAGCTTCTACAGTGGGAAAGCAGTTCTCATCACGGGTGCCACAGGATTTCTGGGCAAAGGTTGTGTCCTTCTCCAAAGTCATTGTGAAGCTATATGTATCTAATTTATTTTAGCTTTGCTGGAAAAACTGCTACGCTCTACAGAGGTCCAACAGATCTATGTCCTGATCCGCGAGAAGTCCCAACGGTCGATCCACCAGCGCCTGCAGGATCTTCTGAAGGAATGCGTAAGTGCGAGATCAGAGCAGATCCGATATTGATAATGGCTGGTATCTTTCGTGTAGCTTTTCGAAGAGCTGACCAGGAAGGTAAGTCACTCTGTGCTGCTTCAGAGAGTGACTGCTGTGCGTGGCGACTGTGGGCTACCTGAGCTAGGGCTGTCCGAATCCGACCGGGAGCTTCTTTTGCAGAAGGTGGAATTGGTTTTTCACTGCGCAGCCACGGTGCGCTTCACGGAGCCGCTGCGTGTGGCAGCGCGGATTAATGTGGAGGCTACGCAGGATCTGCTGGAGCTAGCTCGGCAGATGGTCCACCTCAAAGTAATGAGAATTCTGTGCCTTCTTCAAATTTCCCTTCTTCATTCCTCGGTTATTTCAGAGCTTCGTTCATGTGTCGACGACTTTCGTTGGTTGCACGCAATCGTTTACCGACGAACATGTCATCGTTGTGCCAAAGTCACCACTCGGTGGTGGAAGCGCAGTCGACGCCAGCCGTAGGATTCGCCTCATGGACGACCAGGAGCTGTTGGCCTTAACACCGAAAATCATCGGCAAATACCCCAACACCTATACATACACCAAATCACTGGCCGAGGAACTGCTCGTCTCGGAAGCTGCTGACCTTCCGGTCGCAATATTCCGACCGGGCATAGGTGAGAATTCCTCTGCAGGGCTACGATTTCCTCTTAAACTTTATCAAGGCCTTCTTCATCACTTCCTCGTAGTATTGTCGTCATATGCCGAGCCACATCCTGGGTGGATTGGTAATACGTTTGGGATCCCTTCTGTGATGTTAGGGTTGATGATGGGTTTGATTCATATAATGAAATATTCCAACACTGCGGCGATTGCGGCCGTACCTATTGACTATTGTGTAAATGCCTTGATCGCTTGTGGCTTTCGCACGGCATATGATAAGAGAAGGTAGGCTCCTACAACATACCAAGCAATGCCTAATTTTGAGGACGAATTCTTTCAGAAACAATCCTACTGTGTATAACTGCGTAGCAGAGGCGACCAATCCGATCACCTGGGGGGAATTATTTGGAAGGACCATTGATTTGGCCAGAAAGCAGCCTACGAGACGTCTGCTCTGGTATCCGTTCTTATTGTTCACAGAGTCATATATTGTACAGCAGTTGCTGCAAGCTCTCCTGCACACACTACCCGCGATGATTCACGACTTGCTAACTTCCTTTCAGAATAGGAAGAAAAAGTATTGCTGAACATTCCTTTCTTACTCGATCTTTTTTAACCACTCAGTCGATCGTAGGTCGCAAAACATTGTTAAGCGTCAGCATAAACTATTTAAGGTAGTGGATTACTTTCTGATGAGACGTTGGAATATAGCTACCGAGAACCTACGATGTCTCTGGTCCAGCCTGGACAGGGATGACCAGCAGCTGTTCCCATTCGATATGCTTGAGTTGGATTGGGAGCAGCACAACTACGACAGTGTTATGGGTGTGCGACGGCAATTTCTGAACGAGTACCCGCATACATTGGATAATGGAAGGAAACGTTACGGGATGTATATTATAGGACTATAGTACTCCATAAGTTCGTTTCTCAGTTTAACTTCAATTTTCAGATTGCGGCTGGTGCACTACTTTGTCATTCTGATGGTGATAGGTTTCCTGCTAATGACTTTCCATTCTTTGATTTCCCTGATGACACCCAGCTGGCTCTCTGTTGCAGGATTATATAATACTATGAACGTGTCATTCTTACCATTTATATCAAAGCAGACACTTGAGTTATCCTAATACACAATCGTACATAGTTTATGTTAAGATTGATATTTTTGTATATTAGATACAATGAATAATATAGGAACTCTAATAGTGTGAGAAAATATGTTGTTTCCGATAGAGAAAGTTGTGAAATATCAATGAATTTAAACAACAACTCATTAAAATTTACTATGTACAACAAATCAATGTACCTACGGAATCGCCTCAGGAGACGGTCAGGTTGAAAGAGAAGAAAGACAAGATGGTAGAAGTTTGAGCTCAATGATAGCTAAGTTGATAAAACCCAAGAAAGAAATATTTTACTTTTACCTTCTTATGATTACACATTTTTTATATACTGGTGTATCCAAAAAGCTCGTTCCTATGTTCAAAGGGCCTTATAAAATTGTAAAAGCTTTAAGAAATTATAGATATTTATTACAAGATGTATCAGGGACTCAAAAATCAAGGACTCCATACAAAGGTGTGGGGTGTTAGCAATAATTGAGCAAACACTTGGAGTCAGTAGAGACCTTGTTGCAATATGTTGACGCTCGAAGTTAAGAAATGTTCTTCTGTTTATGAGATTTCGACAGATGTCAAATAAAAAAAGTTTTATTTTACAATATTCCTTGTGAACAAAAGTAAAACAAAACCAATATTTCGATAAAACAGTTTTATTTGACAAAGGTTTTATCAATTTTACATACAACTGCATTTGAACGGCCATAAATGAAGCGCGTGAGCAAAGCTCTCTATGTGTTCGGCTCTTCGTCCCTTGCGTCAACGCTCTCAAAGCGTCGTTTACAACGCTTTCTATGTGCTCCAGTTTTAATTTGTAACTGCCCTAAATGAAGCATGTGAGCAAAGCCCTCTATGTGTTTGGCTATGCGTCGCTTTCTATGTGCTCCAGTCATTATAGAAATAGATCATTGCATGTGCTAAGTCGTCTTATTTTAAAACGTCAAATAATTAGAGTCGATCAAGCGAGTGCAACGTGGATTTATTTAATGTCGTTACGTCTACAACTTATTACTTTCAAATTTATGAATTCATAAAGTACATAGTGTTCTTGTGAATATTTTATATGTTGAACTATTTTCTTCTATATATAGAGGAGTTTTGAATGCATTTCTCAGTGAAACGTATATCTCTTCATTTCATTTATAACCTACATTTAATACAAGTAATTGGGGATCGACAATACTTACAAAATTATTTTAACAAATCATAACAGGATACCACTTAACGTATGTATATGTATTAAAATAAACTTATCCATTTTTTTACTACTACCGTAAATTAGTGAGAAATATATGATATAATTGTTTATATTCATTTATATTTGAGGTGAACGTAAAGCATTAGCTAAAATTGATACAAAAATTAATCATCATGACAACTGTCCGGAGCTTCTACAGTGGAAAATCAGTGCTCATCACCGGTGCCACAGGCTTTCTGGGCAAAGGTGATGCCCTTCTCCTACATAACTTCTGGAGTGATTGTATAAATTAATGCGCATAATTTTGTTTAGCTCTGTTGGAAAAACTGCTACGCTGTACAGAGGTCCAACAGATCTACGTCCTGATCCGCGAGAAGTCCCAACGGTCGATCCACCAGCGCCTGCAGGATCTTCTGAAGGAATGCGTAAGTGCGAGATCAGAACAGATCCGATATTGATAATGGCTGGTATCTTTCGTGTAGCTTTTCGAAGAGCTGACCAGGAAGGTAAGTCACTCTGTGCTGCTTCAGAGAGTGACTGCTGTGCGTGGCGACTGTGGGCTACCTGAGCTAGGGCTGTCCGACTCCGACCGGGAGCTCCTTTTGCAGAACGTGGAATTGGTGTTTCACTGCGCAGCTACCGTACGCTTCACGGAGCCGCTGCGTGTGGCAGCGCGGATTAATGTGGAGGCTACGCAGGATCTGCTGGAGCTAGCTCGGCAGATGGTCCACCTCAAAGTAATGAGAATTCTGAGCCTTCTTCAAATTGCTCTTCTTCATTCCTCATTTCTTTCAGAGCTTCGTTCATGTGTCGACGATTTTCGTTGGCTGCACGCAATCGTTTATAGACGAACGTGTCATCGTTGTGCCAAAGTCACCACTCGGTGGTGGAAGCGCAGTCGACGCCAGTCGTAGGATTCGACTCATGGACGACCAGGAGCTGTTGGCCTTAACACCGAAAATCATCGGCAAATACCCCAACACCTATACATACACTAAATCACTGGCCGAGGAACTGCTCGTCTCGGAAGCTGCTGACCTTCCGCTCGTTATATTTCGACCGGGCGTAGGTGAGAATTCCTCTGCAGGGCTACGATTTCCTCTTAAACTTTATCAAGGCCTTCTTCATCACTTCCTCGTAGTATTGTCGTCATATGCCGAGCCACATCCTGGGTGGATTGGTAATACGTTTGGGATCCCTTCTGTGATGTTAGGGTTGATGATGGGTTTGATTCATATAATGAAATATTCCAACACTGCGGCTATTGCGGCCATACCTATCGACTACTGTGTAAATGCTATGATCGCCTGTGCGTTCCACATGGCATATGAAAAAAAAAGGTGGGATACTAATACATAGCAAGGAATGTCTGATTGGGGACGATTTCTTTCAGAACTACTGTGTATAACTGTGTAGCAGAGGCGAGCAATCCGATCACCTGGGGGAAATTATATGGATGGACCATCGATTTGGCCAGAAAGCAGCCTACGCATCGTCTGCTCTATTATCCGTTCTTATTGTGCACAGAGTCATATATTGTACTGCAGTTGCTGCAAGCCCTTCTGCACACACTACCCGCGAAGATCAACGACTTGCTAACTTCCTTCCAGAATAGGAAGAAAAAGTATTGTAAAAAGTTCCTTTCTTACTCGTCTCCTTTTTAACCACTCGCTGGATTGTAGGTCGGAAGACATCGTTAAGCGTTTGCATAAACTATTTAAGGTAGTGGATTATTTCCTGATGAGACGTTGGAATATAGCTACCGAGAACCTGCGATGCCTCTGGTCCAGCATGGACAGGGATGACCAGCAGCTGTTCCCATTCGATATGTTGGAGTTGGACTGGAAGCAGCATAACTACGACAGCGTTATGGGAGTACGACGGCAACTTCTGAACGAGGACTCGGAGATACAGGATAAGGGAATGAAGCGTTTCGAGATGTATGTGATAGGACTAATGCATTCCATGCGTTCGTTTTTCAGTTCAACTCAAATTTTCAGTTTTCGATTGGTGCATTACTTTGGCATTCTGATGGTGATGGGTTTCCTGCTTATGACTTTCTGTTTTTTATTTCCCTGGTGAGACCGGGCTCTGTTGCATGATTATATAATATTACTAACGTTTCCAGCTTACCATTGCTTACCAGGCACTTGAGTAATTATAATATAGAAACGTTTTTTATATTTAGATGCGAACTACAATATGCAGAGTATTTTTATTAAAGTATCGTCATTGTAACAAATAGATGAAATATATTCGAATATTGCTTTAGTACATTATATAATATATTATTTTGTTGGAAATTTTCCAAAATGTAGAAAATGTAATTACTTTTTTCATTACCTAGAATTGATTTCTCAAATTCTTTTGAATTTGCTATATAACCATTATTTTCCCGGCTCTACAAAAAACTCAACAGCTTGAATATTTTAAAAAAAAGTTTTGGCTGTTTTTTATTTTTTTATTAACCTGCTACTTAGATCATTCTTTTAATGACTATATGGTTTATTAGAATTTAGCGTAACTCTTCTTACTTCCTCGAGTTATTGTGATGAGTAATGATTCTATTTCAAGCATTTTAAGATATTCCGAACATGATGATTCAATGCTTTTTTTTCAGCAAATTGGAATAATTACACGTAAATGCGATAACTCATTTATACGGCACAATACAAGTTAATCCGCCATTAAGCGAAACACGTGCACCCGTTCAGATAATGCAACGACTGAAGGTGTACCAAAAATCAGAAAAAATACAAACAGAAAACGTTAAGAAACGTATTTTTAGTTCATATTTAACCTTTGCCTTCCCACTGAGTCCATATCGATATCGTCCATAACCGAATCGTTCGATACAAAACTATAAAAGGCTTCTTGTTTAGTTTAAAATTATTGTAATAATTTTCTTGTAATTTCTTGTATGTCTATACTACTTAGACAATAGCCTAATATCTGGTAAAAGATTTTAATATTTATTTAATATTTTTTGAAAAAATATATTTTAGAATGATCGTTATCACATTTATCAAAATATTCCTAATTGAATATTTTTACGTTTGTTTCATAATTCCGACATAAAAGGGTTAAATTGAACTTCAGGATCATTGGAATTAAATTGGAAATCGTGCGGTAAATTCTTAACTTTCCTCAGTTCTAAATGGCACAAAATTGTTCATATAAAAGTCCACATTAAGCATTAGTTCACTTTAAAATCATGACGAATATCCAGATGTTCTACAGTGGGAAAGCAGTGCTCGTCACGGGTGCCACAGGATTTCTGGGCAAAGGTTGCGTCCTTCTCCTACGTTACTTATTCTGGAGTGATTGTGAAACTGTATGTGTATATTTTTCTTATAGCTCTGCTGGAAAAATTGCTACGCTCTACAGAAGTCGAACAGATTTACGTCCTGGTCCGCGAGAAGTCCCAAGGGTCGATCCACCAACGTCTACAGAATCTTCTTAAGGAGAGCGTAAGGGCGAGATCAGAACAGAATCGATATTGATAATGGCTGGTATCTTTCGTGTAGCTTTTCGAAGAGCTGACCAGGAAGGCAGGCCACTCTATGCTGCTGAAGAGAGTGATTGCTGTGCGTGGCGACTGTAGGCTACCTGAGCTAGGGCTGTCCGAATCCGACCGGGAGCTCCTGTTTCAGAAAGTGGAAGTGGTCTTTCACTGCGCAGCTACGGTGCGCTTCACGGAGCCCCTGCGTGTGGCAGCGCAGATAAATGTGGAGGCTACGCAGGATCTGGTTAAGCTAGTTCGGCAAATGGTGAAACTCAAGGTAATGAAAATTCAGTGGATTCCTTGAATAACTTTAACCTAATTTTATCAAATTGAACTTCATTTCATTCAGAGCTTTGTTCATGTGTCAACGTCTTTCGTTGGCTGCACGCAATCGTTTATCGACGAACGCGTCATCGTTGTGCCAAAGACCGTACTCGGTGGTGGAAGCGCAGTCGACGCCAGCCGTAGGATTCGCCTCATGGACGACCAGGAGCTGTTGACCTTAACACCGAGAATCATTGGCAAATACCCCAACACCTATACATACACAAAATCACTGGCCGAGGAACTGCTCGTCTCGGAAGCTGCTGACCTTCCGGTCGCAATAATCCGACCGGGCTTAGGTGAGAATTCGTCTGCAGGACTAAGATTTCATCTTTAACATTATCATGACCTTCTTCTGCACTTCCTCATAGTGTTGTCGTCATATGTCGAGCCACATCCTGGGTGGATTGGTACTACGTTTGGGATCCCTTCTGTGATGTTAGGGTTGATGATGGGTTTGATTCATATAATGAAATATTCCAACACTGCGGCGATTCCGGCCATACCTATTGATTATTGTGTAAATGCCTTGATCGCTTGTGGCTTTCGCACGGCATATGATAAGAGAAGGTAGGCTCCTACAACATACCAAGCAATGCCTAATTTTGAGGATGAATTCTTTCAGAAACAAGCCTACTGTGTATAACTGCGTAACAGAGGCGACCAATCCGATCACCTGGGGGGAATTATTTGGAAGGACCATTGATTTGGCCAGAAAGCAGCCTACGAGACGTCTGCTCTGGTATCCGTTCTTATTGTTCACAGAGTCATATATTGTACAGCAGTTGCTGCAAGCTCTTCTGCACACACTACCCGCGATGATTCACGACTTGCTAACTTCCTTCCAGAATAAGACGAAAAAGTATTGCTGAACATTCCTTTCTTACTCGACCTTTTTTAACCACTCAGTCGATCGTAGGTCGCAAAACATCGTTAAGCACCAGCATAAACTATTTAAGGTAGTGGATTACTTTTTGATGAGACGTTGGAATATAGCTACCGAGAACCTGCGATGTCTCTGGTTCAGCCTGGACATGGATGACCAGCAGTTGTTCCCATTCGATATGCTGGAGTTGGACTGGAAACAGCATAACTACGACAGCGTTATGGGTGTACGACGGCAACTTCTGAACGAGGACTCGGAAACACAGGATAAGGAAATAAAATGTTACAAGATGTTAGTTGTAAGTCCGGTGCATACCAGGTGTTCGTTTCTGAGTTTCATGTGCTTTTTCAGAATGCGAATGGTTCATTTCTTTACCGTTTTTATTGTTGTCTGTTTTCTGTTGTTGGCTATCAGTCGGTTGGTTTCACACACCGTTCTCGGATGGCAATTTGTTGCTGGATTATACAATTCCATATGAAATATTTAGAAGGGTGCTATTGGATTCATCGATATGCATTCATACCATGCAGAGGTAATGGAGTCTTGAGGTGTTTCAATTTATTTGTATTTGCTATGGGTGAGCTGGTGCTGGGGAACAGGTGCTTAAACTCATTATTTGAAATATATTATTTATTAAAAATATGTTTTATAAGCTCTACTGCTCTACTGTCAAAAACTAATCTATGTCTTGTAATAATATAATTGTAACATAAAGAACAATTCATATCAGTGCTTAGTGCAGAGCTATCACGAGAATTTTGCCCAATTGTTGTGCTACTCGTTGATAGACAGTACGGGTTACCACAGGTTTGAGCACTATTGGTGTATTTTTCAGGGATTCTTATGAAAACAGTAATTGGTTACCGACTATTTTCTTACACCAGAAAAATCAAAGAGGAACTACAATCACCCTGCAACTACTAAGAGTCTAATAGCTAGTCAACAGAAAAACCAGTTTTCACAAAATGATGATCGGTTTTTCAAATATCACAAAGAACCTACTACTGATGAACAAATGATGGACCACCGAGAAACCACCAACCAACAATCTTTCATCGTGTTTTTGTCGCACAAATCGAGCAAATTGTTATTGTCGTCAATTACGGGCGACAGATCAACGAGTCAGCTCCGTGGTAATTTGACAAATACAACTACCTACGATCTACCACTCGAGTCAACACTTCAACCCAGTAACCACTGACTTCAGCCATCCAATGGCCACCCCATTCATCCGCGACTAATTTCATCAATCCATTCGAGACTACACAATCCGTCCGCCAGTCGAGGCATCCATCGGCCCGCACAGCAAGACATTGGAGACCCTATGCTGTGATCAGCCGGGTCCTTAGGCAGGGCAAGAGGGGACCGACCGATCTAACGACCGCCCGTGGAACGAGCAGAGGGACGGACGAAGATCACGTCGAGCCGATGCTAAAAATTAGTCGATGCTGTAACCAAAATATCAAGTCAAAGAGTGGAAGAGTGAGAGGAACTGAGGAAAAACTTAAATGAAAGAGAGAGGGAGAGCGAGTGAAATGGAAATAGATGTATTTTCGACTTCTACCACCAGCACGTGATGTTTTGTTTACAAACCTCTATTCGACTGAGTCCGTAGTTGCTGCTGTTTCTGCTGTTTTTGATATTACAATTGTTGTAGTTCTCTTTTGTTTGTTTTGGGGTTTGGTGTTGTGGCTTTGTGGTGTATTGTTGTGTTGTAAAATATTATTATTTTTCTGCCTGGTATTGTTTTCCTGTCTACTGTTGTTGTAGCGTATCTTGTTGTTGTTTGCTGGTGCAAGAAGATTATTTCGTAATTAGACATCAAATCTAATGTTCGGGGTCAAAGTAAAGGTCGTTCAATTGTTGTTGAAGTTGTTGTTACTGGTGCTTCAGTTGACCAAGTTGTTATAGCTTTGGTTTATTGATTGTTTTCACTGCTGCTGCTGATGCAATACCGATTAAGTTGGTCTCAAAGTTTTCCCGGAACATCTTGTTGCTCGTCGATAATCTTAAGGCTGTCGACGGTAATCAATTGGATTGAGAGGAAATGACTTGCCTTCGAGAAGGAAATTGTCTCGGATAAAGGAGAAAATGACTATGATTATTATTGTCTGTTATTATTATTGTCTGTCAAAGGGAAAGAAATTATCTCTCAAAGGTAGAGAAACGAAATCATTTCTGGAAGGTAGTACTATTATGATAATTTATTATCCTCGAATTAGAGTTAATTGAGAAATTTTGCTCAATTTTAGGAATTTTCGATCGAGAGAATAGTTTTATGAGACTTCATGGTACTTGATTGAAGGATATTCGAAATCGGATTCCGGTTTTCAACTGCGGAAATTATAGATTACTACTATAGTTTACTTTAGTAAACTAGTTCTTAGTTCTTTTAGTTATCGCATCCTGACTTAGAGATGTAGTTAAATATTTCCAAAATTCCTATCCTTCTTTTTCAGTTTGTTTTTATCTTTGTCTGACACCTTCCCATTTCTAAACGTCTTCGTTGCTCTGCAGTTGTTCTCCATTAATGCATTCCTACCCTCTCTACCTCTTTCTTGTTGGCAACCTCTCCTTCGTCTCCTTAACTCTTCCCTATCTCGATTTCCTTATCGGTAGTCCATTTTCGAATTTCCATTTTCATATCCATGTAAATCTCCATCTCCTCGAGTCTTCCAAGAGCAGTGAAAATCTAGAAAGTACTCTAAATTCAATCAGTCGCAGAGAACAGAGCGACCGAGAGAATATGAGACAGAGAGATAGTGAGAATAATAAAGAACGTAGAGGAAAATTGCGACTTCTTTTCCCAGTCATCAAGATAAGAGCGGAATTGATGAATTTGAATTTAAGTGAGGGGGAAAAGTCGAACGAGACAAGTTGACCTAGCGACAGAGCAACAAAAACAAGAATCGATGATGAGGACAATCATGATGATACAAACAACAAGAACAACAAGCACTGTCGATGATGCCAGCAACAACGAGAAGGAGAAGAAGCCACCAACGAATACGAATTGCAAATTATCACCGAGTGCTAGAGGGAGACTGGGAAGCTGTTGGAAAGGAGAGCGAAGACAGTAGGAAGAGAGCGATGCACTGACTGAGTGTGGTTGAGAGGAAATGGGTACCTCGTGACATTGATTTGGCGGCGATTAGTGGAGGATTGGGTCAATTGGATTGTAAACAAAACGACAGACAGACAGGCGGACGAATGCAAGGAAGCCAGAGAAAAAGTTGAGTGGCAGACAGATGGGCAGAAAGAGCGAGAGGAAGCTGACAACCTACGGACTGACGAACAGAGGCACAGATAGGTAGACAGATAGGCAGACAGACAACACCGCAGAAAGACAGGCCACACGGTCGTGATAAATACTGCCAATGGATCACCCCCTGTGAGGGAGCGCATCATGGATGCTTCCCTGATGTTCTCCCAACTCCCTGACATGTCTGGCCGTTGCTGGTCCGTTCATCTACTCGTTGTCTCTCTTTCGGTCCAATTCTCTGTACGTCTGTATGCCTTTCTGCCGAGACCGTAAGACGTCCGTGTAGCTGGTTCAGCTGTTGTTCCTGTTGCGCCCGAGGCAGATTTCATTGAAGTTCATTAAAATTGAAAGTGAGTTTTAATTGGCGATCGCCAATTGCGCCACGGGTGGCGGCGAAACGAAACCGACCAAACCACGGCGTCCACCTGAAGCGATGCCACCTGAAAAGTTGGTGCCTTTCTCCGACTCGGATCCGCCTTTGAATTCGTTTGGCTTACCGTTGAACGACCATCGGATGGATCAGACTTTGTAATTGAACGGACATTAAATTGATCATCGCATGGCCGTAACCACCATGGCGATTAATTGATCCTCACACGGTTAAGTTCACCTTTTAAACTGCGCCACATTTGGCTGATCCTCAGCTAAATTGCTTAATCTTTGCAGTGATCCGCGGTTCAATTGATCCACATTTGAATTGCTCCACCTTTGGATTGATCCGTTCCTTAATTGATCCGCTCTTCACCTGATCCACCTTTACGATATGGTGTGATCACTTCTCGACCTATGGAATTCCTCACACAATCGCGAGTAATTGGCAATTGATCCCTCGTTTAAAGAAGGTCAATTGTAATTTAGCAGTGTATCACTTCATTATCGGGCATTATGAATGCTCTCGCCTTTCACTTCAAATTGTTTTCACCTCATACATTCTCACCTTTTCTTCTTATTCTTTTCAAGTGTCCCTTTCCTTTGTTATTGCATCTTTCTCTTTTTCTACTATTTTGTTTTGTCCACCTCTCTCGGAAAGATTTGGTTTTGTAACCTTGTTTTTTCTGATTTTACAGTCAATTAAAAGAAGTCAGAGTAAAACTCAAGTTCACAACTCAGTTGGTTGATAAAAGATCTTTAATTATAAATGTAATACATTATAACATCCAAAAAAGAACACGTATAGCAAAATATCATAATATATATAATACAAATACTAAGAAATATTAAAGCACAAAATATTATAGGCACAAATTCTGAGAGCAAACACATAAAAGTTTATGCTTGATTGAGCGTAATATAATAAAAATCCCAATCAATCTACACTGGGACGGCAGGGAGAGAAAGAGAGAGGAGAAAGAGCACGAAGGTCAGATGGGGGACAATCAGACGAAAGGACGGACGGACCTGAAAGCCACAGACAGACATCATGACCATCTGTCTATCTGAACCAAAGTCCAGCCTCGTTTCTCAAGTCAATTCTGACAAAAGTACAGACCAATCGAGATCGTCGAGTAGATATTTCCGATGTTCCTGTTGTTGTTGTTATTGTTGTAGAGTGCAACATATGGTTGATACTGAGAGAGCAACTGTTGCTTCTTAATACCTTATTAGTTTTATGCTACATTTAATCGATCCAATGTGAATCGATTTCCATTGACGGAAATTGCTTTCGACCGGAAAAGCTACACCTTTTATGATCAGTTGTTGTTAAAATTGCTGTTGTTTTTATTATTCTTACTGTTCTTTATGTTCCTATTATCCTTGCTGTTGAATTATAACCAGGCACTAATTGTTAGGGGAAAGAAATTACAAAGATAGAATTATGGAGAAAGAATTATCGAGGAACAGAGATCTCACGGTGAAAGTACTTTGGTGAAGATTTTTAACTCCAATGCAAAGTTTCATACATGATGATTGATGATTTTTTTGAAATATATTTCACAGAACATTTTTGTTTTTTTTTTTTTAATTTGAAAACTTGAAATATAGGAAGTTACATATGAAAAAGAATATTCTTTTAATAATTGATATATATTATTCTAATATTTTTCTAGTTAATTCTTAAACATGATATTAAATTTTAATGATCTTAATTATTGTTTCGTGTTTAGTATTGGTCGTGTACGCCTAAGTTTTAAGTTGGTATTTGAATATCTCGATCCCAGGGTTTGTATCTTCAAATCTGTAGAACTGTTGCCAATAGAAAAGTTTGCTCAGCTTTCACACAAGTGAGAACTGTAATAGATCAATAAACAATATCGAAGATACACGGAGAATCCTGAGAAAATACAGAACGAACTAGATTTGAGAAACCACAAAGATATCAGCGTTATTGGAGCTGGTGTAGTGGTCGTTAAAGTAGTTATTGTTGCTAACCTAGTAGTACTTGTAGTTGTTAAAGTCGATACAATCCACAAGTCTGCAACAAACTAGAAGAAAATTACATATTCATCGTCGTATAATTGCAATGCATCAACAACCATAATAATAACAACAATGAAAAAGCATGTTGCTTTTTCTAAACGAAACTTAATTTGTTGTTGCTGCTCACTTTTCGTTGCGCTAGCAATGGTTGCATGTGGGAACCGCCAGCGAACAATTACGACCAATCGATCTCCCGATACGTTCTCCAACCTATCTGTTCGTCTGACTATCAATATCTCTCTCTCTCTCTCTCTCCCTTTTTCTCTCTATCTCTCTTTCTCATCCTCCGTCCATCTAGCTCTCTGTCCTCCCCTCCCTCCGTCCCCTCGTATACGTTGAGGTTTCTCAATCATGACGATCGTGTTGATCTTCATTCCGTCGGCTTGATGCGTTGCCAACTTGTTAGAGGAGCACACAAAATCAACTTGTTGTTGTTCTTGTTACAGTTTTTGTTCTTGGTATGGTGTTGTTGCCAATCCATATTAGTGTATTGGGTGTTTATTGTTGTTGTTGTGTTGTGCTCTAATTTATATTCAATTCGCATATAATCGTCTTGAACCCAATTCAAGCAGCCTAGATTAGAAAATGATTCACATAACTAAAGTTTATGGTTTATTTTTTAATTGAAACAATAACAAGAAAACACGCGGTACAATTTTCTCAGTCAATACGATGATCTTTATTTATATATATTTTTCTTTTTATTTTAAATTTGTTCATTCAGTGATTGCTTCCAAGTAAGCAAAATTACTCAGAGTTTTTTTTTGTAGTTTTGTAGATTTTTAGGTATATACTTTCTCCATTTATTCAATGGAGAGCTTCCAAAAGCTTCGCACTTCTAAAGCTTAAGAAAACACTCCATTGACGGTCGTGCCCCAACTGGCTCGTTGGTCTAGGGGTATGATTTCCGCTTAGGGTGCGGGAGGTCCCGGGTTCAAATCCCGGACGAGCCCAAGATTGATGATTTTTTTTTTTATTATTGTAAGAATTATTTCAGTTTTAAATTTATATGTGTATATTCAGATAAATTGAATATATCTTGTAATTATGTAGTGTTGTAGCATTTGACAGAAGACTTGGAGGATAAAAATTTATTTATTACATTTTCATTCAAATTATTTTGATAAAACTACAATAGTTTAAGAACATTACTTAATGATTTGTAATGAAGTAAAATAAATTCAACAAAATATACATAGAACGGCGCTAAATGCATATCCACTCTATAAAAAAAGTAAATTACCGTCAATTATTTTTTCAGTTAAATAAAATGAAATAATAAAATGGAATTTGTGTGTAATATTTTATCTAATCCTAACATTACTAAACCTTAAATTTGGATATTTTGCAACATAAAATATTTTCTAGATAAATAATATTTCCCACCTATTCTCCAAATCTTCCTTCCAAATCCAACTGTAAGTCACTGTGTCACATGACCAACTCACGTGAGCAGAAGGAAGGTTTCTCGCCTCTTTTAGACTTCGCGCACGTAACATGCTCATCCTCGCTTCCTACTTGACCCCAGTAGCATCATCTACTCGCCAATTATAAATCCCAGAAAAATTGTTTGTGAAAAACAAAGAAAAACTCGACGGCGCCTCGATGAGGATGAGGATGTTGCCGTTGCTGATGACGACTACGATGACGACGATAAATCACGTATTCCCTGCCACCACCTTTGAGCACCGGGAGCACCGTGTCTTATGCAATATCGACGTTGAGGAGTAGACGAAGTTTTTGCTTTTATTTTCATAATTTTTATTATTGCTGTTGCCTACAGTCGCAATAAATTGTCAGCCAATAGTGCAGTTAGTTTTTGCTTATAATTCAGAGCCGATTAAGTAAGTTTCAGGTATTTTTGTATGAAGCATTTCTTCAACCTGAAATTTCAAAAATTTCTCATTTGTATTCAGTGGTATCAGCTTCAACAATTCAATGATTTCACATTGGCCAACTGGTTTGATGATCAGTTCGCGTTGCCAACTGTGTTAGTGTTCAAGACAAAACTACTTTTAGATGTATCTTCGTCATCTGGCTCGTTGGTCTAGGGGTATGATTTCCGCTTAGGGTGCGGGAGGTCCCGGGTTCAAATCCCGGACGAGCCCAAGTGAGGTTTTTCTTTTTATTTAAAATTATAATCATTTTATAAAAATATAATAAATATATTTTTATCAATTTCAAAAGTATAAATTTGATATTTGCCATATGGTGTTTAGAGGACATTTTTGCTAGACACATTTACTTCAGTTTTATTTGTATCCCTCTTATTTTTGACACTTTTGAACTCACCATAACTTATCATAATAACTTATAATGAAAATCATCAATAGTGGGGAGCAAAATAACAGATCTCTTGGGCTCGTCCGGGATTTGAACCCGGGACCTCCCGCACCCTAAGCGGAAATCATACCCCTAGACCAACGAGCCAGTTACTTCTTTAGCTTAAAATATTTTTTAAAAGACATCTGGAAAAATGAAAGTATTGAACCGGTCTCTGCTGCACTACAGATAATGACGGAGACATTTCTCTATACCACATATCAAGTGAAAGCCGGTCTTTCAATCGGCCTCATACATTGTTTTAAGTGGCTTCTTTTAGGCGTTCGATTGGAGCTGCATCGGAGTTTTATGGGCCTAGACTATACCAAAGAATTGCAACATAGACTGTACTGCCTAACCCAGGCAACGGATAATACAATACAATCCATTGTAACAAGATCGTAATTGAAATCAAAAATGGGAATCTATTTTTGAAACCCCTTCAAAAAGAATCAAATCTGAGAAACTGTTATCGAAATTCACTGAATGTCAGGAATTCAAATGGCAGTATTCAAATGTTATCGTGATTCATAACTTTCAAGAAATATTGTATATAATTTATATCATTCCAATTCGATGTTCAAGTAAAACTCATCAAGATTAACAATTAAAAATGAATATTTATTCTTCAAAATGTTTTGTATTTTACAATACGTCATATAATATGAGTTTCATATTAAATATTTAATCAATAAAATGGTTAACAAAACAAATGTATATATATACTTATATATTTATATAAGTAGAATTATTTTAATATTAATATTATTTTTATTTTCATAACTTCATGTATTATTCAAATGATTTATGATACAAAGTAAAACACAAGCAGAAACTCGATCATTCTTTAGAAAGATAGATAAATATAAATATGTATGTCTATAGAAGAAAACGAATCTGAAGAAGCTTAAACTACGTAGACTAAGACATATATAATTTTAGCAGAAACCATAATCATTGAAAGAAAAGATTATAGTTGTAATATAATAGCAATTGTTCACAAAATTAAAAGATGACACATAAATGTAAAATATTATTAATTTATTATTTTTACTTGTATTTTGGCGAAATCTCTTATAAAGACTTTAACAGACATTTTTTAATGGGAGAAATTTTTCGTAACATTAGTAGAAATAAAAGTAAAAGTAGTAGAAATAAAATTTTCAAATATACAACAACTACTATGGTAGAGTGTGTGTGTGGGTCTCTGCGCTAAATCTCCAACTCAAACCTTCTCAGGGGCGAGGTCGGGGCGGAGCTGCCGGTGGCCACGAACTGTTGCTGCTCATCGTCCCTCCCACTCAAGGGAGGGCGTGAACAAGGTTGGCCACTTCTGGGCAGCTGCTGCTGTTGTGTGTTTGCGCTGGAGCCGATGGTCTTCGCTGTGGACCCGCTCGAGTTGTTGTAGCTTGGCTGCCGTTGCTGCTGCTGCTGCTTCTTTTGGTCATCATCGTCATTGACAACGTCATCGTCATCACCAACATCATCATCATCATCTTTGGCATTCTCAACAGTCGTCAATTGTTGAAGTTTCTGTTGTTGCTGCTGCTGCTGCTGCTCATTAACAGTTTTCTTGATGATGTCCGCAAAACTCTCCAAACTGATGGCCGTCTTTTCGGCAACTTTTAAACATGTTGCTGTCGCTGTTGTCGGCGTCGCTACCAATGTTTTATTTACACTTGTCTTGTTATTGAGATTACTAGTTGTTGTTTTTGTTGTTGCTGTTGTTGTTGTATGATTATTATTATTAATATTGAAATTGACTATTTTAAACGTTTCCGCTTGTTTCTGTTGCTTCTCCTCATGTTCGATTAAATTATAACTTTTATTATTACAGTTATTATTAGGGTTAATAATTATGTTATTATTATTATGATTATTATTATGAATATATTGGTTATTTTTAGTGTTATTTATAGTTTTATTTAAATTAATATTCTTTGGTTCTTCCACTGGATTTGTTGTTAGTGCTTCGGTTGTTAATGAACATTTTTGTTGCTTTTGCTGCAGTTGTTGCTTTTGTAAATATTGCTTATAGTAATTGTAATTCATTTGTTCAGTTGCTTCTTTTGTTATTGTTGCTGTTGTTGTTGTAGGTATGCTGTTCGTTGTTGCATTTGTTTTTGCTGCATTCCTACTAGCATTAATTTTTATCGTTGCCGTGTTCTTAAAGAGTTGATTGCTAAGAACTTTCGATGATGCTGGTGACGATGTTGTTGGGGTTGGGGTTTTTGTTGTTGTGTTTGCAGCCGTCGTTGGTATCGCAGTTTTTGTTGGTTTTGTGGTTGTTTTAGCTGTCTTCAACGACTTTGTAATGGTTTTCAAATTTTTACCAAATGTCGAAGATTTCAAACCTGGGGAGAGAAAATATTACAAAAGAAAAAATAATTTTCAAACAAATAGAGGATAGTTCACAATCGACAGATTTCCTATTTAGTAGTAATTAATGAAGATGTGAAATTGTGAAAAATATGAAATATAAGTACATGAACATCAAATGGAAGACATAAAGTAGTGAGTGTTGTTATAAAGAAGTTTATGTACATATATATATAAATAATAATAAAAACAACATTTAAATTTCAGTGTACAAATTGTTGTACAAAAAATATTCATTCAGTATTTTGTTTATTTAATGTATTTGTTAAATTAATACAAATAGTTAAGTAGTATTTCAGAAGCTATGCGTTGATTTAAATTATCTATTGACATGTATTATTTACTCAGTGTATTCACAAAATTCTATGAAATTCTTCATATAATGATAAATATTGGATCACAAAAATATTCAAATTCGAAACATCTCAAAATAAATCAGAGTAAATTCCAAATAAGTGATAATTTTGCATCATTTATAATATATAAACAATTACGGTTTGGTAGAAAATACAGCATTTTAAGTCATGAAATAAAGATGTTCAAAATATCGCAAACACAACGTGAGAGACACACCACACAGAGACAAACACAGAGTGGATAGATACAACAACAACTAGAAGTAGAGACACAACACAGAGAGAGAGAGAGAGAGAGACACGACTATAGCTTGGCGAGAGAGATAGAAACACCGAGGGGTTTTCAGTGAAGAGTGCGATTAATTGAGAGAACTCGACGGAAATTGTGACGGAGACAAAGAAAGAGAGGGAGGACAGGTGACAGAACGCGACAAATGACTAAATACAACAAGTGACAGACGATGAGAAGCATCGACGACAGAGAGTGCAACAAGAGTGAGTGACAGACTGGGACAGTGAGAGAGAGTGAGTCACGGCGACAAGAACAGTGAGAGTGAGACGCAGGGACAGTGCGAGTGAGAGAGTGCACCCCGTTTCCATGGACCAGAGAGAGGCAGAAGATGGTTTACCTTCGAAGCTTATCCTATTCTGATATGAATACAAATTGTTCTGCTTGTAGCAGGGTTCGTACGAGTATCGATAAATCGAATCGTCGTCGCTAATCGTGGCCCGATCATCGTCCGCATCATCGTCATGATCATCATCATTATCAATACCACCGCCACCATCATCATTGTCATTATCATTAACGTTATCGTTATCATTATCGGCAGCGTCGTTGGCGGCGTCCTGTTTTTCGCTGTTGTCGTCGCCGCCGTGATCGCGATCGTCATCTTTCGAGGGACCCCGCACGACGGGAGCCGAGATCGTCGCGGGTCTCAGAAGCGAGACCGATGGAATGACGAAGAAGGATTGTTGTAGTCTTGTTTTGGTGTTGTTGTCTGGGGTGTGTTTCAGATGATTTTCTTGTACTTGTTGTTGGGGTCGTGGTTTTAGTTTTAGTTTATTATCACATTCCATTCTCATTTCAATCGCATGCTTCACAGGCTGTTATGTGGACAGTTGTTTTATGTTGTTGTTGTTTTTGTTGGTGTTTAATTCAGAGTTTACATTTAAAGATATCATTAAATAATACATATGTTAGTATGGTCTCTTGGTTGTTGTTCATAAGACGTAAATTGTTTTCGAAAAAATATTAGTTACAAATATGTGACTTTTCATTCCCATGCATTCAATTTGCTTTTGTAAATTTCATATGGAAATCAGAAAGATAGTGGGAGAGGGAGAGTGAAAGGGAAAAAACTCACCTCGCTGTCCGGACACGTGGCATCGTCTTTGGACGCGTTCAGACCCTGGACGAAGGCGGCATCGGTCAAGGGGTCGTCGGAGGCCAAGTGGGCGCGAAACTGCTTGTTTCTGACGAGAGTTAGAGAGAAAGAGATAGAAAAAAGTGTATTTTATGTTGTATTTAAGGATTTAAGGTGTTCAATAATATTTGTAAAAGTTTAAGTTACATATGCCAAATTATCGTTTTCAATATTTTATTAAATTATGTTCCCCAAATGCCTTAATTTTAAGAAAATTGTTATCCTCCCCCTGAGGGACCAACCCCATCCCCTCCTCTCTTGCGCTCAACTCACCTCAACTCCAGCTGCTGCATCTGCTGGAAATGCTTCAGCTTCTGGTTGACTGCTCGCAACTTCTCCTCCAGAGCAGCGTTCTCGACGCACTTGATCGAGTACTTCTCCGAGAACGAGAGGATCTCGCGGCGCAGTTCTTCCAGTTCCTCCCTGAAGAAAAACGAATACCAAAAAAATAAGGAGAATTAATTCCATTGTGATATGTACAATAAAATTACACTAAACTGAATCAAATTCAATTGAATTTAACAAGAAAATTTGTATCAAGTAGAAATTGTTTTCTATCAAAATCATATCATCATATTATTTAATTTGATTCTATGAAAATCAGTTTTAGAATTATAGGAAATTAAATAAATTTATTTTACTTTATCTATTAAAAATCAATTTAAACAGAAATAAAAATTGATCATTAAACTAGTCCAATTCTATCCCATCAAAAAATCGTATACAATTCATCAACAAATTAAACGACACCCTATTTAAATTTTAAAAAGAAAAGTCGTGGTTACTCACTCCTTGATCCTGGCGGCGTCTGGCGTGTGCTCGCCCTTCTGGAACTGGTGCAGGAACTCCTGCTTGAAGCGGGCGACCTCGCGCTGGACCTCGCTCTGGTGGGCCTTTCGCATGGCGTCGAGGGCAGCCAGAGTGGCCTGAACAAAGAAAAATATGTGGTCAAATATGAAATTGAGAGAGGGGGAGTATGACGGAGAGCGACCGCCTAGTACCTGCGTCTCTTCGGCCAGGGCGGTCTCCTTCTCGATCAGCAGCCGCTCGATCTCCTGCCGATGCTTCTCTTCCAGGTCGCTGATGATGCGGCGGTGCGACGACTCCATGGCCGACAGACCCTTCTCGCACAGCTTCTGCTCGGCGGGCAAGGAAAATCAACGAAAGAACAAAGAATAGACAAACAATGAGGATGGGAAAGGAAGTTGGCGATTTGGAGACCTACCTTCAGTTGCTCGATCTCGGCCTGGTAGCGCTGCCGGAAGCTCTCCTCGTCGGTGATGTTGGGGAAGTCGGAGCAGTGGGAGAGAATCTGCTCGCGGTAGGCCTCCTGCAGGCACTCCAGCTGCTTGCCGTGCTCCAGCTCGAGCATCTCCAGTCGCTTCTCGAAGCGCCGGCTGCGCTCGCGCTCCTTCTCCAGCTCGGCCTGCAGGTAGTCGCGCTCCTGCAGCAGCACCGCGTACTCCTCGTCCTGCCGGGCGCACTTCATGGCCAGGGCGTCACTCTCCTCGCGGAAAGCCCGCATCTTCTCGTCCTGCTCGCCGAGTCGCCGCTCGAGTTGCTCGCGTCGTTCGCGCTGCTCGCTCTGCAGCTCGTCCTCGCGCTGGCGCAGCTTCTGCTCGACGGCGCGCAGCTCGTCCTGTCGTCGCTCGACGCGCTCCTCCTGCTCGCGCATCCGCTCGTCGAACTCCTCGCGCTCCGCCTCGAGGCTCTTGATGGCGTTGCGTTGGTTCTCCAGCTGTTGCCGAAGCTGGGCGACGTCCTCGGCGTGCGTCTGCTGCAGGCGCTGCACGTCCGCGTCGTGCTGCTGCTGCGCCGCGTACAGCTTCTCGCGCACCTGCAGGCAGTGTGGGCACGGCGCCTGCAGCTTCCGCTGCACGTCCTGCAGCAGCTGGTCGGCGCGCTGCCGCAGGTCGCAGCACTTGCGGCAGACGTCCTGCAGGCTCTCGATCGAGATGGCCGACCGGGCGACGCTCGTCGTCGACACCGCCTCGCACTGCAGCGCGATCAGCGAGTCCTCCAGCTGGCCCAGGAAGGTCGAGATCTCGGCCAGCACCTGGCGATCGCTGAGGAAGTCGAGCGTCTGCTGCCGGTAGAGGAACTCGAAGTCCGCCTCGGCCAGGATGTCGTCCGGGTGGCTGATCTGCAGGTCCGACGACAGCTCCTCGAACAGGCTCTCGTAGCGCTGCAGCGCCGTGATGCCCAGGCGCCGCTGCCTCAGATCCTTCGAATCCCCATCCTTCGACGCATCATCAACATCATCATTTGCATCATCGCCAAAGGTGATCGATCGCGGCGCGGGCTCCGCCCCGCAGAGGACGGCGATGCGGGCGTCGACGAGCGCCTTGTGGGCCACGATGTCGGCGAACTCGGCCAGCAGCTGCCGGCCCTCGGACGCCTTGCGCTCCTGCTCGAGGTGCAGCCGCCACTGGCCGCGCTTCATCGTCTGGATGGCCTCCTCGTAGCAGTGGGTCAATTGGGCCACGGCCAGCTCCATCTCCTTGCGCAGCGCCTCGTGAACGGCGTCGGCGAAGTTCTCGAAGGTCAGGCGCTCCTCGGCCGTCAGCGTGTAGCCGAAGGACGGTTGGACGGCGTACTCAAAGCGCTCTGCGTGCCGCATCATGATGTGCGCGATCTCCGACTGGACCAGCTCGGCGTTGACCGTCTCCTGGGCCTGGCGCCAGGCCTCCTGAACGGCGCCCTGGACCAGGTCGTTCGACGAGATGTAGCTGAGCGTCTCGGCGGCCAGGCCGGAGGCGAGGTTCTCCATGGCGTGGTTCTTGTAGCGCTTCGCGATCAGGTTCAGCTCGTTCTGCTGCCGCCGCAGGTCCTCCAGAATGTTCGGATCGACGGGCTCCAGCTTGGATGAGGGAGTCGTCGTCGGTGTCGTGGCGATGTCCTTGCGGTAGCCGGAGAGGACGAGGCGGCGGGCGAGGACTCCGGCGAGGATGTCGACGCTGCCGCTGGGCTTGAACGAACACTTGCCGCTGAGCTTCGCCTTCAGCATCGTGATCAGGTGCGACGTCTCGGCGACCTCGGCGCGCGTCTGCCGCTCGCCGAACAGCTGCGGGTTCTCGGCGCGCGTCACCGAGTCGCGCAGCTTCCCGAAGCAGACGCTCTCGAAGGCCACGCGCTCCGCGAGCAGCTCGAGGTCCTTGCTCGACGTCAGCTCGTTGCGCTCGCGCAGCACGCGTCTCTGCTTAAGCAGGTCGGCGAGCTTCGTGCACAGTTGCGTCTCGAGCTGGACGAGCGCCGCCTTGATCGGACTCGATTCGGGCAACGCGATCAGCGCCCCGGTGGGCGGGGGGAACGCCGCCAGAGAGCCGGCGACGATGCAGCTGTCGCAGGACTCGCGCAGCAACTTCACGACCTCGCCCAGACACCGCTCGACCAATCGGTACGAGTCCTTGCGGTCGGTGATCGGCGAGACCGAGCGCCGCGTCCGAGTCGATCGCAGCGTTTGCAGCTGCTGCAGACTCTGCTCCAGCCGATCCTTGCTTGCGATCAGGACTCCCTCCAGGCAGCGGAGGCGCTTCAGCAGATGCTCCGAGGCCTTGGGCGACGGCGAGGCGCTGTTGGAGCAGGAGGTGGAGGAGGTCGTCGAGCAGCTCGAGGAGGCGCACCGCGGCGACTCCAGACCCGGCGGGGTGGGCGTCGAGCAGCCGGAGACGCCCTCGAGCCTCTTCTCCAGGTCGTTGACGCGCACCATGAACTGCAGCGAGTCGGCGCTGGCCGAGCTCTCGAGCGAGCGGCGCCGCGACGACTTCTTCTGCTGCTGCTTGGGACCGCCCTCCGTTCCTTGACTCGAACGAACCGATGACGTTGTCGTTGGCGATGGCGTCACGGCTGTGGCCGTCATTACGCTGGACGTGGAAATAATCGCCGTGGTCGCCTTCTCCCACTCGTCCAGCTTCGTCTCGAGGTCGGCGACCTTCAGCTCGAGCTCCTTGGAGATGCTCAGCTGCTCCTTGCCGCCCTTCAGCGACAGCGAGCGCCGCCGCTCGGATTTGGCCAGCTTCTGCTTGAGCAGCCGTACCTGCCGCTCTGAGCCGCTGTACTTCAGCGTCAGATCCTGGATGCGCTCGGCCATCATCTGCAGCTGTGATCGGTCTTCGAGCTCGCGCCGCTCCAGGTCCTGCTTGAGCGAGGCGTACGAGATCTCGAGCGAGTCGAACTGGTTCTGGGATTCTTTCAGCTCGCGCTTCATCGCTCGGATCTCGTTGACGGCCTTCTCGAAGCGCGACCGCAGCTCGTTGTACTCCTCGGCGAGGTGGTCACGCTCCAGCCCGTACGGGTCGATGTCGTTGATGTGCGTCAGGTCGCTCAGCGAGTCCATGCGCTTCAGCTTGCTCCGCGTCAGATTCAAATTCAGCTGCAGGGGGTGGTGATGGTGATGGCCGAAGGACGAGGGACTGTCGTTCTCGAGCTCGCGCATCCGCTTGTAGAGCGTCTCGTTCTCCTCGATGCCGCGCGACAGCCGATCCTCCAGGCTCTTGATCTTCTTGTGGCTCTCCTGCAGCTCCTCCGTCAGCCGGCCGATGATCTTCTCCGCGTTGCGCTTGGCTTCGCCCAGCTGGGCGGACAAGTGGTCGCGGGCCGCCTCCATCTCCTGGATGCGCGCCGTCAGCTCTTGCTCCGTCCGCTCTAGCGTCGTCAGCAGCTCCGACATGCGCGCCTCGCGCTCCTTCGCCTCGTCGCGCAGCATGTCCCGCTCCTTCTCGGCCACGCTGAGCCGGAACTTGAGCTCCTGGTCGATGTGCAGGAGCTCCTCGTGCACGGTCTGACTGCGAATGCTCGGCGGCAGCTCGTCGGAGCCGACGCTGTCGACGGTGCTGCGGCGCGAGCTGGGCGGCGACGACCGGCTGCGCTTATGCAGGCTGGGGCATTGGGTGGTGCGCGGCCGCATCCGGTCCTTGGCGCGCAGCAGCGACGACAGCGACAGGGGCAGCGGCGGCGACGGCGACAGCGGCGAGCCCCAGTCGACGCTGTCGCGTCGCCCGCCCTCGGAGGCCGTGCGGTACTCCTCGTCCGACGAGAAGTGGCCGCCCGGGGTCTTTGGTGTCGACGGCGTCACCGGGCTCAGCGCCGTGGGCTTCGCTGTGGTCGTCGTCGTAGCCGCTGTTGAGTTGTTCGCACTGTTGGCGTTGTTGGCGCCGCCGTTGACGAGGTGCACTTGTGGACTAGTTTCGCTCAACTTGTTCTTGCTGCCGATAATGCTGCTGCTGCTGGGCGTGCTGGTGCTGTTGTTGTTCGCCTCCTGGTAGCCCCCGATGAGCAGCTCCTGGCTGCGCTGCGCCTTGATGAAGTCCTTCTCGATCTCGCTCTTGATGTCGTCGTCTTCAACCGACACCGATGCTGGCTTTGCGGGATCCATCGGTGTCGCCGTAGTCGTCGTTGGAGCGGTGGGCGCGGTCTGGAGGCCGGCCGCCTGGCGCAGGAGGGCGATCCAGCTGAGGCGGGAGTTGGGCGAGAGGCTGGCGAGGGTGAGGCGGCGCTTGTCCCAGGTGATCAGCTGGAAGGCGTAGTTCTTGTTAGCCCCGCCCACCACCTCCGCCGACACACTCGTCAGGCTGTTTACGTCGAGCACGCCGTCGAGGACGCCCCGCTCCTCGGACACCGGGTCGCGGTAGTAGAAGAGGGCGGCCCCGCTGAGGGTGAACCAGTGCTTGGTCCAGTCCCCGGTCCGGTTGTCCTGCTTCATTAGCCAGCCCTTCTTCTCGTTCAGCACCGAGCACGGCGGTGAGGACGATGACGATGTAGATGCTGTCACCGACGTCGTCTTCGCGGCCTTCGTCGTGCTGCCAGTTGTTGTTGCTCCGCTTTTTGCTGTGGCCTCCTCCAGCGGCACGTTGACCCTCAGCTCGGCCGTCTTGGCCAAGTAGCAGCTGGTCGAGAGGTCGTCCAGGTTGCAGCCTCCGTCGGGGTCGCCGCGTTCGTGCGTCTGCATCGGTTTCTCACGGCTCTGATGGCGTTTCAACTGCTGTTGTTGGTTGTTTTGTTGGTGCTGGTGCTGTTGCTGGAGCTGGTGTTGCTGCTGCAGATGCTTCAGTTGCAGCTGAAGCCGTGGACTCGATTTGCACCTAATGTTGTTGTTATGCTGATTGTTGTTGTTGCTGTCGCCGGACATGTTATTCATGTTGTTGTTATTATTGTTATTATTATTGTTGTGGTTGTTTGTGTTGTTGTTCTGGTTGTTGTTGCTGCTGTTGTTCACCATCACCGGCGGTATCTTCTTGACTATGGCCGAAACGATGGCGGGCGTCGAATTCGACGCCAGCGGCAATGACTTTGGTCTCAAGCTAACAATTGTTGTCTGCGTCGGCTGCTGTTGCTGCTGCCGATGTCCGAAGTCCGTTTCGTCCCGGGACGCCGTCTGGAGATGACTATTTAGCACGTTGTTGACTGTGGTCGTCGACCAGCGACTCTTCTGTTGCTGACTCAGGTTCGTGATCGTGTTCGCGATGTCCTTGATTGTCTTCTCGTCCCGCCGGATGTCCTCGATCAGCAGGCACGTCGATGGGGCTGAAACTGCAACGAAAAGGGACGGAAAAGAAAAATTAAAACAATTATCAGAGAGAGAAGGATTTATAGAGGGAGAGAGAATATGAATAAAATGAGAAATACCATAAAATGAAAGACTTAATAAATTCGAGTTAAATTATGATTGAACTGAAGGATCCTCAGACTCCCACTCAATTAACTCCTTCCCACAGACAGCAAGAGAGGAAGGTCAACAGATCCAAACCACTGTGTGAGAGACAGAGAGAGATGAAGAGAAAGGGATGGCGGAGGATTGAAGAGAGAAGAACGATGCCAATAATACCTCCATCGCCAAGGCGAAAGAAATATGACTTAATTAAATGATCGTCCGGATCTCACGAACGTAGACTCCTTTTTATTGGCGATCATCCATGGTATTGAATTCGAAAATGGGATTGGGCGAGGGTGTTATGGAGTGTGGGAAGGGGGGCGATGAGGTAGGCGGCGTGGCTAAGGTGTCCATAAACAAATCCCATCGATGTATGAAAAATAAGTGCCAGGAGTGGGATGTGTCTGCGGAACGCACTTAAGGAGGCTGTAATAAAAGATCGCGATACCGTGGCCATCATATCCTTAACTGGAAGTGGCAGCACCTACAATAATCACAACAGCAACAGCAGAAAAAACCACAGTAACAGCAACAACAATAGTAATAACAACAAAACACACAAAAACAAAATTCACAAACAAAGAAGACAAAAGTACTCTGCACAATATGATCCTTATATATGGCTTAAATTCCATCGAATCCAATCCAATGCAACCGATTCAATATATTTTATGGCATTGTCTGAGTTTTCAAAAAATATGATTATGATGTTCGATGGCATAAGGCTTATGCGAACAAAAAGAGATGACGTGCGCGCGCGAGAGAAAGAGAAAGGAGACTTATTTTTTGAATGGTACTGCAGTGTCCAACTCAATCAAGCCGAACTCTCGTCTGGGACTCCTCCGCAATGAAGACAACAAGGAAACTGATGAAGTGCTGATGATCGGTTTCGAACGGATTCGCTCCCTCACTCCTACCGCCTCCCTCCTTAGCTCTTCTTTAAAAACCCTCAACCATGTTCCTTCACGCTCTGGTTGCTCAGTCTGTCTCAGTTTCTCCGTCTCGTCCGTTTTCTTGTTTATTATTTTCTGGATTTTAAGAGCCCGAGCGTAAAACAAAGGACCAGCAAGAAGGTTGAGATGAGAGAGAGAGAGAGAGAGAGAGAAAGAGTATTTCTGTTAAGAAGTGTCCGCGCCACGACTGGGGCAGGCAACAAGTGCATCATAATAATAAATAAATGCAGCTAAATGATTCTTTGCTGAGCGAAGCGATGGCGAAAAGTGCGAGTTTTATATTTATAAAATTCCATCGGACAAGGTTAGTCAGAGTAAACTCGACTGAGGATGAAGAAGAAGGGTATAAAGGAGAAGTGTAGGAAGAGGACAGAACAGAACAGGACAGTCAGTCGATCGGTCGGTCGGTCGGTCTGTGGGTCGGACAGACCAAGAGGTTGCGGGTAGACAGTCTATGTTTATCTTGAATAAGGTACTTTTACGACGATCGAAACTACGGTGATGAGGATGGGCATTCTAAATGCTGATGATGATGTTGGGAATATTATACTGACGATGATGACCAGAATATTATGATGATGACGGGAATGATGATAATGAAAAACAGAATGAAAGGTGTGACAATGAAAATTAATACGATGCTTAGTCTGACGATGATGCTTAGTATGACGATGACGATAGCCAGAATGAAGATCATTGATTTTTAAATAAGAAGAACACATCATTATCATATGGGTCATGATGACCGCTCTCGACTCCACAGTCTGTGGAGTGAAGTCAAGAGGATCGACGGAGCTCACTAGTGCAGAAGCAGAAACTCCAGTCGACAGGGTAGAAGGAGGAGAAGCAGTCAAGGGACGCGCTCGAAAATAAGTTCAAGGTTATTGTGTTAAAGTAGGAAGAACCGCGATGAGCGAAGAAAATCACCAGACAGACTGCTGGATGGAGATCGAGAGAGGGAAGGAGCAGGAGGTATGAAAACTTGGGCGGGACAATGGGGCGGGGCAGTCATGCATTTAATTGGGTTGTTGGAGAAGTCGCCGAGGGAGAGAGGGCGACTGTGTCAGCGAAGGAATTTATAATGTTGCTGATATAGCGACTAAAACAACAATAATAATAATAAAAATAATAACGACAACAACAAGGAATAACTCAGGCATTAAGAACTGCATGATCAACAACAAAGAGTTCCATGAACAACAACAAAGAGCTCGATGGGCAACAACAAAGAATTCCATGGACAAAAAATAATAGACTTATTAACAGCAATAAAAACACATGAACAACAACACTCGATGGACTCCTCGTAGCTGAACAAACCAACAAAAGAAAACTCCATCAACGACAACATCTTCTGGTAAGAGCTCAAGGTGTTAAGCATAACTAAGTTGATAACTTCAGCGTCGATCCCGGAGTTATTGCTGGTGACTATTTCTGGTCGCGTCGTTGTCTCGGCGCTCTGTGCTTGGAATTTCCATAGTCGGTGTCGGATGATATTCGTCGGCGCCGACCATCGCGTTTCATCGCTCCATCGGAGCCTCAAGTCAATTATGTTTATGAAAATATGAAGGTATGGAGAGGCATGCTGTGGCATGGGGTTCTTATGGGATGTTATTATCAAGTGCGAATTGTCTCTTGGAGGAATCCAATCCCTTCGTGATGAGAATTCATTGTGCGGATTCCTCTAGCGAGCCAAGTAGAACGAGTTTAATGGAAGTGATAGAAGTCTAGGAGTTATGATCGTTGTGATCCTGTTGTACAGAGACGAGTTTCTGAAGAATCACAAGAGATATAAATAAAAAAATCGTGAATTTTCTTACTTTATGCCAAACCGACCTAAAGGCTTAATTTTCTGGGAGTCAAAGTTATGAAATAAAATCTTTCGTTATTATTATTACCAGTAAATTGGTAACAAAATTTGAAGTTTTATTTAAAAAAGATATATTCTAATAAATTCTTTGGCATTCTTAAATATCAACTAAACAAACCATTAAACATAGAACCCCTTTCAACCTCTCTCTTAAACAAACACCCAGCATTAATCTCATGTCTGGGGGAAAAATTCGCCGTCCTCCTCAATCAGTGATATTCAATTTCAATTAACCTTCGAGACGTTTAATAATTCCCTGAAATTGCAGAATCATTCTCTGCTCCCTCTGCCTCTTCGCCATTTGCCGCTTACGTTATCACGTTCGAACCAAAATATCATCGAGGCCATTAGCTGCTATTACCGATTGAACATCAATGTAATTTTTGGCTTCCGTTGGAGGTTCGACTGCAGTAGCAAACCAAGCCAGCCAGCAACAACAGCATCCAGCTGAAGGAGTTGCTGCAACATCGTCGACAGCCCTGAAGTTGTGGCAGCAATTGGAACAAGCCGAGCAACGATGCCTAGCAGCTATTAAATTAGTTTATAAATTAATTGTAGTCATTGGAAACAACGTGGTCACATCGTAGAGGGCAGATGGATAGCACAGCGACCAAGAGAGACAACGAGGGAAGGATGGAAGGGGAGAGACAGCAAAGGCGGCCGCCCAGGGAACCAATCAGGACGAGGACAAGATTAATTTTTTAAAAAATTTTGCCGTCTCGGAATTTTTTAATATATGGACGACAAAAATGATAGGGACGACGATACCAAGATCGATGGAAGGAGTAAGAGAAAGAGAGTGTCGAAGAAAGAAGGAAGAAGAGGAGACCAAAACAAAGCAAGGAGGACGAAGGCGAGGCAAAATCAAAGGAACGGCTAAGAAGAGGAGACAAACTCCAACATCGAGGACGAGGAGGAGTTGACTAATAAAAACTACATCAACCCTTCAATTGCCCAGAGCTCGGATCCCCATCTCCTTCTACAATAAATAATACCTTAGCACGAGTAATCGAGTCCCTTATCCCCGGCCTTCGCTACCAAACCTCATTTGGACCATGGTCATGGTAACGATCGATCGTCGAAGCTCCTTTGAAAATGAAAGCGAAAATTCTGCAGAAATACATGCGAAATTTATGAAATATGGTCGGCCTGATTCTCTGCGATGAGACGCTCGTGCTTGCTCGAGGCAGATACATTTCAACAGAATGTCTATCTGTCTATGTTCCTGCTATTTCTGCTCTCTCCAGGTTGCCGGTAGCTTTGGTATATCATCTGTCTTGCTCCTTTTGTTGTTCTGATTCTACTGAGTTGCCTACCGGCATCTTCCAGTGGTCTTTCGACACCTTCTTGACAGCTCTAGTCGTTTGACAGTTGATGCTAGTCAACTCCCAGTCCCTTTGTCTGTTCCTCCTGTCATCTTTCTTTCTGTCCGTCCATCTGTCTGCTCCCATCAACAACCATAGCTGGCAGAAATTCAGAATAATTACAAAAGATAAATCATTGTGTTTGAATATTGATTTAGAATTGGTAGTCGTGGCCGTCATCCTAGTCTTGGTCTTCGTTGTCGTCGCTCGTTTGGGGCTCCATCGGCAGCTCGAACACGGTTTTAAAAGTCGCCGACCAATGGGATCCTTCCTCATCTCTCTTACTTCCATCAATCTTTCAATCGCTCCAACATTCCACTTAGACTTCTATTTTATTGTTTTTTAGTCATCCATACCTCTGTCAACACCTTTCTCCCTCCCACCTCATCTCGTCTCACCTCATAGCCAGGCACACCAGCTGACTCTCTAGGGTAGATTAAATTTCAGCATCGACTGTAATTTGTCTTTGTAATCGTATCTTACACTTAATTTCCAGATTCAACAACCGATTTTTCTTCGCTTCGCGGAAACGATCCGCCTCCAAGGGCAACCATTAGGCGGCGGTTGACGGACCGCTCCGATCATTGAAAGTGAAACAGAGAGGGTGAAACGAGAGCGAGTGAGACAGAGAAGAAGAACGAGAGGGACCCTTCTGGTGAGTGTCGGTAGGATCGGTTTTTGCCTGGTTTTCCTTTCGTTAGTTTGTGTCTCGAAATCTTCTCGGCGAATTGTGATTTGTGGCTTGCAATCTGTTTTGGTCTTCTTTGAAATTTGTTCTCAAAGTGGTTTCGTCGTTGTCTTCTACTTAGATTTTTATGTACTTTTTTTGTATCTTGCAATTTTTTTTTTTTTTGTAGTTGTGGTACTATTGTTAGCGATGCTCATAGGTGCCACCCTCAATGTTTATTACCAATATCGATGGTAATTTGTCAGCTGCACATGATACCGACATCGGCGGACTCGCCATGGGGAGGACATGAAATGGAATCCCGACATTGCATCAGTTACAGGGTGCTCTGCGATTAGAGATGAACTAAGGAACGATTTTGTATCCCCTATGAGAAATTCTGTATCCCATATGATATATGAATGATAAATGTAGAAAGTAATATGAAACAATATGTGTTGTTTAATATTATTCCGAATTATTCCTAAATCGTTCTTAAATCTTTAATAATTCGATTCCCGGAAATATAAAAAAACATCCATCTTTACGTTCTCTCTGCTTCCTTTTAATCTGCATAACCAACCTTTAGAAATTCCCCGAAAGCGATTATCGAACTTCTTTGAAATTTGATTTATTTCGATCGACTTTCCGCGAGTTTCGGGCAAATGTCGCCTAGCATTGTTTATCAGATACATGTCAAAGGCTCCTTCTCGATATCCATGATTTCGAGTAGGTTCTTTCGATTATTCCTGCTACTCTGGTTTCGGTCCTTGGCAATCGGCTGGATGTCTCCTCGAGTTGGTAGACAGATTTTTCTTCTCTGTCTCTATACAGGGTTCTTAGAACTTATGGATTGGGTTCTTTTCCCTTATGTGGCTTCCTCTTCATGGGTTCTTTTTCTTTCTCTAAGTTCTTTTTCGTCCAGGTTCTTTTGGTTCTGAGGTTTTTGTTTTTCTCATCCATCCTTCTACCATTTCTACCTCGGAGCACTTTTCTTTTCTAAGAGTTAAGATTTTTTCGGTTCGCAATTATTCTTCTTCTGCCGCATACGTAGCCTAGTGTGAGTACATGCGAGTGTTGTGTGTGCGTGTGTTCGTGGGTATTGTGTGTAGAGGAGGCCGCCTGCCCTCCTGGATGTTTGGCCGCCTCGTTGGATTAACTGGCTGATGGCATGCGGTGACCACGACGACGACCAAGACGACTAAGATGCCGCCGACGACGACGACAAGGTGACTTAACCACCCCAGCAGAATGTTTATAAAAATGCCTGTTGCCTCGCGGCCAGAAGGTGAAGACAGTTCATAATCTCTGTCCGACCAACCGAGTCGCGAGCGGGTGTTCGGAGGCTGCGGTGGAGTTCGGAGGGGTGTGTGAAATGGAGCCGAGGACCTCGAGTGATTCGGTATCAGCCAAGAGTTTCACTCACGAGCTATCGCGGTCGTCGAGTCGTCGAATCGTCGGCTTCGGACTATCAGGCCGGACTCTGTCGGCGTGGACCTGGACCTGGTCGTTGTCGTGGTCCGTGGTCGTGGTCCTGGACCTTGGCCCGAGAATGAATTGCCTCATTTAGCGCACCATTTCGCTTATTTATGGTGTGTAATTAGTCAATGCCAAGCCAAGTGCTCTGCACGCTACACTATCCCCCTCTCTCTCATTTCGCCTCTCTCTCTCTTACGGTCTCCACCTGGGAGTTGTTTCGGGCGTCTCTTTTCCCAGTGGATAGATTTTCATTGTAGCACTTGGTATAATTTTCCACTTCGGATGCAGGGTGCTCAGGCTCAGGTGATTCCACAAATCAGAATCGTTGCAGACAGGGGAGGAGTGGGAGCGGGGAGGCGGTTTTGAAAGAGACGCCCCCCAATGTATCCCATGGCCATGGTGAGCAACACCCTCCGATCTCGTGGTTATTAAAATATGCTAATTGATTCACTCCCAACTCAACTCCAGCCCTTCGCGCCGAAGTCACCTTGGGCCTAATGAAGGTGCCCTGGTTGTCCTGAGGGTACTGGTTTTACATGATCACATGACATGACATCGTCTAGCTAGCATATTACGAAGCTCATTACCTCAGAAGGACTTCGTAGCCCCAGAGTTCTCATGACTAAATCAACGCCGGCGCTCTCGGAAATGTCGGCAGAGGATGAGAGGTGGAAATGCCAGGGTGAAGAGCATTTCCATGGAAATAGGCGTTCCACGTTCTGACGCAATTTCCATCCTCAAAGTAATAATAAATAACACGATTGCACGACACTCGACGCGACGCGACTTCAATTTATTCCACTCCGCTCCACTCAACTCGGTTCGATTCGATTTGATTCCGCTCAAGCCACGACGAACGATACGAGAGATTTATTAACTGTAATTGTGAAATCGGACCGATGGCGATGAAATCGGATGATGGGGGCTGGAGGAGCTATCAACGCGATCATCATCGTTTGCAGGGCGCTACTTTGAAGTCCTCACCGTATTCATCAGAACCAGATTCTGAACCGGCGACGATGCGCACGGAAATTAAAAACTGTAAGATTCTCATAGAATCAGCAGCATCATCATTATCAATATCGGATATTCTGTGTAGGACGATCATCATATTTGTTAAATTAAAATTGTACTGGAATTGAAGAAAGCGAGCCAAAAAAAAAAAAAAAAAACACAAAAAGAAAGGTGATCATGGTCTATAAAGGAATTACAAAATAGATTAAAATTTCAACGAGATGGATTCTGTAACAGACTATCACGACGACGACGATGTCGATTACGTCAGTACGAAAGAACCCAAGAAGAGCAATATAAAGAAAAACAACATCATCCAGAAGAAGTCGAGGAGGAAGAACATGAAGAACAACCGTAAGAAGTAACCACAAGAGCAATTACAATGGAAATGAATAAATAATTCACTTCCTATTTCACTCCAAGTCATTCAATCTCTATTGAGGAGCGAAAAAATCGAAGCAATAAACAAAACAACAGATCCGATGTAACTACGGCCATCCATCATCATCATCTGCATCGCCGGCAGACTTCTCTGGTCGGCATGCACGACTGGTGAAAGCACTACGAAAGCAATCAAGAGACGGAAAAAAGTGGTATTGGAAGAAAGTGGTATTGTCTTAATAGCAAAAATATTTTACACATTTTTATTGTTTTTAAGCAGATTTATTAACTAAGTTTACTTCTGCAGTGCAGAAATTTGTGTCGACTGAGCCTCTGTCCAAAGACGGGCATCGCTCACTCTCCTCATCATTATCTTCCTAATTCATTCTCGGAAGGACCCCAACAACCTTCGGTTATCATCGGATCCTACGGAGCTGAATCATTACCACTCTCTGAAGGTACCGCATAACAATTCAATTTCAAAGTTTGTTGTGTAGAAGAAAAGTGAAATCCGCATTTCCTAGAAGATATTTCTCGATGAGGCAATACAACACAACACAACACAATAATAACAAGAAAAAAACAACAACAATAATCACAAAAAGAATTGCAACAATACCAGAAAAACCATCGACAACAACGTTCGCAAAAACCAACAACAACAATAGCTTTGGCTAAAAGCAAGAGCTACAAAAACTTAAGAGATTTCGTGTCTGTCAGTAAATGGAAAACAGAATAAACTCGGGTCCAAGAAAGATCAAGGCGACGAGCGAGACAGACTGACGAAGAGAGAGAGAGGGAGTGAGGGAGGATTGAGATGAAAGAGTTCGAGGGAGAGATGGTAAGAAATTACATAATCACTTCGGTTCAATATGCAGCGTGACTTGCCCTCGGGGCCAGGCCAGACGAAGACAGACAAGCGACGGTCAGGGCCAGACCGGGACCGGGACCCAGACTGGGACTAAGGCCAAGAGCAAGATCAGGGCCTGTCGACTAACTGGCAAATAGAATTCACTATCGCTCTCTCTCTCTCTCTGTCTCTCATTCGCTCCGCCTATTGGCGATGTCATTAGGGGAAGTCGAGTGGACCGAAGTCTGATGCTGGTTCTGACATTAAAAACACGACAATGCGATCATCACTGCGGCTGAGAGACAAATGAAATTTTCTATTTGCCAGCCATAACAACAACAACGATAGCAACGATATCATTAGTGCCTACAGCAGTAACAACAACAACGGGAATGGAAGGAAACAGACAAATAAACAACAAGTGGAAAATAGAATTAAATAATGGAGAGAAAATTACATTTGCATCCTTTCAATTTCTTTCGAGATTTCATTCTTATTCTCCGTGCAATCAACGTCATTCCTTTGATGAGAACAGCATCATTGCCGACACCATCAGCAACAACAACAACAACTCCGGTAACTACACCATCATCACTTACAACACACCAGGCGATATTCTTTGCTTCAGTCGGCATCATTATTATCGACTGCCGAGGCCAGTTCTATGCACGAAACGTTATTGGAAAATATGTTTTTCGATCGTCCCCCTCACTAGCACTATCTCTTACTCTTGCTCCCTCTATTTAAATGCAACACTTTCTTTTCGATCAGGTTTCGACGAAGGAAACAACATTTTAGAAAAGATTTGTTATCATTCCTTTTAATTTTAGTACTGGATGTAGATGGATGAATATTTATGAAAAAATTGCATGTATATGTATAAAAAATTCAGATTCTTAAATTCCGTGTGTGGAATAAAATGAGTTTTTATTTGCATCATTATCGCCGATTTGAGAATCAATGACCAGGCCCTAGAATCCTTGATATAGAGAATGTCAGAGGAAGAGTTCAAGAATACACTTTAAGCTCCTATAAAAACCACTCAAAGGAGATTAATTTTTTCTATATAGCAGCAATCAAGTTATGAGAAAAAAAGAAGGAGCATCTCGAATAAGCCCGAAAGCTTTTAGGTTGAAAGTAAAAGGCTTAAAAGCGGAGGCTGCGAAAACAGTAATTTCAATAAAAATGATGGCGATCGACCTGGCAACATTGTTGTTGCTCAAATAACATACGAACTTTACAAACAAAAAAAGTCATACAAAAAATAAAACCGATATGTAAAAAGTAAAAAAAAAAAAAAATCTAAACTCAAAAAAGAAAAGAATAATAAATATAAAATCAAATTTAAGAAACTCAAGCATAAACCACTCGAGCAACACCAATAACCATTACAATAAAAACAAAAACAAAACGAAAATACGTAGCAACGGCAACGGCAGCAGCAGTTGCTGCTTCGGGGATCAAGTTAAAGATCGCACCTTTGAACGCCAGTCTGGCCCTGACATTGATGCAATAAATTTCAGTTTTATTTGCGCACTTTGGGGTTATTCTCAATGCTATCTCCGCGGCGATGGTGGCGGCGACGGCCGACACTCGAGGATTCGGCGACCGGCGAGGAATCGACGGCGGCGACGACACGCATGCCAAATGCAAGATCGGACCGAACGAGCCATGGAAGAGGGGAAGACATTGTGGTAAGAAACCGGGGACTTGGGAACTAGAGTTCGACTTCGGCTGGCCTCTGGAAGGGTCAGCTGGAAGACTGACCGGCAGATCAACTGGACCCACATATCGAGCGACCGTGGGGGAGACCTGGACCTGGGCCTCAGACGGAGGAGACGAGAACAATGGGATCGATCGGACGGACGGACGGACGGCAGCAAACACTGAGAGACAGTCGGCCAGATATGGTTGCAGGCAGACGGCGAAAGACAGACCTCGGTGATAGGGAGGGAGAGGAAGAGAGAGAGAGAGAGGAGCTACAAGGAAGAAATTCACTGTGCCAAGTCCAATGGAAGGATCGTCGTTCAGATTTGGTCAAACGACTCGGACAGACGGAAAATTGTACAAATAAACCGAAAAATGCCAGACACGCGGAAAGACGGACCAACGAAACCGATCGACAGACAGACGAGCTGACAATCAGACAGACAGAAATTCGCACCAATTGAACGGTGGACAGACAGACAGGCGTATCTCGGGCTCGAGGTTGACCCGTGCTCGAGGGAGTCTCCCGAGATTTTTTCTCTGTTTGTCTTTTGCCTGTTTTTTAATATGTTTTTTCATTTTTTGTACCCTTTCTTAGTTCAACAATTTATGGATTTCGCCCGAGAAGACCGAGTTTTTGCCGCAACATTGTATGGAAAATGTTTTTGCAAAGAAGCAAGAAAAAACTAACGAAGAACAGGATATAAGAGGCTGGAAAGAGGGGCAGATATGCGGTAAATGGTTCGGTAGGACTGATGAGCGAAAGAGAGAAGGACAGAGAGATGTGTAATGTAAGGAAGATCAGACGAAAGGCCAAAGGTTTTAAAATAGAACTTAATGGACGACTAAGTGAGCATAAATGTATTCGACCTGGCTTTAAGTGTTTCGCGGTGATTCGATGAGAAGTTTATGGATCAAACCACAGCAACAACAACAGACAGCAGCAGCTACAAGCAAAGTAGCTACAGCAAAAGCGGCTAGCAAAATAAGCAAAAGTAACTACAGTAAAAATACCTACAATGATATTAACTACAACACCAAAAACGGTTCTACCAACAACGATGTCAAAACTATAATCGGCAAGAAACTGCAATTATTTTACGAACTTATTCACACCACAATAAATGAAGGACGGGCTTCCTTCAGGCCTTTCTCATTGAAGAGAATGGCCGAAAAATTGAGCACTAATGAGAACCCCAGGGAGGGAGTTTGAAACAATTTGAGGAAACCGGGCCCTGGTCACTCTACCAGCGTCCCCTGAGCTGTTATTACTATCGTCATTAACATTTCATCGCCAGTGATCGAGCGGCACCAGAAGCTGCGCCTTTAAATAGGTTCATTGTAGTGAGGGCGAGGGACATAAGTGAGTTGGACAAATGGACAGATATCCAGACAGCAAAAAAGCGATACAACCGAAAGCCAAGACAACCGAAAATCAACAGCTCAAAAACGAGACAGCCAAATAGCCAGACAACCAGAGATCGAGACAACCAAAACTCAAGACAGTGAAAAATTCAGACAGACAAAAATCCAGACAGCCAAAAATCAAGACAAAAATCTAGGTAGACGAGAGTAAAAACCGAAAAAGAGAAAACCTCAATGGACAAGAATCGAGACAGACAAATATGGAGAGAGACAAGAATCGAGGGACAGACGACATGCAGTGGCGACAGCCAAATATCAAGCTAGACAGCCGAATGTTAAATTGCAAATAAAATCATTATCGACAGCGAATAAAAGTCATTTTCAGTCGATTTAACGACTACAACACCCGAATTCGGTAGCCAGGAGCCGTCAAAATCGACTGCAATCAAAGGGCAACAACAATAGTCGGGCAGCAGCAATGGGCCAACCACTAATGACAACAATCTAAGGCAAGTACAAAAACAATGACCACGAACGAACCTCGTCAACGGAAACCTAAACGTCCTCCGAACGAGGGTCCACAAAAGCAGCAACCGACGAGAAGTCGGCTCGAACTAATCACCGAAATGAGACCTTAATTAAGCCTAATGTGTGCGAAACTTTTTGAATCGAGGATCGGTGGCGGGTGGTGGTGACTGGCGACTGGTGTAGCCACCAGGGCCGGAGGGTTTCGGTGGTGGCGGCTCGGCGGCGATTAAATTGTAAATCGACTGGTGAGCGTCATCGGAGACACATCGAAGTGATGGGCGATTGGGTGGGAAAGGAATGGGAGAGACATAGATATAGAGAGAGGGAGAAGCAGGACTGAGTTTGCTTCTAGCCTTTAACACTATATTAACTCCCTGCTCATTTCGAAAGGTTTGGTTCTGGCTTCGAAGTTTGCAACAACAGAAAGCAATCAAATAGCAACGGCCATAACACCAACAATAGCATTACAAACAGCAACACCTTCGCAAACAACACCAACATTCACAACATCAGTAAAACAACAACAATAACAATCATGCCAACAACATTGAATGACATTTCGGGCTGGCTGCTGTTGTTATTCCATCGCTACTGCAATGGGAAGCTACGTAATTGTAGTAGTTGTTGTAAAATGTGTTGCTCTTTTTTTTTATTGTTGCAATGTTGTTGCAGTTTTTGTTGCAGACTCCACATCATGTCGCTCACCACGTTGACGTTTTCTTGACTTTTATGATAATTAATTAGTTTGCACGCTCCCAATATCTGAATTCCGACACTCTACAACGAGTATCGGCTGATTTTGTTTTTTTTGGAATCGAAGGGACTAACAGCAAATATAGATTGACAATAGTAAACTGATTAGTAAAAATCGTTGAACTCATTAAACTTGCTTCATCAATTAGCGTTGAAGTCGCTATACTCGTTAAGCTGACTATAGTTAGTCAAAAGTCTTTAACTAAACATGACTCGATTTTGTTTGTTCTCTTTTACATATTCTAATGTTTTTGATAATTGACAATTTATAGAGATTTCAAGTAAATATTACAGGGATTTACTGTTATGAAAGATTTTTAAACAACCAATTTCGAAACATTTTAATCCTTTGATCCATGACAAAACATCATTTGACATGCATTTTTGAATTTAAAATTAAAAATTGAGATTAGATTTGCAATCTAATTATTTTCATAATTTCAGTGTAGAGGTTCCTCACAGCCCCGTCGACCCACCCAGGCCTCCGCAATGGCTTTTGTTTGCTCTGCTAACCAAAGTATTTAGCAATGGAATTGTGCTTTTTGCGAAACCCACTCGATTTGACGAATTAGCAGCCTGTCGGTGATCGAGAGGCTTGAAATGGAGGCTTCTAATGGCTTTTCGATTCACTCAGCTTTTGAACTTCTCAAGGTTTCTGCGCGGCCGGCTGTGGGTCGACTACTGTGGCGAACACTGTGTCTGTAGGTGAGCCATGCAGAGGCTGCATGTTGTTCTTGCTGGTTTGTTGTTGTGGTTGTTGCAATTTGGCTGTGGTTGTTGGCTTATAAATCAATTTAACCTGGTTTGCATGACTTTTTTCGAATTGTTTCTTCAAATCCGAACTCCGCCTCCTTCCGCTCGAAACTAATTATTTTTAAATGGATTTGTTTTAGCAGTTGCAGTGCCTCGGTCTCTTTTAGGAGCAGTTTCCGTCTAATTTCGATTCAGTTCGCGACTGTCTCTTTTCTACTCTGTTTGTGTCTCTCTTCGATGCGGTCGGTTGGGAAGTCGGGAGGTCGGTAGCTGTGATTTTGGTAGAGCAAGTGACCAGTTCACAGGGTGAGGTATGAAAATATGTCGAATGAATGACACTCAAGTTGTTGTTGCAACTCTGACAACTGATTTTTTTGTTACCCCCATTTGTCGTTGTAGTTTTTTGTCTAGCTGCTGTTGCAACTTACTTTTGTTTTTGCATTTGCACAGCTGTCATTGTAATGAATTTATTGCCACCGTTGCACACGGACTGAAATAAATTAATTCGTAAACGAGGAGAGACTTCCATGCCGTTAGACCGCTCTCCTGTCTCTCGTTCTATAGATTTATACTCTTGTGTATTTCTATGTCTTTCATAAAATCACCATGTGTCTATATCTTTGGACTCCCTTCGTTTTCCACTCCCTTATTCATTTTCTCAGACGATAATTTTCCCACTAGGCATGGTTTGAATTTCAGCTTTTCTCTCATTGTCTCTCCGAATCACTTTAAATCTTTTTTGTGCCTCTCTCTATCTCATGGAAACTTTGCATAACAACGAGTTCAGGTTGAAGGAATTTGGGTACTTCACAACAATAACATTTGGACCAACAAAAACAAAATACAGTAAGCAATGACAATGAAAACATTTGCAATAAAAATACTGGCATTAAAACCAAACAAAAAAACAATCCAAAAATAAAAGAAAAACAGAAAAACGAAAATAGTGATAATAATGAAGAATTATAAACAATAAATAATGGAAAAAACAAAGAATACAACGATACTAAAAACAGTGACCATAACAATTACTCAAGATAAGTGCGAGATCTCGAGACTCAGCCACACCGTTTGATGGTCATCACGGTGTCAAGAGCGAATTTTGTTGGCCTTTGGCCATCACCAGCGCGATCGCCAACGGCCGATCAACTACCAGAAGCCATGGTGACAGTGGGCGTCAGGGGTCAAGTGGTGCATGGGGTTCAAGAACTCGCGGCCCCATGGAATGCAGGAAGTCATAGCGGATTGTGATAATTCAAAATTGAATGGCGACATGTCAAAAGTATTTCGAGAAGTTTTGACTTTGTCTTGGTGAATGAAGAGCAGGTGAAAGAGACGGTTAGAATTATTCTCGGGATCAATAATATCAACAACCTTTGAAGAACTCTTCAAGAAATACAAAAATCATTACCATAGGATCATCACCAAGAGATCATCATAGGATAAGCCTCAGTGGAAAAATAGTCACAATGAACAAAAACTATAATAACAATAACCCCAACAACATCGACAGCAACTTTAACAATTTTAGCCAAACCGCAACAACAATTTGCCGGCGAGCGAATGATGAACAAGAAATTGGTCAATCAACTTGGCGTTAAAACGAAATATCGGTAAATTATTTTCGCCATTTTTATGGGCGAAAATGAACGTTGGCAAGAGCGTCTATAACGGTTACAGTCGCCACTGTAGTCACACAGACACACACACCTACATACTAATATATATATAAATATAAGGATGTGTGTGTGTGAGAGATTTTTGTTGCTGCTCAAGAGTTATTGCTACTGCTGGCGTGGTTGTTGTTTTTGCAGTTGTTGTGAAAAGCCCTGAAGGAGAATTTTGTTTCGTCATTTGTTGTGGTTGTTGTTGCTGGTGTTGTTGTTATTTCAAGTTGTGGTCTTTGCTGTTTTTGGATATTGTTGTTGTCGCTGTGAAACAAGAAATTCCATTCTAGAGTTTTTCCACCATCATCTCACCCTCTCTCTCTCTCCCTCCTTCCCATCATTCCCACCTTTCATTTCTGCCCAGTCGTCCATCGCCTGTCCGCCTGTCTGTCTGTCTCTCCTTCTGTCTGTCTATGGGTACGTTGTGGTATTTAAAGTTGAAAAATTGCTGCCGCCGTTTGTTAGCCAATAAAATGATAAATTGATTTATAATCGCGGCTCACAGCTCTGTACTGTGGGACGAATTCAGAAAATTGCAAGTAAAATGATTCATGTATTACGTCATGGGAATTTCGAATATTGTAAGAAAGCTAAGATAGGAATGTATAGAAAGAATTCACAACTTTTCTTAAACATGGATCGGAAGACACTTAAATTATTATAATTATTATCATTCTAATTATAATCATCTAGATTCAAATCCAGTTTCCTGCCGCACAAAATCATCATAATCACTAAATTCAACTAAATCGAACTATATCAAAGACGAACAAGTAGCAGAAAGGGATGCTTTTTGTAGGAAGAAAGAATGAGAGAGAGAAAAAATCTTCATCGTCGAGGTGGCGGAAAAGAAGAAGAAGAAACGCCACCCACACGTGATAAAATTTCTGCGCAAACAAGACAGAAACACAATCGAACACACAAACAGAGAGAGACAGGCATGGAGAACTGAGGGCAGACATTTGGTTGGGAAAGAGAGGAAGGGCGTGAGGGGAGGGCCCGGCACAGAAGGACGATGTAGGAACGCGTCAAAGCAGCGGGACGCATGCGCAACACAACTGCAATTTGCAACCATGCTGCGCCGGTCCCACCTCCCACCTCGTCTCCTCTATCGGACCACACCGCCCACCTCCACCTTCCCCACCGTCCTCCGCCTACTCTGCTGAGGGCTCCTTTGTTGGTAGTGATGTGGTTGTTGTTGTTACTTTTGGCTTTATTCCATCTGCACTCTTCGGTTCTCTCGCTCAGTTCTTGTCACAATGCATTAAGTTGGCAACACGCACTCAGCAACCGAACCGAAGAACCGACGGACTAAAGGACGGACGGACGTATGAACTGACAGACGGACGCATGAACGAACGAACGCCAGGAAGACGAAGAGCCAGACCCGGCGATCAAAGGTTCATCGTCACGTGCACGTAACTTTGTAGCAATTTTATCGCCGTCTCTTTTCTCTTACCCACTCTTTTCTCCTCTCATTTCTCGACTTTTTCTCCCTCTCTGACTCATCTCTTTTTTCCTTCTCTTTTTCTTCTCCTTTTCCTTCTCTGTTTCCCCCTCTTTCCCTCTCATCGTTCCTCTTCGATCTTCGCCCTCTGGCTGCGATCTCGTAAATTTTTTGCTCCACTCTTTTGCTGTCGCTTGGCATCAAAATCACATCACAACTACTGTTGTTGTTTTTGGAAGTAGGGAGAGGGAGTGAAGGGAATCTCCGGCATTCCGGCGGTCGGGCCCTTTGCCTGACCACAGACACGTCTCTCTCGCCCCGTCCACGTCTCTCTCACCACCACCCTCTTGTGGCAAACGCATGTGTATTCGCTTACATGCTTATTTGCACATTAGACACTGCGTGCACAGTGGGTTGAATTCACCAAAATGTACACGTAATGATTCCTCTTGAATACTTTACATAAATCATTCCTTCAGGTTAATTGAAACATAACTGTTTGTCGTTTTTACTCCACTGTATCGGGTTGGGTGTGATTTTTGGCGTTCGTCCCACTGTTCGCCTCGTGTGTCCTTACGCGTAGATGAACTATGAAATATTTCCCCTTCCACGTCTTCCCTATTATTAAGTGCAGGCTTCCAGGAAGCGAACATCATCTACTACTCGATCGCTAGTTTGTTCCTTCCTTCCATGGCTCGTTCGCTTGCTCGTTCTTTCGTTCGTTTGTTGGCTCTGTTTCATTGTAAAAAGGAGCTTCGGGGCTTCTGACAATGAAGATGACGACAACGACGACTACGATGAGGATACACGACGACCTCCTGCTCCGCCCACTCCACTCTGGCCCACCTCCTCCTCTGGGGCTTCTACTTGTCCTTTTCGCGCTACTGCTAGAAGATTCTCCAACTCCTCTGTGAGATCCATCTACTACTCTTTATATACCCCAGATTCTGCTACTATTCCGACTACTCTTTAATCTTTATTACTCTAGGATTATGATATTTTTCCGCAAAATCCTTATAGTTATTTATTATTTTTTGCTCTATTATTCAATTGTAATCTATTATTATCTAACTTCTTTAATTTTAGTGGATTTGCTAATTTTCCATATCTTTCCTTTCTGCTTCTCATCCATAACTCATTAAAATTCTTTGTTTGTTCTTCTTCTTTCCTTCTTCTCTTCCCCTTCAGTTCCCTTGTCCACATTGAGATACAATGTTTCACAGGGATCTGTGGGTATTTTTTATTCCTTGCTCGATACAAATTAAATCCGCATTTTCGATTCTCATTAAATCACTAACTCAATCCTCAACTCCTTCATACTCCTTCCTTTGGTCGAGTCTTTGCGATAGCAAATGCTCCAATGCTCCGCAGTTGGAGCATTTTTTCGATTCACTCGATCGTGTGGACGTAAATTATATAGTTTTCTATAATTTTCTTTGTTTGCCCGAGGCCGGCGAAAATTATCAACGAAATGCGTGAGGCTAGTTAGTATCGAAGGGTCTCCCAAATGGGCAGGACACGGAGTAGATGGACGAGGAGAAGGAAGCAAGGAGGTCGAGACACTGGAGGATGAGAAGAAGATCAAGGAGACGGAGTTGAGGTCCAGTTAACCTTGAGTGTTCGTTCCCAAGGTTTCGCATCGCTGGCTCCATGCACTGGCCACATACTCGTTGACCACATCGTCATCATCGTCATCATGCTCGTCATTAGCCTCACATGCCTTGGACGAAACCGAATTGATGTGAACTGGAGTGGGGACTGTGAACTGGACAGGACTGGATTGCGTCATAAATTTCCGCTCTTCATGCAACACAACATAATTGCTTCCAGAGACCTGATCATGTTGTCGCTGATCTTCTGGTAGTTGGAGATCTTCGAGTGACTGCAGCTGATGATTCGGGTGAAGCATGGGCTGTAGCGCACATCATCAAATTGCTGCCTTTTGTGAGGAGAATCAAAAGGAGATCAAGGAAGCCAAAAATGAGATCGAAAAAGTTCTGGTAGATCAAGAAAATTTGATGAGATCGAAAAAGTTCAATTAGGCGAAGGAAGATGGGGATATCAGCAGAGCTAGAACTTGCCACGAGCTTTATTTTGAGAATTTTTGGAAAAAAATTGTCTGTGGTTTAAATTTCTTGAATCTTCATAAGTAATATCTTCTCGTCTTTTAACCGAATTCCCTTTGTCCATTCGCGTGTCTTTCCTCATTTCATCTCATTGTATAACTGTCTCTCGAATTAGGTAAGAATTCGCTCCAAAATCAACAATATCCATTTTTTCCAGTCCTTCTTTACACGTATGTTTTATTCCTTTGTGAATCTTTGTTTCTGTTTTACTTTGGTACGAATTCATTTTTCACTCTTTGGCCGGAGGGATATTTATGAATAATTCAAGACGTGATTGGCATTTTGTTTTTTTAAACGTATTTTTGAAGCTATTTAATAGTGAGTTGTTGTTGTTTATTTTATTCTCTTCGATGGATGGATTGCCTTAAATTTGTATTTCGAGCGCAAAAAGTTCCGAAAATCAATGCGAAAAAGTGGTCCGCTTATCGTGACAAATTGCGAAATTCACAACAAATTGATTGATCTGTCGACTGAAAGGTGATCGGGTGTTTTTTCGTATCTTTCATATTTTTTGTTTGTTTGGCGGTTGAATTTCTTTGAATTACGTCATTGATTGAGCTAAAGTCATGAAATTTTTACACCATTTCATTAACTTGATTACTTTCAACCAAATAGTTATAAATAATTCGCTGATAACACATTTCGAAATAAAATAAATATTCAAAATATTTGACTATCATTACAGCTGTCATTATCACTTGTTAATCTGGCCCAATGAACCACCGCACGACCTTCACATACCTCACTATAAATCAATTACCACTATCAGAAGTCAAACCGCAACTAATTGTCATTGTCGTATTCAAACTCGTTAGCATTCCGATTATTAAACTCGTTAGCATCCTCATTATCAAATTGGTTAGTGTCTTCATCATCATGTTCATCATTGTCATCAAGTTGATCATCACGAATGACACACATCTCGTTCCAGCCACAGATTCATCAATTGTCGCTTCATTGCAAGTAATTAATTTGAACTTTTTTCACCCAATAACAACCAAACGAAGACAAAAAAGAGTATAATAGTAAAAAAGAAGAGGAAGAAGAGGAGGAATAGCTCAAAGTGAACGAAACATGGTTTTGGCCCCCAGCTGTCAGATTTGATCAATGTCAATTGTGAAGTCGACGAGGCAAAGCTAACGAGGATCGATAGAGAGGGAAAGCAAAATGGTGCGAGAGAGAGAGAGGCAGGGGAGAGAAATAGTCACAAGAGTGAAGGTGAAGGAGATAGATGCGGAGCGAGAAAACAAAGTTCAGTCCTGTCAGAATTGACATTTTCAACTATGCATCAACCGCCGATGACATTTTTTATCGATTTGAGTGACAATCGAAGTCACAGAAAGAAAAAAATGGTACATCGAGAGAAAGAGATGGCGACAAATCTTTAAACGATCGATCAGTTCGTGCTGTGTGGCTCGGTTAAGTCAAGGTCAATTAGTGGACCGAGGGGTTGCGGCGGAGGGGATGACGAAACACACTCAGATGGGGGTCCGAACCACATAGCAATGGGCTCCGAGCGAACGAGCGATCGATTGAACGATCGTTGACTTTGCGGTGGAACGACAAACGAGAGAAAGACAAAACGAATACCCAAAAACCCCATCAGGCACGTGTAAAATATGGCAAAAAATCTGTCAACTTGACGGATCCGACAGGCGTATTGACAAAGATAATTATTTCTAGTGTGTATTGGCTGTGTGGTTGTAATTAATGTGACCGACGCTTCATTGAAGTGATTTAATCTTTTTGAGTTTCATCTTCTCAAATGACTCTTTTACAATACGATTTTATTTGATTTATTTTGCTTCATTTTTAAATTTTTTGTTTTTTTTTTCAAATGTGTTTTATTTAATTTCTAGGCTTTTTTTCTTGTCTCTTAAATTTTTTCATAATTTCTTATACATTTTTTTGTCTTCGTTTGTCTTTCGCCATCGTTTTCCTACACAAGAAACTCATTACTCTTACATGGCCGATCACCATTGGCAACCATAATTAATTGCATTCACTCTATCATCATCAGCATCCCTCGATCGATCGACCGACCGGCCTCACTCGTGGCACGTGTTCGGATTTCACAGCATTTGGTTTCGCGGATCCATTTCATGGATGATCCGCGAAATATAATCTAATTGAATTTTTTGCGGAGTTTATTTCGAAAGCAATTAGAGATCATTCGGCGTAAAGTCAACGCAATTAATCATAATCGCTTGTACTTGAACTTTTGATTGAGAACCGACGTCGATGACGACGATGGCGATGCGTGAAGGGTTCGAGACCATCATTTGATGATCGCGACTTGGCTGAACTGGGTCAAGACGATCGAGACATGGGGCAATATTCGATATGGGTCAAAAAATTTATTTTTTAGCTACGATTTTTTCTTTGTTTGCATAAAATATTATGATATTTTTGAGAGTTGAGTAAGAAATGATTCAAAACTCACCTCGATTGGTTATTTCGTTCCCGGCATTGCGATTGTTCTCATCTTGGCCACCGCTGTTCGTGGATACTTTGGACTTGTTCTTCGCCTTCTTCTCATCGGCGACATTCATCTCCTCCTCCTCCTGTTCGTCCTCCTCGTCCTCGCCGGTCTCCACACCGTCGTCCTCGTCGTCATCATCAACGTTCTCATTATCGTCGTCGTCATCGTCGACATCATCATCATCGGCATCGACGTTGTTGGGGCGCTCACGACCAACCTGTTGCCACGACTCGTCCGAGTCGCCTGAGGAGCTGCCGATGCTGACGCTGACGCCGCCGCCACCGCCGACGCCGCCAGGGCTGCCAATTAACACGCCGGCCGATTGAGCCGACGTCAATGCGTCCTTGTGATATGAGTTATGGCGATTGCGTGTGGTGGAGCCGGAGCCGGAATCGGAGTTCGTTTGCAGAATCGTCGTCGCCTGGCCACCCGGAAAGGTCGCGTTGCGCTTGTGGCGACCCTTCGACTTGGGGAAGGCGGCCAGGATGTTCAGCCACCACTTGGACTCCTCGGGGCAGGTGCCCTTGACAAAGGTGACGCGATCGGGGGCCGTGATCGCTATCGAGTTCGTATTGCCGGTGACATCCTCGGCCGTGGTCACCTCCAGCACTTTGGTCATGTCGATGCAGGCCTGTGGTACAGTCTCGGGCTGCAAGAGACAAACAAACGATGTTCACGATCATAAGCCAGAGCACACAAAGGAAAAATTCAAAAAGAAAAGAACCCACTACTGCTGTGGTGGTGAAGGAGAGGGAGGTGGGGATGGAGCCATGGTGAACATAATATTTTATGAGGCCCATAAAATGCCTGCAATTAAGACCGTCCATTGGGGAGCGTATCAAATTTTTTCTGGTTTAGAAAATTATTTATGTATGAATGGGTTGGTGCGTGCGACAGGGGTGGGGGCGGTTGGCAAACCAGGGCGACCCATGATTGTCGACCAGGGGCCACGATCACCATCGGCCCGGTAACTCGTGGACGCAGCCAGAATCACGGTGCAAGCGGCTGAAACAGAGGACGAGGCAAGGCCACAGTCGCGGTGATTCCTTCTACTTCCTTTCAACACAGCTTCGTAAATTCCATCGCGGAGTCGAGGAACAAGCGAGGGAAGAGAAGAGAATGATAGATGGAGGGACGGAGAGACACAAACGCACACAGACAGGCAGACAGACAGACACAAAGCATCGTGCTGCGTATCGTTCGTTCCCTTCCTCATTCGCACACAATGTTCAGGTATGCAAATTTATTGCCATGTTAAATACTTAGCCACAAGTGGAAGCCCAACCTGTATCTTCGTCCTTCCAGCCACACCAGGTTCGAGTCCGAGCCCAGCTCAGCTCGGTCCAGACGACGCTCTGTCTATCTCTTTGTCTGTCCTGTGGTCCACCCCGTGGTCTCGGAATAACTCGGCTTCCTTTTTTCCTCGTCAACTCTTCATCCCGTCTGTTCTTCTTCTACTCCCCCATTCCCCTCGACCACTGGTTCCCCCTCTGGCTGGCTTGTTGCAGTTTTGTTCACCTGACGCGTTCGAACCGGGCATGGATTGGACTGAGTTGGACTGGGCTGAGCTGGACCGAGGGTAGGCGAGAATGTTTCTAACTAAGTACACGTTCAGGCGAGTTATGACAGTTGCAGTAGGGTGCCAATTAGTGTACAATTTCCGACTATTTGTTGCCGCAGGATTCCACCGCCACTGCCGTCCCTCCACCGTCCAGCGCATCCCCAGCATCGTCTCCCACTGCGAGGAGAACTCGCTTCCTCATTCTAGGTGCAAAGTGCAGAGTAGGAATAGATGTAGGTTTTCAACAAAACTAATGTAAAGTTCCGAAAGTGACGAGTTTAGTGCTTGCTCCTCGCACAGAAGGGCGTCGCCGCTTGATTATGATTTGTGTTGGATTTACTAAACAGTTGAAAAGTTGTTTTACCTGCACTATCGTTGGTATGCGGAAGTTGGTGGCAGGGAAGGCTTCACTCTCAGGTTAATTAAATTGAAGAATTTAGGGTCAAGAAGCGAACTCATACGGATAATCAAAGGGAATCGCGTGAGATTCATAAAGGCGTTTCCTACAAGGCTCCCATCGACATCACATCTACTTACTGTATTGTCAGTTTATTATCGAACCCCATTATGCTAAATACTAAAGACTAAAACACCATAATAACGCCATGATTGTCCACAAACTGGGTCAACCTACAGTAAACGCTTAATAAATGTACAAAATAAATCCCCACTGCTAATTATAAAGCATTTTAAACTTGTGATTTATCACAAATCCCCTACATATATTCTGACAATAAAAACTTTCCCAAGCGCTCGCCAAAGATTAAGGTATTAAATTATTAGCGGCATTTAAACAAGTTGTTGCCGACTCATTTACCAGCACTGACAACAACAACTGTAGCTATAAATAATCGCTTACATATGTGATTATTGGCGTTGTCGGGGTTTTCGAATTTATTCACAAATTTTTTATTCATAATTTTTTTTTTTTTTTTTTTGTTAAGCATGTTTTCATGTAATTTTGGTCTACTAATTTTTAATTGATTTCGTATTTGATTTTTTAACATAAATTTCATCATCGTAGTTATTTTTTATTTTTAAATTTTGTGAATACATGTTCCGTTTTTTTTTTGTTTTCAAGTTTGATGTTTATTTTTCGATTTTTGTTTTTCGATCTTATTCAGTTTATTATTTTCCCATTGAAGTGGAAAATTATCATTCGCGGAGATCTGAAAAATTTTGCAGAAATCATATTTTTACTTAGACATTGTAAAGACGAAACAAAAACAAAAAGTAAAACGATGTCCATGGAGAGACCTGCGTAAGCCAAACGCTTAAATTGTCATAAATAATGTTGTCAGTGTTTTTAAATTTTGTAATTTATGAATATGAAGGAGAGGAAACGCAACTACAATAATAACAACAACTACAACAACAATTGAAATAACAACAACCACAACTGAACGGACGACTATAAAATCTGTAAAGGGGCTGCTCGAGAGCCAAACCGTGAGACAAGTTCCGATACGCACAATCGAAAGTGAATTGAACCGGGTCCAGACGGGTCCCGAAGGCGTCCAGTTCGCTGTCTCCTTCCCCCTCTTGCTATCTCTATCTCTCCCTCGGTGGCTTGGTGAAGAAATACACCTGAACAGGTTTCCTTATTTCGGGGTAACAACACCGGCAACACCGACAACACCAACAACGAGCCTATTTGGATTTTGTTTTTAACCCAGCATAAATTATTATCTTATTTTATATGGTTTTTAGTCTGGTTTTATGCTCCATACACGACAGGATTCTGCTGCCTATAGTAGGGGATAGTGTTGTTGTTGTTGTTGGTGTTGTTATTATAATGTCGTTGGTCGCTTGGCCGACAAGGCCGGTTCGCCAATCTGGTGGTGGCCTTTTGTGGCAATTTGTGGTAATTATAAATATTAACCTCGGCGGCTCCCAAGATTAAAGGAATTTTCAGGTTTTTGTTTTCGATTAAAAGTTGTTTGGCCGTTTCGATCGATTTTGAGTGCAATCGACAACAGTTAATTAAGTATTGATGGAGATCCTAATGTGGAATCCTGCATTTTGATAAATTCAGGAGTACAAAAAAATCACATGCAGAGGCTTAGCAGAGTTTTATTGCTGGGATATTGAAGACTATTGGTTTCTTTGTGCTAAATTTGATAGTACTTACATGCTCATCCACGGAGTATGTGAGCTCTCCGTCGTCGTACAGAACGAACCACCTTCGCTGCCATCTCTGAAAAATACAAAAATAATATTCATCATTATTTACTCATATGATTTTTGTTTGGTTTTTTACTTAATATTAATTTTTCTTTTTTAAAATTTTATTTTCGATAATATTTTTGATTTAATAACTAAGTTTACTTTGTATTTTCATTATAATTTTACTTTAATTCAATTTTTTTTTTATTTTTATTCATAATTTTTTTCCAGTAATACTTTTATTTTTTATTACTTTTTCTCATCTGTTTTGGAAATGAAGATTGAATGAACTCGTAATTTTTTCCACTTTGCGATGACTCCTTCGACATTTCTCTCGACACGAGACACATTGCCGAAATGTGGGCCAGACAAATATTGTGCCAAGATCTGACGAGTGCTTTTCTGCAGAGTGCAAAAATTACCATATGCAAATAGAATGGCTGCAAATTTCAGCGGGGACTGTGAGGATGCAATGGAATTGAGGACATGTCAATTTGGGTGATGCACCCAGAATCGCAGAACCGTATGGCAAAATCGTCCCCTCCCCTCTGCCTCTGTCACTCCTGTCTGTGTCTTTGACTACGAATTATGGAGATTTGCAAATGTGCTCTGAAGCGATGCCAAGCCATTTGCATAATGCACCAATCAAAATAAATAATAAATTATTTATGAGCAATTAAGGAAACGGCATCTGATGACGGTCGCGCTAAATGACGATGACGATTATGAGCTCGTATTGTTATTTGCGAAATTTCTCGAGATTCGCGATGATACAAAAAGATTTTGGATATTAAAAAAAATTATATATTTGGGAAAATCCTAGAGATTTCTTTCTATATTTTCGGCAATTGATGGATGTTTTGCATTATATTCTTTTTGTATCAAAAACTATAAAATATCTTATCAAGCAAGCTCATGCCAATCTCTAAAAAACCCGTATATTTTTCAAGTAAAAATCTAGAAAAATACATCTCATATAAAGAACACTTGAGCTTTAGAAATTCATCACTGGTGACCTACAACCGTCACATAATTAGGCACAAAAAATTGCTGCACGTCGCGATGGATGCGATTCGCAGCTGAAGGAAGCAAGAGAGAAACGAAACGAAAAAAAAGTAGAGAAAATGTAGTTTAATGAAATAATAATTTAGCTGTTTAAAAATTTTAATTGCTTGAACAATTGTTGAACCTCAACGTGTGTGTGGCAGATGTGGAAAAAATTATTATCATTATTCTTTTACATTGAAATGAAGGCTTCATAATTATATTTTTTATGCATTGACATAGAAGCGCTTTATTTGCATAGCAGTTGTTGTGTTTTTCGTTTTGTTTCGCAAATTGTTTGCATTGTTTGTGTTGCAGCTGTTCAACATTTTGCTCTACTCCACTTGAGTCTAGTCGATACTTGTCTCTGAAAATGGGTCACGCTTAACGGAGACAAATTAATTTTTACGATCATATTTTGTAGCTTTTTCTTCTCTGTGATGAATTCAAAGTGAGAAGAAATGTGAGCAAGGCCGAGAGATGCCGTTTTTTATTATAAAGTACACATTTGGCTTTAATACCTAAGGTTTTTACTTGGCAATTTCACTACTCCATTCATGTCCTTGCAACGAGAGAAAATATTAGTAAAAAATACGGTAGTATAAAAAACTGTTTGAATACAGTGTCAATTAAAAAATCTCTAGCTTTTGCAGGAAGGACATCGTCTTTTATCATACATTAAATATACATATTTTTTTTTAAGTATCGCTCAAGTTTCTTTAGATCTCCTCCATTTGATTTATCTGCTAGTCATCCTCGGAGTTTCTGTCAACCTCATCTGCATTTCGAAACCCAACCTTAATTTCTCCCCTCGTTGGAATGGTTTGGGCTCGATCTTCTCGAGCTATAAATACATTTTTGACAGCGCAACGACACTCGCATCATCCCTCCCTTCAGCTTTGGCTCATTCCTCGCCACCCAGTTGGGGCGAACAAAGAGCAATATTTTCTTAAATGTGTCAGCGAAGAAAAATCCTCCGAACAAATGCACAAATTACAATAATTACATAGAGATATATGCGTGAATATATCACTGAGTACGACTGGGAGTTAAAGAGAGACAGAGAGTGTGGGAGCGGGTGAACGAAAAAATGACAATGAGAGCGAACAAACGATCAAGTGAGATGGAGGCAGACTCAAAATCGTTCGCGTTGTGTTTAAGTCTTCTAAAAGCCGTCTGTCGGCCTGTTCTTTTGTACCGTCTGTCCTTGTGTCTGTCTGTCACATGACACACACAATGAATGCAAACGAGAGCTGGCAGGCACTGAGAGAAATAGTTGTTCGTGACTCTGAAACATTTAGTTTTCGATTAAATCTAAAATTGTGTTTGAATGTTCAATTTATTTGTTTATTTGTCTTATTATAATGATATGAACTACACTGAGAGAAGCCAATGCGAGTGCAGGAGACTCCTGTTGGGCAGACAGCCGACTGGACCGATGGACAGACAGATTGAGAGACCCTCAGCACTCGTTATGGTTATTCGCAATCTTCTTTTTCTCTCCTCGAGCAGATGGCATTTAAGGCCGTTGGTGTTGGTGTTGGGAGCCCAGATGAGCTGCACCGCCTTTGGCCGGGACCCTCAGCCGAGCACACTCCTTGATTCTTTGTAGTTGTTGTCACAACCAACGCCCAAACGAAACTCGAAATAAGAAGGAGACAAAAAGCACAAAAAAAAAAAAACGAAATCCCAACAAATATGTTTAAATCATAACAAATGTCCACGCACACAGAGACATTTGCCCAGAAATACATTTCTCACATAAGTGTCCGCGACTTTTAGACATGTTTAGATCAGATGCACACACACACATGGCCATTCGCACATATTTATATACAACAATATTTATGCAAATTACGAGCAGTCAAAGCAAATTAAGCTGCAGCAGAAGATGTTGGAGATGGTGGACTTATCGTTGTTGTTGTTTGGGATGTCGTTATTGTTGTTCTTCTTCTAGTCATTCTGGGCGTTCTCCATGATTTTGAATTTTTTATCTTTTTTTGGATCATTCATATCATTGTTGTTTTTACAGTCATATCGAATTCAGAATCCACTGACAAAAATCGTGAAGAATTTATTTTGTCAATTTTCTGAGTGAATTAAAAAAAATCTTGTTTAATGGTTTTCAAAAAATAATTTTGTAAAAATGTATTTATTCCTCAGATTCTCTTTATAGATTTTCGGAACATTAATATAAAAAAGATTTTAACAACAAATTTCTATATTTATTCTATTTTCCATAGAATTTTTAATCGACAAAATAGCATACAATTCAAGTTGACTTGAATTCTACACAATCGTTTTTTAGGTTGTTGTCAGAGTTGTTTTGTTGTTGTCATAGTCATCGTAAACAACAATTACGTACGACGAATGACAATTGATCCATTTACCATAAACTACGATCATGCACGGAGCCCACGTAGATGTAGATAGGGAGACAAGGAGAGAGAGAGAGAGAGAGAGGAAAGGCATCATTTACCCTGACCTGGCTGAAAAGAACATATACAAATACAACAAAATGTGCACACTTTAAAAAACCATACAGAGACTCTAGAAAAGAAACACACTCCAAGAAATACTCACAAAATTTAAAAAATGTTCAAAGCAAAGACAAATTGATTTAACATCGAAATAATAGAGAAAACAGAAAGAGAGCAGGATTGCAGAAAGGACAATAATTAAAATTTAAGTATATAGTATCTTGAAGGCTGTAAAAAATATCAATGATGATGTAGAGATGGAGGGAAAGAGATAGGAGTGCAAAACGAGGTAAAGTATGCAAAAAGCATACGTTATTTGCATACGTCAAGGAGTGCTCCAACGCACCTTAACGAAGTCCCAACCCAAAGGTAGACATTACAGAAATAACAACCGACCATAATGCACTGAGGCAAACATAACAATATAGACAACAACAATACCAACAGCAGCTTAGATTACAACAGAACCAGCCACAACAATCTCAATAGACAACAGCAAAACCTACCTTAACTAAATCATCATCATCGTGATTATCATGATCATCGTCATGACAAATTCCGTGTTGTTTTGCGTGCAGAAATCTCGGGGAAAATATCAAAGAAATTGGATTTCTTTCAGTGTGAAAGTGGTCAATAGTAAAGTAAAACTTTCGAATAGGGTTTCGTCGACGATGAAGATGAGACACCCAGGCAAAGAGATAAAATGGACTGACCATTAAAGGGTTAAGTTGATCTATTGGTCGGCCAAGCTGTATTCTAGAACCGAGGTTGGACTTTCAGGTTGAACGTAGACTTGAAGAAAGTTGGAGAATATTCATAGATAGAGAGATAGAGAGATAATAATAGGTAGAGATGGTACCATGGGCTATGAGAGAGGAAATAGGTCTTCTTCGCTATTGAAACAGAAACGTGAAATGAACTTGACTTCGAAAAAAATTCAATTTACTATATATGTTAACATCGGTACCCATGGTAGCGACAATAACATCAGTACCAAAGGTAGCGAGAAAACAGCATGAGCAAAGTCAACAGCAACAACTGTTGTTGCCTCACACATAATCAGCTTAAGTTGACACAAAGGAAAAAAACAGATATGGAAAAACCACTAACAAAAGTAGCAAAAGTTGCACATTTTTCTAGAACAAATTGTACACAGAGCTTATTAGTAGATTGTTACTGTTGTTGTTGTTGTTCGCATATGTGCTGTTAGTTCATTTGTTTTCACTATTATATTCATTGTTGTTGTCGTTTCACATCTATTTCTAAATTCTATGTCACTCACTGTAAGTTTTCCACAAATAATCTAATTAGAAGTTCGCTTTTAATGTCGGGTTGAGTCGGATTTGGTCGTTGTGTGTTCTAGAAAAACCAAACAAAGCCCATCGGCCAACACATGCGAAAAGTTACATGCGAAAACATAGATGCATCGAACTTTTTTATCCACCAGACCATGAGAGCAACCGTTCATCCAACCAACCAATCGACGGGTTCGAGGCTCAGCGTAGATAAAGGTTCGGATGAACAAAGATGGAGGCTCGATAATGGGTTCAATGCCCCTTCATTTCTGCACTTTATAATCAGTTCATAATCATTCTCAGTACATACGTTTAATTTATTTAACTACATATTTAATTCCATTTTTAATGTGGTTATTATTTTTTGAAAATACTTATTCTATTTTTACATTTTCCACAATGAACACACGAGCGGAGCGGATGTATCACAAGCACACACACACATTCATGAGTGCACACTGATATAATGTGTTTCGTAATCAGCAAACGTCACAGTCCACCGCTGTGGCGCGTCGCGATCCCCTGCACGAAACCCGATACGGACCGCCTTTAAATAGCTTAAATTTCGCTGAAATGCAATATCGATTTTGGTACCTCCCACCTCCGCCTGCAACCATACATTCAACCAGCCTTCCACCCCTCTCTCCGGTTCTCGTTTGGCATTTATATTTCCATTTGATTCGATTTGTTAACCGAGTCTTTCTTTCAGGTGGTTTTCGTGGGCCGACTTCGAACACAATTGAGTTTCGTAATTGTGTAGAAAGTCGAATGCGGTTTCGAATTTATTCCCTTCTCCTTATCTCTCCCTCCCTCTCTCTATCACTACTTTCCTCCTCTCAACTGCCACTCAAGCCGACTCTTTGTCATCCAACCTTGTCCCGCACTACCGCCATCGCATACGAAGTGTGTTGAATGGTATATTTTGAAATGCGGAATGTTTCTCAGTGAACAAATATACTAACATCATCATCCACCGACATCAATCATTTCGACGTGTTCGTCAACACGCGCCAACACTATGGACCCTACTTTTACGAATGTCCTATGGCAATAAAAATCTGTTGTCTATCAGTCGTTACGATAGATCTTTTATTGTCTAAACTCCCGCATGAAGGGATTTTATTCCATGACCCATCTCTTGATTTCCATTTTCTACTGATCGCTCGATGGACGGTATGTACTGTCACCATCTACCATTAAAGTAGACGACTACCGCAATATAACTGAGTTAACACAAAGCGATTATAACTGAATAAATATTCAACTCAAGTAATATTTTTATGTTCCTATCTTAATTAAATACATAAAATGCACAAACAGCCTGAACTGGTATATACAGCAATGAATTGTGAAAAAAATATCAGTCCGTTCGCGAATTTCAAAGTGGGAGTATCAGAACACGACCATGCAAATTGAAGGTAAAAATGTAGTAATTGTCGGTGGTTTTGGTGGAATTGGATTGAAAACATGTCAGGCCATAACAACGAAGAAGCCAAAGGTTCATATAATTATATTAAAAAGAAAACTTTAAATAACGCAAAAATCATTATCATCAGACTCTTACTATTCTTGATAAAGAGGAGAATTCGGAGGCTTTCAAGGAATTAAAAACCCATCAGTCGGGACTCAAATTCTATAAGTTTAATGCTGCCTTGTCCCAAGACTCTATGCAAAAGGTCCTGGATAAAGTGATCGCAGATATAGGACACATCGACATCTTTATCTATGGAGCCGGTATTTGTAATGAAGCTGATTATGAGTTGACTATGAAGGTTAACTTCCTGGGACTGGTCAATGCCACGGCCATCCTTTTGCCACATATGGATCGGAGCAAGGGAGGACGAGGTGGCCTCATTGTAACGATCGCATCAGTGACAGGACTTGAGCCGTTCTCCAGCACTCCCGTATATAGTGCGTCAAAGGCGGCCGTTGTCAGCTTCACCAGATCTCTATCGGTAAGTTTACTCAATTCGTCGTGACCGAATAAATATTAATATTATCCATTCGCAGCATTCTATTATTCAAGATCGCACTGGCGTGTTACTTATATGCATTTGTCCTGGTATCACAAACACTCCCATCCTAAATAATCCAACAACTTTCCTTAACTTTGATTCCGACTTAAGTACTAGGCTTCAGAATATTCCAAAACAATCGGCTGAGGAATGTGCGAGGAACATCGTCAAAGCCATGACGGAGGGTGCGAACGGATCGATTTGGATTCTGAATTACGGATCATTGGAATTGGTCGAGCTCAAGCACTACTGCAGCATGCCGAAAATCTAGAAGAAGTTTAAACCAGGGGTCTTGATTTCAGCCCCGGCGCCCGGACCATACCTAGGCCTGCCTTGTTTAAACTGATTTTATATAACTAAGTGGTCAATGTATCAATGGGAAGAATTTCGAAAACAAAAGGTGGTCATGGTAAGCTTCTTTGGAGAACGTAAAGAGTCCAAGCAATTCAGAATAAAATAATTAATTAAATTGATAAATAAAGTTATCGAATATAGGGGTCAGTTTAGTTTTGATAAAGGTAAAAAGAGTTTAATATGTTCACCTACTCTAAGAATCAGGTGATCGAATTAAGATGAATCATTCTATGAAAATCTCCTGTAGGATCCATTGATTTTCGAAAAGACAGATGTGTCTGTGATAGAATTCTGGAAGTTCGACGAAAAACTATTTGTTAATTACAACGTCGGTATTTATCAGTTTTTCGTTGAAGGTCTGCTCTTGAAATAAGTGGTCAAATACATTAAACAAATGTAGTTATGTATACAAATATATATAAACCTTTGTGAATAGTGAAAAGCAGATCAGTTTGTTTACATACCTGGAGCTGAGGGCTTTAAAACAACACCATGCAAATTGAGGGAAAAATATTGTATTTGTTGGTTGTTTCTGTGGCATTGGATTGAAAACGTGTCAGGCCATATTAAAAAAGGAGCCAAAGGTTCGAAAAATTTAAAATAAGAATTACAATTTCTAAAACAATTCTACAAAAAACAGATTCTCGTGGTTCTGGATAAAGACGTAAATTCAGAGGTTCTCAAGGAATTACAAAGCTATTGATGGCTGAAGGAAAATATTAAAGTTTAATGCTGCCATGTCTCATGATGATATTCAATTGGTCCTGGATAAAGTGATTGCAGATATAGGACATATTGACATCTTTATCTATGGAGTCGGTATTTGTAATGAAGCTGATTATGAGTTAACTTCCTGGGACTGGTCAATGCTACGGCCATCCTTTTGTCACATATGGATCGGAGCAAGGGAGGACGAGGTTGCCTCATTGTAACGATCGCATTAGTGGCAGGACTTGAGCCGTTGTTCAGCATCCCCGTCTACAGTACGTCAAAGGCGGCCGTGGTCAGCTTCACCAGATCTCTATCGGTAAGTTTACTCAATTCGTCGTGACCGAATAAATATTAATAAAAAACCTTTCGCAGCATTCTATTATTCAAGATCGCACTGGCGTAACCCTCCCATCCTAAATAATCCAACAACTTTCCTTAACCTTGATTCCAACTTAAGTACTTGTCTTCAGAATATTCCAAAACAATCGACTGAGGAATGTGCGAGGAACATCGTCAAAGCCATGACGGAGGGGGCGAATGGTTCGATTTGGATTCTGGATTACGGTTCATTGGAGTTGATCGAACTCAAGCACTATTGTAGCATTCCGAAAATCAAGGAGATCTTAAGTTTTAAAAAATTCATTATGTCTAATATCAATTGGAAGAAAGGCAGATCATACCGAGAACAAAAGATGGCCAAGGAACACATCTTTGGGGAAGCCGAAGAGACATAAAACAATCGGTTGTAAAGGAGTTCATCAAATTGTTAAATAATTGTATTAAATAAAATAATCTGTTTGGTTTTTATTAAGGTATCGAGGTTTGACATTATCGTTTGTCCTAAGAATCTGGAGGTGAAATTGAGTTGATTTATTCCATGAAAATCTTGCGACTGGCAGTTCGACGAAAAACTATTTTTTAACAACAAACTCGGTGATTATCAGTTGTTCCTTGAATGTCTGTTCTTGAATAAATAATTCTAATTATTAAACAAATACACTGTAAAGCACGTTTACAAATATATATAAATGTACATTTCTGAATAACAGATCAGTTTGTTCCCATACCTGTAGCTGAAAGCTTTAACACCACACCATGCAAATTGAGGGTAAAAATTTACTTTTCGTCGGTGGTTTCGGTGGAATTGGATTGAAAACGTGTCAGGCCATAGTAAAGAAGGAGCCAAAGGTTCGAAAAATTCGAAATAAGAAAATCGTTATTTAAAACAATTCTACAAAATACAGATGCTCGTGATTCTGGATAAAGACGAGAATTCAGCGGCTCTCAAGGAACTACAAAACCATCAATCTGGAGTCAAATTCTATAAGTTTAATGCTGCCATGCCTCAAGATGCTATGCAAAAGGTCCTGGATAAAGTGATTGCAGATATCGGACACATCGACATCTTTGTCTATGGAGCCGGTATTTGTAATGAATCTGATTACGAATCGACCATAAACGTTAACTTCTTGGGTCTGGTGAATGCCACGGCTATAATTTTACCACATATGGATCGGAGCAAGGGAGGACGAGGTGGCCTCATCGTGACCATCGCGTCAGTGGCAGGACTCGAGCCATGCCCCCAATTGGCCGTATATAGTGCCTCCAAGGCGGCCGTCATCAGTTTCACTAGGTCGCTATCGGTAAATTTAATCAATTCATCGCCAAAGAATTGTTAATTTCGTTCTTTCTATTACTTTACTATAAGGAATCGATAGTTCACAATAGTACTGGTGTTTCACTTATATCGATGTGTCCGGGCGCCACGAAAACTCCCATCCTAGAGAGTCAAAAATCATTCCTTGACCTTGATCCCAATACAAAGGCATTGTTTCAGAAATTTCCGAAGCAATTACCAGAGGAATGTGCGAGGAACATTGTTAAAGCCATGACGGAGGGGGCGAATGGTTCGATTTGGATTATGGATTACGGATCATTACAGTTGGTCGAGCTCAAGCACTACTGGTGCATGCCGAATATCTAAAAAGTTGCTAAGTTGTGTATCACTTAGAATAAGGTCAAAATTTATAAATACAGGTATCTGGTAAAATTATCTCTTTAGTGGGGTTAGATCAGAGATAGCTATTGAAGTTTTGTGCTTTTACTGGCATTTAAATTAATTAGAAAAATTAACAAATTTTATATATTTCGTTTCTGTATAAGGAAAATAATTCAAGGATTTACAAACGAAATTGGGAAGAAACTGTTCGGGGTATGACTAAGTGGATAAAGTTTCAACTGAAAAACAGCAGCGCATATCAGGAACCATATCAAAGGTGATCGTAGGGAAACTATATTTCTCTGGAAAAACCAAAGAGCCGAAAATTTCGATATCTACACATAAGATAATGAAATAAATTGATAAACGATGGTTTGAGTTAGAGCCAAGTGGTCAGTTTAGTTCTTGTTACGGTATCGATTAGTTCGAATTTCACACTCCACTAAGGGCCAAATCGTCGAGCTGGGCAATGAATTTAACGGGAAAGAACGTATGCTATGTGGCCGATTGCGGCGGCATAGCTTTTGAGACCTGCAAGGTCCTAATGGCCAGGCGCATCTCCGTGAGTTTCAGTTGCGTGAACCGCAAGGAAGGATGAATGATGATGGCTCTTGCAGAAACTGGCGATACTCCATAGCGTCGAGAACCCAGCGGCGATCGCCCAGCTGCAGGCCATCAACCCCAAGTGCCAGATCTTCTTTTGGAAGTTCAACGTGACGATGGAGAAGTCGGCGATGAGGCGTTACTTCGAGGAGGTCCTCATCCAGATGGACTACATCGATGTGCTGGTGAACGGGGCGACCCTGTGCCAGGAGAGCGACATCAACGCGACCATTGGAGTAAATCTGACCGGACTGATCAACACCTCGGCCACGGTGCTGCCCTACATGGATCGTAGCGGCGAGGGGCGTGGCGGAATGATCGTGAATGTGGCGTCCGTGACGGGGCTGGATCCGTCTCCGGTCTTCTGTGTCTACAGCGCGGCGAAGTTCGGAGTCATCGGCTTCACTCGGAGTCTCGCGGTAAGTTAAACGCGATATTATCCCATGTGATCTCGGTGCTGGAAGCTCTGCTCTCCCGTCTTAGGACCCGCTGTTCTATGACAAGACGGGCGTGTCCGTGATTGCCGTCTGTCCGGGCCCGACGAAGACCTTCGTGGGCCACGACATGACCGCCTTTCTGTCGTACGGCCAGGAGTATGTGGACAAGTTGAAGGGGGCTCCGTGCCAGGACACGGCCACGTGCGGTCGCAACATAGTCAAGGCCATCGAGTGTGCCCAGAACGGCTCGATCTGGATCGCGGACATGGGCCGGCTGGAACGGGTGCAGCTGCACCAGTATTGGCGGATGGACGAGGAATTGGAACGGTACATGCACCAGAGCGTGGCGGAGAATTAGAAGGATTTCCTTAAGCTCTGTTTTCTACATTCGGCAGTTAATGAAATGAAGAAAATAAAACTTATTACTGTCAAATGTTTAATAAATTTCTAAACATTTCCTACATTGTGTCAAACTGTACGTTAATGCGGTCATGGGTTCATTGAACCGAAGTCCACTGGCCCATTCTTCCCTGCATGCTATCTAAATTTTTGGCATGACTAATTTTTTTGTGAGAAATTTTCTTGGCAAGCGAGAGATTTCCGCGTTCCTAAAATAATGCGCCTTCACTTACGCATACGTGCACATCAAATGAAACAGAGTGAGAGCGACAGAGAGGGAGGGCGAGAAAGAAAGATTTAGCTTGAGTGGGATGGGTGACGGTGGGTGGTGTTTGGCCAGTCGTGGGGCAGAGCCAGGGGAATGTTGAGAGATTTATCATTTTCCGAAAACTAATTTAATGACGGCTTCCACACGAGTCACTGTCGATGGCGATTGTGATGATGATATTATGATCTTGTTGGCCATCGTAATGCAGTTGTTGATGAACATTATGATGTGTATAGTGATGCTAAACTGATGTTGTCGATGAGGATGAGGATGACGATGATGTTGTTGTTGTTGGATCTCGCATGTGTCTCGACTGCCTGCATCGTCAATGGACGCAGCGCATCCTCGCGATTCCAGATAAAAATCGATTAGTCACTGTAACCGAACCGTGCAATTGTCGAACATTTTTCAACGGACCATCACAACAACAATAAAACCAGAATCCGCCACAAGCACAACAACAACACGCAGCACAGGAAAAACTTCGCCACTAAAACAACATGCCACATAATTCGCATAGAGTTTTGATTAATTTGCAGCAAGTTTAAAGAGCAGCAACAAAAAATCCTAAGGAAGAAAATGATAAGGAGTCACAGCAATAGCCACAGCAACAACAACGAAACCACCAACACCAGGAATAACTACCACTGCAACGGCTATTACAAAAACAACAAAATACTCCCCACAAGGCAGGAGGTCGCATTGCAAGGAAACGCATACGGTTCGGTTCAAGACTGGGTACAAAAACCATATAACAGCAACAACAACGAGCTAAGACTGAGGGGAAAATTCACTGTGCAGAAAAGCTTCTAGAAAAATCAAAATAAAAACCCTCGGTGGCGGCCGGAGCATTTAAAAAAGTTGGTGGAAATTAATCAAGCCGTAGTAAAACGCTAGTACGTGCGATACAAATGCACCACACACCATCTAATTAATGGTGATAGTACGAATATAATGATTTTGGTGGAGTTCCGCGTACTCCTAAGGTTGCAGGGGATGACATCGCAAAGAACTACGGGAAGGATACATACGATGATTACTTTTCCATAATCGATTATTAAATCAAATCTGAAGATAAGTAGATTCAGCGAAAAGGCATCGTAGTCTAATAATTAATTTTTTGTATGGGTCAATGATAATTTTTAATAATATATTATCATTATTTTATCTTCACTATAATCAAAAATCGAAGAAAAATAATCATTGGACTTTGGTGGAAAGAATTTCCAATAAAGAATGATTAATAAGCCACCAATGGACTCAAACATCTATATTATCGATCGACCTCTGGTGATGAACAAGAACAACTTCGAAGAACCAAACCCAGTCCAAAGCCCACTACCATCGAATAATAAACCGCTATTGCAACAAGAACTCCAATTTCAAGTTCAATGGCTCGCTCCGGGAACCAGTGGAAAGCGGAAGGAATCACAACTGGAAGCTTTGGCGCTCTCTACCGGCCACCGACTGCCAACTGTGCTGAGTGAATGACGGACAAGTGAGGAGACAGACTACAAACGAATAGAAAGACGGACGTACAGAAAGAAAGATGGACATAGGAAGACAGACGGACGAGGTGAGTGAAAGAGTGAGTGACGTGTTGTTACACATCAAAATAAAACATCGCGAGCAACGCAAGTAACAGACAATATTACTAACAAACAAGTTATGTATGGTAAAAGAAGAAGGTGAACGCGAAGGAGAATATGTATGAGAAGAAATAGCGGAGAAAAGGTGGGGAAGAGAAAGAGAAGACACCGGTGTCTGTCTAACATACACAATACACGAGCATAATCAGGAAGTAATTTTCATTCCATGAAGCTGCATGTGACGGAGCATTTGCTGTAAACATCGAACATGAACAACAGTAACAAACACAACAAAAACAAGAGCAACAATAACAACAACCACAAGAGCTACTACAACAACTATACCATATCGATCTACATAATTCATGGCGCGCTTTTGTGATCTTTGATGGAAACGCAGCTCGGAATACATTATATGGAGATCATCATGATGGAAAAGCCGGTAATGCTGCTGATGCACCCGGCACTGTAGTTGTAGTGGTGTTTTGTAGTAGTAGTAGCTACCGAAGTCTTTGTAGCCACATTGGAATCACTTAGGGTAGAGAAGAATAGTAGTAGAGGTGAGAGAAAGGCCTTCGTAAGTATAGGTTGACGTTTGAAGGGCGTTATGGATGGATTTCCATTCTTGTTGTTGTTTCTTATCCGTTTTTCCTGTGCGTTGCGGCATGATCAGTATGAAAGGGTTACCGATGGTTATGGTTGCGGCTCATCAGCACCGAATACCAGTAGTTGTTGTTATGGCCATTGATGCCATGGAAGGTGCAGTAGTTTCTGTTGTTGTGGTTGTTACAGTTGTTTTGGATGTTATTGTTATTTCTAAGTTTAGTGTTCTTGTGGTAGCAATTGTTGTTTAGAATATTCGTGTTATTGTGGTAGCTATTATGGTATTGAATATTCTTGTTGTTGGGGTACCTACTCTTGTAGTGGTAGCTATTATTGTTGTGGAATCTATTGTTATTATAAACATTATTGTTGTTATATAGGAAATGTTTTTAGAAGAAATTTTTGTTCCATAAGTCATTGTTGTTTTATTCGATATCATTTTTTTCTATTGTACATTATTATATTATTAGATATTCTTGCTGACAATGCTATTGTTATTATTACACGCTTGTAATGCGATTTTTACTTCCATTCAGTTCTATACTGATATTCTATTATATCGATAGATAATGGTAGACCCGGAACTAAAAGCATTAGCGATGGAAATCGGTTTCAGCCTGTCAAAAACCGTATAATAATCGTTTCAAATTAATTATAACGATAGAGTTGAGAACGCAAGAGTCACAGTAAGAGGGAGAGAGAGAGAGAGATGCAGAGAGAATGGCCAGTTCATCTGGTACTCTCATTGAGGTCTACGATAATAGATATTAGATGAATTATACGCAGATCTACAATAATAACCATCATAAGAAACGTAATTTCCATCGCAAGCGCCTTCCATCACAGGCACATTCATGGCACCAGCACGCGTCATGTGTCAGGAGAGGCAGAAGAGGAGGAACAGCGGCGTTGGGGCGGGTACGGGGGCGTTTAGTCTCCTTCACAAAGGCCACAACCAGCCAGAGGAACAACCACTAAAGCAACAACCACAACAGAAACAAAAACAACAACCTTAACATCGTCACCGGATGACGTCTTAAGAACATGTTTCGCACTCTGCACATCAGAGTGGAAAAAATTTCTTTCCTCCCCACCCTCGTCTAGTCTAGGGATGATCTTGATGATCTTAGCGATCTTAGTGTCCATCACATAATGTTCTGTCTCGCTCAGTCACTCTCCGCCCCTCTAGAAATGTGAGCTTGCAGGGGAGCCTTGCCATGTGCACTCAAGGGGATATCGACCTTAGGAGTGGATTCATTTACACGAAATGTAGAATAAAGGTGGACATTATAATGAGGAAAAAATTATGAAAAGCAGAAATCAATGGATTATACAAAAAGTAAGATTTTGAAAAATCATTGGGTTAGGTACAAAATTTAGAAAAATATCTACGAAAAAATTAATATAAAAGTCATTAGCGTAATGAAAGTAAAGGTAAAAAGAGAGCAAGAGAATCCACATATCCCTATATGTCCATATATGCTCAAAAATTATCTCCCAATGAAAACTCCAGCAGTGGTCTATGAAACCCACTCTACTGTAATATAGTCCACGTGTGCCCAAGGTAAAGTAGACCAAGCCAGATGCTGTCGGATCAAGCATTGACAGTGAATTCTCGACGTCTTGCAGTTTCCATTTCCTGATCTTTGATTGCAACTTTGCTGCCAGAGCATTTGTGCATATGTAAGTATGCGAGCAACTACTGTGGAATGTTCGAAAGCAAGCACTTGGCGACTTTGATGGAAAATGTGTTGAGATTGGTGAAGAGACATGCATCAAAACCTTCAATTCAGCGTAAAAGAATTTTAAACCATATGTATTTCACTTGTGTATGTAGATGATAACTCTGTGCTTACATTAGCAATACCAACTAGTATTACAAGAACGACGTAATAGCAACGAGAACATCATCAACCACAATTACAATAAAAAGTAATTAATATAACTACAAAAACAAGAACAACTACAGCACTACTACTACAAAAATTTCCAACAAAGCCCAACACAACAACAAACAACTGCATAACTTGAACGTGTCGTGGTTGTCTTGCAAATGTTTGTTATTTCTTGCCTTGGAGTTGTTGTAAAAGTATTTACTTTTGTTGTTGCTGTTCGCTGTAGTAAATCTCAACACATCGCTCACACAGATGCGTCTTTGAAACGTTCTGGTCGTTGTCGGTTTCATTGAAAGGGTATTATTAGAGCGTTCCGATGGCTTCGAGTGGTATTGGTGTTGGAGGTGTTGCTCATGCTGCTGTTGATGGAAGGCGGTATTTATTGTATGTGTATGTCTTACATTGTTGCTGAAGTCATTTGCAGGTGATATGTTAAATGTCAGGCAGCTTGAACAATTGCTGTTATTGAAATATCTTCGAAAACATGGAGGAATTTTCATTCATATCGATAGTGTAGATGTCAGTTAGATAGGATATATTTGAGGAATTTTCGTCGTAGAGAGAAGAGAATTCTAAGTCACTGACTGATTCGATTTGTTTAGATTAAAAAATACCATCTAATGTAGTTACTATAAGTGGTTAAAAATATTATTTAGAATAATTCGTGAATTAAATTTGTATTGAAAAATATTAAAAACACTATAAAAATGTATAAAGGAAAATTCTATAAAGTCATCATCATTACACTATATAGTCACGACTATCATTTCCTAATCAGAGTTTAACAACATCTCAATATCAAACACTCGAATCTCGGCATCAGGTGATCGAACATAAAGCAAATTTGTTCTCTCTAGCTCATTTCCTCAATTTTCCCCCTTCTACAACCACTGTCGGTGTCAGGATCACGGTTAAATTCAAATGCTATCGATGATATAAACAGTTAAAACTCACAAAATAAATTGAAAATTCAACGAGCTGCAGATGGTTTAAACAGCTATGGAGTAAGTCAAGAAAGAGAAAGAGGGAGATAGAGAGAGAGATAGTGTAGGATGGAAACAAAGAGATGCACAAGAAAGGCATAAAACTCTGCCTTTTAAGGTGATAACGATTCTTGAGAAAATATCATCGTACACGATCAGTTCCGGCTGATGGTATAAAACTTTCAGCTACAGCTACCAGAACAGCAACAAGAGCAACAAAAATAACAACAATAACCAGTACCGTAACATCAACAACAGCAACAGCAATAACAACGATGACGGTAACAGAAGCAACAATAACTACAACAACGTAACAGCAGCAACAACAGGAAAGCTCATTCGAACGATTTGTAACGCAAAAATCGAAGAAAATAACAGCAAAACCATCATCAGGAACAACAGCCACAACAGCAACAACAATAACAACAAAAATAACGAATAGCGCACTAACAAAATATTGAAAGCTTCGATCCGATGCGGTGGCTGATTCGGAGCTACCAACAACAGCAACTGCAACTACCAATAGCAGCAACAAAAGTTACAACAACGATAGTATAAAAATCACCAACAACAATAACAACAACGATATAGTGCAACAAGTATTCCCCAGATAGAGTCATCGACTCTAACAATCCGCAATTGCGCAAAACCCAGGAATTCCGTTGCACTGAAACATTTTCGAAACCCACCAAAATGTGATGATCACGTTCACACGTTACGTTGCCCATCATGGGGTTGCGGATGCTGATCACGTGGTCGGCGATGATGATCCTGGCGCTGTCGATCACCATAGGAAAGAAGGCTAACGACGGAGTTGAAGCGATAAAGTTGGGGTTGCGGTTCGGCTGGCGGAAGGTGATGATGATGAAAACTTGTGGTTGGTGTGGATTAAGCAGAAGTGGTTGGAGGTGATAGAGAGGAAGTGGTTCGAGGTGATGGAAAAGGGGTTTTGGTGATGATGAATAGGAGTTGATAAAGAGGTACTTTTGATGGTGATAAATAGGAGGTTTCGATGGTTATAAGAAGGAGGTTATCATGGTGGCAATCGAGGCAAAACGAAATTGTTGAAGTTATTAAAAATAATTAAAAAGAGAAAAACGAGATCATCAAGTGCGGATTATTATTTTAAGGATTTTTAGATAGATGGTTATTTTTTTTTTAATTTATTTTAATGATGAGAATTTAGAAATAACTGTATAACTTTGATAATATAAAAAAAATTATATAATTAGGTTTTTCTAAATGATATCTGTAGGATAAGAAATAATTATTATTCATCTAGAATCTTCCGACCGATGATCATTCACTTGAGACACAGCGGACCGTTCGCTCGGTCGATCGACTCATTGGTGAGAGAACGATCATAGGAAACGCAACGCGGTCGCGGCGATCGGACGACGCGCATGCGCACAATTTCCATTGAAAACCATTCAGCCATTAAATGCCGTTATCTTCTGATTACACAACAAAGCCAACAACAACAACGACTTCTACCACTAAAACAACAATATCATCATCACCACCAACAACAACAATATCATCATCAGCAACAACAACGACGCCAACAACAATATTACCAACCTCCAGCTCCAATGACAACAACTACAGCAGCAAAAGCAACAGCAATATCGGACAGTTTCAAGCACCGGAGCTACGAAAGCAGCGTAACGTAAAGTAACGTAGCACAACGTAGAGAGCGCCATCAAGAGAAGAGAGAAGGAGAGAAGAAGTTATGGAGTCGCCTTGGCCGTTGGTTGATTTTCTTACCAGTTTTCCTCAATGCGTTCGTTCTTTCAAAAAAAAAAAAGAACAAAAACATCGACCAAAAACAACAACGACGAAAATTACATCAGTAAAATCAACAGCAACACTGCGGTAACGGGCGACAGGAGTGGGGTGGAGGGGGGAATGACTGGAACTGGCAACAACAAACTATAAGGTCGTTTGGTTTTGGCCAGTTTTGGCTCGAATGGATTCACAGAAACTAGGTGCAATAATCCAGTATCGTGATGTTGTTGTTGAAATTCTCGTCATTGTTGTTGTTGTTGAAATTCTCGTCATTGTTGTTGTTGTTGAAATTCTCCATGCTTCTTTTGTTGTTGCTACAGTCCAGCATTCTCACTGACCACCTCTCAGTTCAAGACTCTTGAAACTTTTGTTGTGGAATTTCAACAACAACTAGTGCTGTAAGCTTTTCTTCTCAATGCACAAACCACAATGAAATACCAAAAAAGAAAAATAAAAATAACCATCACAAAGTCTATATCCAACGATAGTATTACTTAAGCAGGTTGCGGTTGCTTGAGGAATTAGGAAACCTCACTCAAAGTAGATATGATGTAAGAGATCTTCTAGACTATTTTTCATTTCGACGGTCTTAGGAAGTGTATATCAGAGTCTGTGATAAGGAAAGCGTAGAAATTTAGGTAATGATAACGCTATTTTGATCTCATTTGGAATATTTTATACTAATTACTTAAAAGGGTTTCACAGGTTTATATAGTACCATTTCACTACTTCATTTCTTTTTTTATATGTATTCCTTCTAAAAAAATTTTTAATCGGTATCTGTTTTTCTTTCTTACTCTCCAAGTTTAATTCCTCTCTCTATCAAACTTCCCTTCCTACCACGCCTTCTATTCTGAAACTGTACCATCTTCTACTTATCTTTATGCATCCAACTTTCTTAGATTCTCTGTTTACATTTACGAACTCATCCCTATGTCGCCTTTCCTAATATGCTACTTCTTTCTTCTAGCAATGCTTTCCCATCTCATCATTGCTTTATAATACCATACATTCATATTCGACATATTCCCATTCCCAACCTCTCGTTGTCTGTTACTTGCCACTCGCTCTTACCTTATTCTCCTATCTTTCCTTCCCAGTCTGCGTTCCTCCAGAGGTTCCAGAAGACATACAAATTATGCCACCGTTTATTAGAGCTACATCGAATTTCCATTGACCTAGAACTCGGTTGCATGTCTTTGAAACACCTCCGTCTGCATCCCGAGCCCCGAACCTGATTCTGATCGCGATTCCAATCCCGTCGTCCCCTCGCAGACGCCACACGATCGGTCGGTTGCCTGGTTGTCGTTGTTTGTCTGCCGTCCAAGGCAGCGAATCCACGCCAATGCGAACGTAGTATTTTTAGTTCTACACTTTGAACTTTTTGTCTTTTCCTCTAGTCTTTTGGTTTTCCTAAATTCTTTTGTATGTTTTATTTCGTATTTTGTTATTTTTTTGCCATTCTTTTTCCTTCTAAGCCTGTCGTACGGTACTTCTAGCTCGCAGGAAGCATCTCTACGACTGCGGGCTGCAATTCCAGGCCCGCACATTCTCAATTACCATCCCATACCGGGTGTCTGTCCATTGATTGTTCTATTCTTTCGTTTGTCTGTCCTTCGGGTGGTCTCTCGGTCCATCGTTTGGCCTCTTCATCCTACTGTCTCCTTCATACTATATTCGCAGCGCGGTGAAAAGCCTTGTGCGGGTACGGTGTGCAACGTCCAAACGCACTGCGAGGTCGTGGCAGAGAACGAGATGACGACAGTGCGAGAAAGAGGCAGAGGCCACTGCAGGTTCTGGCGGTTTTTCGGCTCAAGTTTCGTCATCATCATTAGGTTAAGGTATACATATCTTTCCTTTCTTCATTCTATTCTTTGTTTTCTTGACTTTTTCTTGAATTTTCATTTGAATGTAGATTTTATAGCATTTGCTTTGGATTTGCTTCCATTCCGTTTGCAGTGAGTTCTTCCCGCTCTGTTTTGATCTTTCTAAAATTGACTGCTGGAGTCTTAAAGTGAAAAGCGGCCTGCATAGATTCATTCCTTGTTCTATCTGTCTCCCTCTCACCGTTGGCATATTTCCCTTCTTCCTGGTTGGTTACTATTTTTTGATAAATGACTTTGGAGAAGAATTCTACAAGGTTGTGGTCACGGTTCATTCGATTGAGATGTTCTCTGGAGCCTCCCAGGGAAAGAGAGAGAAAAGTGACTAAGGAAAGAACCTTGAAAAATGGACGTTACTTTCAAGGACCTGAGTTCGATGCCTTTTGAGATCATTGATTACGAATAACTTCGTCTCACCGATCAATTAAATACGGCATTCACCATCGAGCTTTGATTAAATTTGCAATCAATCAGTGCTCGATTCATCGAGACCTTAGCAAAAATTGATCAAAAACAAAGATACTACAAAAATTCAAATTTGAAAAGTTATGCTATTGTCCCTTATGAAATTTCACCAAAACCAAAACTTCAAATGCCTACGAGTTGAAAGGCGAGAGCTCGACGTAGCTGTCAGTCGGTCCATCAATCGCAGACATGCATTTGATATCTTTCCGCGAAAGCGCGTAGATGGGTTAGGTGCCTGGTGATTGACAGACAACGCACGGACGGACAGATGGACGGGCGGACGGACAGACTGTATTTCACGGCGATGCCCGAGCAGTGCCGGAGCGCATTGAACTCGCCAAATGACATTGCGAAAACACGCGAAACGAAGTCGAGCCAAAGCCAAAGCCAGACGACGCCGCCATCGCGACAGTCGGTCGTTGGATCGCGGCGACAGGCGACAGACCAGACAAGTGTTTGAAAACGGAGAGAAAAAATTTATGGGGCCCAAAATCGGAGATAAAAGAGAGAAAAAATAAATTCAGAAAAGCTAGTCCAAATTTTAGATACAAAAAAAAATAACAGCAAATGATAAAAATAATAAAAATTGACATGAAAAAACATGTTATTAAAACCTATGAAATTGATGACAAAAAAAAAAAACAAATGTTAAATCCAACTGGAAACTACAATGAAAAAAATCGAAAATAATGTGAATGCAATAAACAAGACATGGAAGTTGAAAGGAGCAAAAATAATTTTCGTCTCAAAAAATACGCCCAAATTTATATAACATTTAAAGTAAAAAATACAAGAAAATAAGTATGTGAGATACCAGTAAAAAATGAATTATGGAAAATAAACATGGGAAAATTGCATGTGGGGCACGCCAGCCGTTGACCGGGGCGACGACCGGGCTTGTAGCGAACCTCTAGGCCATAAATCTCTTTTAGCCATGTTGTTTGGATACGATTGGCAATGTGTCAACATTTGAGTATCGAATTTTATTTTTCCAATTTATTTTCACTGCTTAAAGCGAGAGCGAGAGCATTGTTGGAAGATTACTGGCAAAATAATTATCACCGCAAAATATGTGCAAAAATAAATAATTATCAAAAATCTCAAAGACGTGAATGGAAACTCTGCGAAAAGTTGCGGTTTATTCTGTTTTCATCACTCTGCGATTTCTAACAACTTCTCAGAAATGTTTATCACTGACAGTCATCTCTCTCGACATTATCTCTCCATCACTTCAGCACATGTGGACTTGGCCACGATCCGTTGTTTGATATGAATTTGGATAAGTTTCAATGTATTTTTCCCATTAGATTTTATTTTTGCTACTTTCAATGATTTTCGCATTTAATCTGTGGCACGCAAACAAGTATCGCACACATGTCTGTTTGCCCAGCAGTGATAATCATATAAATCAGTCTAATGCAGAAAAGATTTTGTGTGTTTGGATTTTATTGTGGCGAATATAAACCATTTACGACCGTAACTATTTTTATCGCGTATACGTTTGCGGTAATTGCATTCATTGTTGTTGTTACTACTACTGCTGCTGTTGTATTTCGCAGATTTTCTTGTTGTAGTTCGTAGGTCTTGTTGTTGTAGTTTTTACTGCAATTGTGCCCAATGATAATCACATGAGGTTAACCGACAATAATGCAATAATCACTGAAATAATAATAACAATAATAAATAATAATAACAAGCTTCGCCTCGAGCGATCACTCAACGAGTTGCGATGAATTTCAACAACATATGGATGACCTCGATGGAGCAAATGCACCCATGACGATGGCTGAAGGTCGCTGGGGGATCCTCGTGGGGATCGTGAAGTCGGAGCGGGTAAATTTCGAGGAAAATATCGTGATTTATTGGGTCTGGAAACTGCGGAAGAAAATATTATTTGGCAGTGAACGGAATTTTTACAGCTTTCCAGACAGAAACATGATTTCGTTTCGAAAAATCATGCTTCTATTTAAAGCCATTCTATAGTGTTATTGCCAACAATTATATAGAATTTCTATAAATAAACAATCGACACGTCATGAAAATCATATGGGTTTTAAATGTAAATTATTAAATTATTAATTATTAAGCACAGATGGATTACATTTCTGAATTCAATTTTCAATTAATTAAATTTCTCATATACATGAGATAATGAGGAAACAAAGCAATCAGAGATAGAAACATCCACTGGTTGGACAACAACTACCAACAACAACAACAACAACTTGACACCATAGCAACCAAAATCTGTTATTTAAAAACATCGATCCAAGATTACCTAATCATATAAATAGTTATATCTTTGGGAGAGGGGCAGAGAGAAAGAGACCAACAGACATAAAGAGCGATAGGGAGAAAGGGAGATGGATGGGGGAAGAGAAAGAGACGAATGCCAAAAATATCCCGAAAAACGACATCCACAAAGAGGTTGCCGAACACTAATTGTCAATCATTATAAAAATTCACAATGTTCGCTTCTTGCCAGAAATGATTTGGCAACTTTTGTCGTAAGGCTAACAACAACAGCAACTACAACCACAACAACATCAACTACAACAGCAATTACAACAACAATGGGACAAGGCAAGAGCAAGAATGGCTGGAGAAAGAAAACGCGTGGGGTGGACATTTAAATACGAGGCTCATAAAAGGCGTCTGGCGCTCCATCAAACATCAGCGTCAGCATCAGCGATGTAGGCGAAGGTGGCGGAGGAAGTAATGGCAGGGTTTGGCTGAGGGGTCTGAGAGAGAGAGAGGTAGGTAATGGGATTGCAGCAAATAGAAGAGCAACAACAACGACAACAACAGCAAAGAATGCTCCATGTTATGGTTATGTTTAAAAATGGCCCGAAGGCAATTATTGCATGTGGACTTGTTGGTTTTTACTTATTTCTGTTGTCGTTGTTGTTGTTATTTTTCAATTTCATTATGTTGTTTTGGGATATATTAATGTTGTTATTGCATATTGCATTGTTGTGTTTTTTGTTGCTGTTGTCGCCTGTTCAAAATGTTACGTTAAATTGATGAACCGAGATGGTAATAAATTAGGTTTATTCATGTTGTTCTTGTATTTTTTGTGGTTTTACTTATATTTGAAATTTTTGTTATTGTTGTTTTAGTTGTTGCTGTTGTTGTTGTTGTAGATAGTTGCTTATGGAACAATGTCTGATTTAATGGCGTCGGCGTTGATGACTTGTCAACGTCTGCAACAAAGTTCTTGAGCAAGAGGAGGAATGTGTGTGGCAAGGGCTGCCAAAGGTTCCCACAGACGAATAATAAAAATACAGATTTTAAAATTACAAAAATAGATCATAGATAGTGAAACAACAATAAGTTTTGCTAACAGAAAACTACTTTGTAATTTAAATATGCTCCATATATTCAGATAGCACTATAGAAACTCTGGTAACTCTATGACTAAGTCCGAGTAACCAACAACAACTGTGACAACAACATCAAAGCCTGCGATGTTCAACATTTATGATCCTGTCTTTTTGTGGACTTTAACAACATGGTACTAGGTTTGATGCAGTCATTGCTTTTAGTATTTTGTCTTCTTTTTTTCTTTATCTAACAAACAAATGCGAACTTTTTATGAGCGGAAATGCGTCTTTTCAGCTGTGTTTAATGTTTCTCTAGTGGACGATAGCAAAACTTCCCTTTGGCGGCTACGCATTCTGTTTGTTTGGACCCGATCCTTTCCTCCTACTCCCTCTACCACGCACTCAGGTCTACGATCAATATTTGTTTAAAATTTATATTGATTCTCTTTATTTTCACAGATATGCCAGCTATTTCCTGTCGATGAGTTCGTACGGAGAATATTTATGGTTTCATCGGAAAAGTAATTTAAAAATGTAAATATATAAATTAAAAGAGAATCCCGACTAGGAAGTTCTCAATGCAAAAGGCAGTCTGAATTTCACTAGAAAAAAATAAAATTGATCTATAGAAAATTACTTCCGAATAGGAAATTCTCTATAAATCAATATTTTGCCGGAAATTAAGTTATGTCCATAGAAAACTTATAGCACACTGTTTTAATTTTTCCCACCGCTCATGAAGCTCTCGTAAATTGCTCTTAATGGGAAAAAAATAATGATAATATTTCGTTCGTTGCAAGGTTATAAACGCCCGATGTCGTCCACGACGTATGTCCATGTTGTTGTAGCCGTTGTTGCTCCACAAAAGGACAGACGAGTTATAATTTATGCAATAGCCATTTTATGCTCACCACTAAACATGTTATTAGCAACAACTTTTTTTCCTCTATTATTTTCAATAGATATTTTTCAATTCATATTTTTATATTGCAATTCTTTTCTCATACATGTGTTTAATTTTTGGTTCTTCTCAATAATGTTTAGTGGAAAATTGTTAAGTAATTTAGAATTAAAAAAATAAATTTAGTTTTTAGTTTTTTTGGATTACTTCTAGTCATGATTTAATGCACGATAAACACCAGTTTAGGTGTTTTATTGTACTGCTATAGAATGATTTATTATTATTGCCACCGCAGAAATATTTTTTCAATTCCGCAATAGTGGGACGATCCGAACCCACTCAGTCTGATGTCTTAGGATTTATACTTCCTACTTTGCTAATTGAGTTTCTATTAGTAATTTACTAATTAGCGATTGAAGCTTACCATAAAACATTAGAACAATATTAGCAAGGGTTTCTATGGCATACATACCTGAAAAAAAAAATAAAATAAATAAATAAATAATGAAATTTATTATATATATATGATCGTGGATAAAATATAATACAACAGAATAAAATACAATATAGAAAAACTTCTTTCAGCCTACTTTTCTTTACTTTACAACAATACTTGCTTGATAAAAACCAGATTTCATATGTTGACAAACGATTTCTTCACCAGGGTGTCCTGAACAGAGGAGAGGCTCAGGGATAGGACTTGGGAAGAGAACAGAGAGAAGAGGCAAGGTGAAGTTGGAGGGTTCCTGGCATAATGTCTGATAATTTTCTTTGACAAGTTAATCGCCGCAATTTGCATGGAAATTTATCATAATTTCATGTAGGTTCACCAACAACTTCTACTTGCTGCTGTTGATGTTGCTGTTGGAGGATGGAAGGAGGACGTTGTTGTACAGAATATATTTTTGCTGTTGCTGAAGTTTTGTTGCTATACAGAACATATTGGTTTAAACAGAACTTTTTGTTGTAATAAGATATTATTATTATACAGAATATATTGTAGGTATGAAGATATTGTTGTCATAAAACAGATATCGTTGTTGTGCAAAAGACATTGCTGTTATTCAGAAGATAATGTTATAGTGAAACTGTTGTTGATGGTAAAATTTCTTTGTTTTTCTTGAGAAAATCATCATCCTTTGCTTACTTAAGAGCCTGAATTTGTATCTTAGCTAACATACAAAGTGTGGTAGGCTTTGATATCAACTACGGTTATGCATCGATCGAATGGGAGAGGATGGAAAAAAGGATGTAGCAGAAAACCGGTCCCTCGGAACCTTGCAGAGGCTGCAAAAGACAAGCTTCTAGTCAGATAAGAACTTTGCATATCAGCGATGATAGGGATGCTGAAGGAAGTGATAGGAAGAAGATAACCGACAGAAGGAGGGCGATAACGATGTAGGAGAAGGTGGGAAAGCAAATACGATGAAGTGGATAAGGATAAAACTTAGGTCTATGATGAAATCTATGATATGCTGGAGCGTGTTTAGGAAAACTATGTGGATAACGAGCAGTAGGAAGATGATTAGAGGGCCAAAGAACAGTAGGAAGTCATGGAAGGCCCAAGAAGAAGAAGGATAAAGAGAGTAGGAAAGAGAAGCGAGTTCGAGACGTTGCTCAAAATCATTTCGCTCCTGTTGTCGTTGATGGAAACGACGGCGAAACCTGTTGCTCTCGTCGCCGTCGTAGCTTTTGTGGTTATATTTGTTTCTGTTGCTGCTAAAGATTCTCTCAACTACGCCCCACAGCGCTTTGAAGAGAAAATTTGAAACGGAAGTGGCGACAAGAACAAGCACAGTAGATGATGCCAAGATCTAGCAGGAGTAAGAGAAGGAGGAATAGAGAAAGAACAAGGAGAAGAAAAGAGTTGGAAGATGACTCGATGTTGCTGATTAATTCTGCAATCTCATGCTGGCCACAGCCACGGCACCCTTTGACGGTTTTATCAACTCACTCTCATCGCGTCAGAGCTTCAATCATCTGGCAAAGGCTTGCCGCCAATTTCCCTTCACTCCCCCCGCTCCCCATACATACCAATACAGGCTGAAGGAGGAAGAGAGGTCGGTGGGAGGGAGTGGCAAGTTGTAACCATCGGAGGAGTGATTATAATGTTCCGATTCGATGCGTTGATAATGAAATTGATAATCATAATCAAGGCAGGCAAATGCTGATCAACTACTTCGACTTCGTTTCTCTCTCCTTCTGTTTCACTCTACCCACCGCGAGTTGGGCAGACTATGGGTGGACAGACAAATGGTGGGATGGATAGGCGTTTGCTGTGAGATGATCGGGTGGCGCAGGTGGCGACTAAAAACGAAAACTCTTCAGTCAGTCGTACGTCCGTCCATCTACTTGTCCGTCCGTCGCACAGTCTGTCCGTCGTTCCGTCTGTCCATCGATTCGCCTGTCATTAGAGGCGCTTCTCACTTGCCGCATCGTATATCGAGTTTATGATCGTGTCGTAGAAAGTCAGGGGAGCCCGCGAGCTCGAATCATTAAACCAGGAAGCGCTACCAGTTGCAGGTCCAGCATCAGTGGGGTGGCGTGTTGTTGTTATTGTTGGTGTTGGTGTCTTTTTGTAGTTTTAGTATTTTGTGGAAACACCGGAAACCCCTTCTGCAGGGAAAACTGGATTTAATTGATTTCGAACCTCTGGAGAAGTCATTTCTACGCTGCTTTATCTAATGAATTGCTAGATTAGACAGTGATGGGGCGTAATTAATTTAAACTGCGGTAGCACATGCACCGGCACCAACAGAATCCTCAACAATAACAACAACAACATCAATATTACCATCTCGAAAAAGAGCAACAAAATCGGGACCATCAGCGACAAAAACAACAAGCAAGGTATCAGTAGTCAAAGACATCAGAATCAATAGGTAGAACAGCAACCTGATCATGATCGTAATCATCATCATCGTAAGGATCATCCACTGGTAATTAATTTCAATCATCCTCCTGACGATGACATTAAATTAATAGCTTTTATAATTATGGCCGTCGACTTCCGGGCTCCAGGAGGATCGATAAAAATCGCAGAAGTGAAAAGACATCGATGCCGTATGTAAAAATGAAGTTTACAGATCGTTAGAATTTTTATCAGGGGAAAATTGTTGTATAGAAACTCTATAGCATGGGATAGTTACCAAAGGAAAATATGGGAATAACAGGTGGTAACTTGGAGAATAAAATGTTATGGGATTATATGTTGAATGATATGATTTTTGTGTTCATTTATAAGACATATGCTGCTATAAACATTGAGATAATATAGGACAGTAAATAAAATAATTTTTAATATTTTTTACTTGATCTTGTTGATCTGAGATATTTATTATCATAACAGGATTATACTGTAGAAAACTGTGCGTGAATATCATTAAATCAATCAATTTATAGCTTAAAAATTAAGTACTGCCAACGAGAATTCAATAATTTAAAGTAATTCTATTAACTAGTCAGATTCAACATATCTCAACATTTATTTAATTCAATATCGTTTGTGAATACTTCCCTATGTTGATGGAAGCCCTGTTAAGAAATCAAACTAATCGTGAGATTATGAAAACAATAATCGCTATGTATGTCCGGGATTATCAGTAATTAAATTTTGCAGTCTTGAACTACTAAATTCAACTTCATTGTGGGTTGACAGAACTTTTTTTTGCTCCCATCACATATAGTCAGTGGTTAATGGCACAGGTGATGGTGGAACCTAATATGCCAGTCAACCAGAAACAGCAAACGGAAACGATGTGGGCGACGAGTGTCGGTTGGAGGTATTTTGTAAATAAATTCCAATTAAAAATAAATGCTAATTGGCATTAAATGAATATAGAAATACTCACTGGCACATGAAGTTTGACTAAAATTGATTTATTATCTCAGAGAATAATTTCTGTAGAATATATCGTGGAGGAAGAAATATGAAATTAAAATGTTTCATAATTATAGAAAAGCAACAACTTGCAATATATCTGCCCTTTATGGTGAGTGCAGGAAGCGAGAGTGGGAAAGAGAAACCTTTACCACGTGCAGCTGAGTTCATTCATAAAATCATTGATGATGGCAATGGCAACAACAATGTTGGCAACACCTCCTATTTCCTATGCAAATTAGCTTGTTTATAAAAAAAGTTGTATTTTTTGTTTTCATTTTATTCTCCATAGCATTGGAAATCATTTGAAACTGCATCGATTTGTGAAGTCGACGTCGTTTCGTTGAATGATCGCCGACCCACTGTTAGTTGGTGTTGTTGTTGTTATTAATTTTGTTGTTGTTGTCTAGGCGATTGTTGTTGCTGTGGTGGTTTTTGCTGTCTAGGCGATTGTTGTTGCTGTGGTGGCTGTCATAGTGGTTGTCATTGTCTTGGATCTCGATGTGGGATGAATATTGCTCTGGGTGTGTTAATTAATAGTTGGTTGTCGTTGTTGGTGACGTTGTTTTTCTTGTGTTGTTGTCTATTGTCGTCTAACGTCGAGTGCTTGAGTGTTTGTTTAACATTCATTGAAATGTTGTTAGAAATCGCCTTTGGTGTCAACAGCAGCTTCCATATGCTAATTGCTTATGGCCGGATGTGAGGTGTTGTTTTCGAGAGATGTTTTCGTCGAGATTTGTTGGTAAGATTTTCAGTTACCATTGGGATACACAGTTAGTAGAGAATTTTGATCTTCGTACTAAGAAAGATTAGATCATAATTTATAAAACCTAAAAAAATAAGTTCTTACAGGCTTTTCTATATGATACAGCAATTATCAATTATTAGTTTGCTATAAATTCATCAACGCTGCACATAATCGTCAGAACGTGACACAAGGGTTTTAGCTACTGACTTCTCAGTCTAAAACGACATCAATTGCAACAACAAATCGTTCTTTATTCTATCGATATTGATTCCCGTGGTCAGCTAATTTCTCAACACATTCCTCAGAGCCTCGAGCTGCCGCCACCCTGGCCTCAATGCTGCCATCCCGCCATCCATGAATGAAATATATATCAGCGTCATTATAAAATTATTACCGCGATATCGCTAAGTTATACGGAAATTGTCAAGAGGTACACATGCTGTTTATTAGATGAAGAACTGCTGTAGAAAGATAGAAAGAAAGAGAGAGAGAGGAGGGGAGGAGATCTCGAAAGTGGAAGAGAGAAGGAGTTGGAGATGGAATCACGTAGAAAGCTGGTAGTGGAAACAAACGAACAACCGTAATTTAACAGAAAATGAAATAAAATAAAATAAAATAAAATAATAAAGTCTATGATCGTCACAGCGTGAGCTTCGAATGAGACGCACATACATAATTACTAGGGGACAAACCGATAGATGGAAAGACAGACAGTCAGGCCGATGGACAGGCTGAACGTCAGGGAGTCTTCATATGAGACGAACAGCTGTGGAGTCGACGCTCGGACAACAGGAGGCGCACAGCAGCTGCCATGTGAGATCATCAGCAATAGACGAGGACACAGCAGAGCCAACAACAATTACAACAGTAATTACAACAACAACACCTGCAACAACTATGTGAACAAAAACAACGACATAATCGAACAACGGTCTATTAAGAAGTCCGTTCGATTAGCTTTGACCGCGAGAAGAATTCCTAAAACAAGCCCCGAGACTTCGACTTGATTTCCTCGGCCTTTTCGTCCCCGATCCTGGTATGATCGATGGCTCGGCTCTATAGTGTATGATGGCATTAGACGACATTGAGTTTGAGGATCATGCGTGCAATAGTTGTCATGTTGTCGCGTCACTGACAACAACAACAACATGCTTTAGACACACTCATCGTGCCGAGAGACCAGTGGACGAGGCTGGTGAAGTTTAAACTGGAGTTGAAGCTGAAGTTGATGATGTTCTTGATGGAATCGATGGTGTGGAGGATAGTGTTGTAGTTGGCGGCCGTTGTTAGCTACTCTTCTTTCTTGTTGTTGCTGTTTTTGTGGTCGATGTCGTCGTACTTGAAGCGTCGTTGCAGCTGTCGATGACGCTGTTGTTCGTGATGTTTCTGTCGTTGGTTGGTGTTGCTGTCGCTGGCTTGGTGTTGCTTCTTGTGTTCCTGTCGCTGTTGTCGAAATATTTTTATTGTGGCCGTCTTCAGTCCACTGTCAGTGTGCGAATTTTTCGTCATGTTAATCCATTCATCCATCCATTGTCCATCAACTCCACGGTGCCGGCGGACTCGACATTGATTTATCAGTGAGGCTTACAGGTAGTTTTCGAAGTTGTTGTTGCAGGATCCTCAGCCACACCATCCGTTGTGGACCGTTACCCGAACCGACGGTATGCGACGTCTCCTTTCCACTGGTGGGGAATTCAACTGCTGTTTCAAAATACCCACTAAATTCACTCGCCGAATTCTTTGCCTGGGTTGATGCCTTCCTTCCTTCTATCACGGTTGTCACTTCGCATCTCACGACCGTTGACACAGATTCAGCGCCGCATAACGGTCGCCGCCAAACGCACGTCCGCGGCACATCACGTGGCCTGGTTACGACCGCCGCCAGGCCAAATCCAAGAACACTAAAACGATCCCTGCTCGACCTGCCCCCTCACGGCCATTCCATTCCTCTTCATCCCATTCATTCAGCCCAGACCCTAAAGCCTCCTCTCTCGGGACCCTCCTGCTCTTTCGTGGAACCTCCACGGCTCCGTGGCGTCAGGTGCGTATGCGCTGGAGCCTCTTCCGCGCATTAAGTTAATGAATAGACGAATAAATGCATAGGAGAATGAAAGGAGGAGAAGTCGCTCTCATCCGCACTGTGTCTGTGACGACCACGCGAGGACAACGACGCCGACAACAACACTGACGATGCCGCTGTCAATGACGACTGCGACCACGACCCCGACCAGGGCTGCCAGTGCGGAGTTTATGTTTATTATTCGCACAGTGGACAGTGGAACGCATGCGATTGCGATCATTATGCGAAAGATCATCTCGCGAGATGGCGATATATGATGGCCGATCGTAAATAAAATGGTAATGATGATGATAATCGCTGAGGCCGAGCACATGCCAGCGAGAAAATGTGATGGTGAGAGAAAAAGAAACGAAGAGTGAGAGAAAGATTGAGAAAAAGAGGCAAAGAGTTATAGAGAAACAGACAGAGAAAATAGTGGGTTTTGCAGCATCGTGGTGAATTATGCCTACTGAAGAGGTCGCGAAAGGTTCACGGCCTGGAAGATATATGGCATAAGTAGGCAGTGTAAGACCTTCAGGGAGGATTATTAATGTAAAAGGATTAGAGAATGCATTGTTCTTATACATTCACAGAAATTATTCAAGTTGCAATATCAGCAACTAAATATAGCATTTGTCCGCCAATCATTACGTAAAAAACTTATTATAGAGTTTAATTATTAATATTATAATGTATACATCATATTTTTCATTAACGTCTTGTTAAAATTTCTCCTTTCCTATCTACGATATTTATTTTCAACACCATATTAATTTTAATTTCCATATCCTTGTCTTGCCATCGTTTCCTTTGACCATATCATATTCATTTTCAAGTCCTATCAACTTTTCAAATCAGAAAATTTCTCGAGAAAACCCGCAGATCGTGTTTGATAATTCTTGAATTTTTACTTTGTGTTTTTGGCGAAAGTGCATGAGGCACCTCAGTTGGCCACGGTTCGTTCGATCGGTGGTTGATCGCGATCACACACGCTTTTCGCTTAATTAATTAAATCTCCGCTGCACGGCCAAAACATATGTATGCAAATTCGAGTTAACAAGGAAGCAATTCATAAACGTGCAGTTAGGAGTCGATGATGAAGATGATAGTGATCATGAGGATAGTGGTGTAGAGATGATGGTGGTGATGGTCAAGATTATGATAAAGATAATGGTACTGATAATTATGGTGCTGAACATGATGGTGCTGAAGCTTATGCTAAAGTGATGATTATAATGCTCATGATGAGTTTCTCAACGATGATGAAGAAATGATCCCGAATGATTTTGTTGACAACGTAGGCGATGTCATCGACGAGTCGTTTCTTCTAATTGTATACGATAAAATCACGGACAATTTGCTTTTCATAATCGACCCACGAGTGGGAGAATTTTACGACAACAAGGAAGTCGACTAGAAACTTTCTTTCTGCGATTGCACCTGCCCGACGACACCTGTCTCGGCTCAAATGTCTCGTTCTACCTCTCTTTCCTTGTCAATATCCCTCCCTCTTTTGAGGATCGGGTTTCTCCCGATGGACAGAATTTTCACTCCTTGTTAAGAATAATTTTAGTCGTTGTAGACAGTTTTCCCTGATTGCTATAAAATGTATCATGGAAATATGTTGACATAGACAACTTTGTCCTGATTTTGAGCCAATCAAATTATTTGTTTTGAACTCTTGAACTATTTTCTTTAGACAAGTTTTACCTTAGAAAGTTTAATGAATCAATTCAACACTTTCTTACCAGAGTTCATTAGAAAGATTAATGAAATGATTATTCTATCACTTACCTTGGTTCTGTACAGTGGATTGCTGAAGTCCCAGTCTGGAGCCACGAAGAGATATCCGCATTTCGAAACCTTGCGAGAAGCCTGAAAATGGAAGAATTAAAAATTAATCAAGAATTAATTAAATTTTAAGAAAGTATTTCGCAATAAAATGAGAGTGAAAGGAACGTGAGAAAAAATTTCTAATTTAAGAGAGAAGCTTGAAATTGCAGTTCATTCGTAAGAGCAACTCAAATTCAAACAGTAGAATTAATAGAAAGTGCGTATTTAATAGACAAAATCCTAATTGTAATAAATTGTTCTTATTCCAATAACATTTTCTTTTCTTTTTAATTCTATTTTGATTTTTTAACTTTGTCGTTTTTTTGTCGTATTCGGTAATATTTTTCAGATTATTTTTGCCTACTTGTTTGGTCTCTTATTTTATTTTTTTCGTCGATTTTTTTTCATGAGTTTCAAATAAATTGCATCGTGTGGCAACATTGAGAGCTACTGTTGAATCGTAAATGTGTGATTTTCACATAAATCACTCCTAATGGGGCATTTAAATGGTTTTCTGGCGGGTGGTGTAAGGAGGGGAGGTCGATCGGGCGCGGGAGAGAAAATTAGCATGAGCGTTGGGTTTTTGCGCGAACAGCGCACCGATCGAGGTGCCGCAACAACAGCAGCAGCAACAACAATAAAACCAGCAACCCAACATAAGTCTTGACTAAAGAAAGCCAGAACAAAGTCTGCAACGGAGGGGATGAAAACAATAACAACATTAACAACAACAGCAATAACAACAGTGGGACCAAGAACAAGAACCCAAATGAAACCAAAAATAATAACAGCAATGGAGTCAGAAAAGAAACAACATTAAAAGGACTAGCAATAAAACATGATAAAACAACAACGCCAGCAAGAATACTTGCAATAACAACAAGAAAAGTTCCAAGAACAATAATAAAATTTCCAACAACAACATGAGCCAATTCATTCTCGATGAGAATGAAAGCAACCGCTGCTGCTGCTGACATTAAGCGGCAACAGTTGCAACGATGACGGCGGATTGCCTTCAGTGGCCACTGCAGGCACCCACCATATAATTTGCAACAACAACAACAACAACAACAACAATAATGACAATAGCAACCACACCATTAATAACAACAACAACAACAATGACACAACACCACACCGCGCTACCGTTTGGCGGTCTAATTTCGAGCTGTCACACGCCAGTGTTTTGGCAACATTTTCGTCTCGTACACCGGTCAGACTTTGCTTTATGGCCGACACGTGACCAGAATTCCCAACCTGGCAGAATGTGATCCGACTTCGGTGCCGGCCAACGGCGCGTCACACCGATGGGTATCGGATCGAGGCTACTTGAGTGAGTTGTCGTGGTCATCGTCGTTGTCGCCGTTGTGATCGTCATTGTCATTATCGTCTGGGGCATTGGCAACGTTGTCGCCGTCGTCAGTGGTCAGGGATCTTCACGGGACAGTGGGTTGGTCATTATCAACGATCAAGGCTTCTGGCTGATTGAGTTGTGAAATCACTGATTTAATTTGGGAGGAATTTTTGCATTCAAATGAACTAAACAGCAATCGTTGAATTGAATAAATTGTACATAATAAAAAAGTAGATTGTTGAAAAATGTGCGTTGTATTTTCAAGAATCATATATTAAAAAACTACAAATTTAAATTTAAATTGAAGATGTTATAAAAACCTTTCTTTAATTTTGTTCATTACATTTCTAGAAATAATATGTTTTTAGCTATATAAATTAATCTCAAATTACCTTCTCCTTTACGGTTACTTTTTTATCTTTCTGAAAATGTTTTCAGTGTGATTTTTCAACTTCTCTATATTTTTAACGCGTATATACACCCGTCGAACCTCTCGTAATTCCCAATCAATGGTTAATGTGGATGTCACCTGAATCACCTGAATCACTGTGAAATACCGGGTCGTAGCGCGATTTACCACACAGTTACTCCCCTTTTCACCTCTCCGTCTCCTGTCCTCCCCGTCGCTCACTGCACTTTCATCACCTCCCAAACGGCGGTTTCCCAGCCCAGCGGCAGTTTCTGAACCCGCAGTGAACCCCCGGCAGCTCTGTCAACTCGTGTTGCACCGAGAGAACTATTTTGAGTTCGCAGTCGAACTATCGAAATGACTCATTTAGTCACGACTTCTGCGTTACTTGCGCTGGTTGTGTTGGCGGTGGCGGTGGTGGGGAGTGGGGGACCGGGGGTCCCCGGCCGGTCTCAAAGGCCTCAGCGAGATCTGCAGACCCGGCGGATTTCACAGACCTCGCCGTGGAATCGACGGATGGTTTTAAATATCGCCAACGTGTCTCATTTGGTCGGAAATGAACAATGACACAAACGAAACGAAAACCAAAAAATAAATCGCGATCGGTAAATCGAGTTCAACATGATTTTTGCTTTATATGTCAAGCGGAAAGGGGAAATAAATTCATTTTCGTGGAGTTTCATGGGATGTGGAGGGAATTTCGCAAGGAAGAATGGTGGGAATATTTTATAAAATAAATTGTTGTTATCAGAAGTTGAAGGAATGCAAAATTTAGAATACTTTGAAGAAGGCTTCACTTTGATTTAACTGCTAAAACTTTGATTCCATAAATTTCAACATGAAATAAATTTGAACACGAATTGTTACCAAAAATATTTAAAATATTTTATGGGTTAAACCCTTGTGAATGCCTTCATTAAACCCATAATTAGAGCCTTCACTCCCTAATTATTCACTGCACCGAACCCAGGTTGTGGTTTTTTGTCAAGTATCGAATTCATCCACCGCATTGGGGTGCAGTTTCCACCACAACGAACAATTTCGGGATAAATTACTCAATCACCTCGATCATGAAGTTGTGATTTTCATTGTTGTAGTTGTTGTTGTTGTTATCAATTTTGCCAAGTCATGTCCCACCAATCACGCAACCTCCCATCCACCAACCCACAGTCAGTAACACCGACCGAAAGTGAAAATTTCACTTCATGTTTATTTTTGTGTGTCCCGACCTCAGCGACCAACGACTGGTGGTCATGCGAAAAATCACTGTGAGTAGAGTCGGATCCATCACCGATAAACCCTACCCTGGCTCCCCCAACTGACCTTCAAATGGGAGACGATTCATCGGTCTACGATCCGTAGGTTGCGTGCAATATTTTAAGAAATTTTTTCCAGTTTCTTCTTCTGTGCTTCTATTACAATGAAAATGAATATTTACCCAAGTATCGAACGCGGATGAAAGTGAAATTTCCGCTTTCGGTGGGTTTCGGATGTTCACCACCATTTCCTCTTATACCTTTCCCAGTCGCTGATGACGAACAAACTTTCTCGCAAATCTTGGCTTTAATTAAACTAACACGTTCGTGTGATTTTTCAAACGTACGAAAATAAATATACAAATATTCAAAGCGGATAGTAAGAGTGAGAGAGAGGGCATTAACAAAAGGGAGCGGGAGAGGGAGGGAACGCATTGGCAAAAAGCGGAGGGAGAAAAAATACCAAACTGGCGCTAATTAATCAAATTGTCGAAAGAAACCAAGTCGATTGCCGTGGGGGATCGGGCCGGCCTCCCTTTAAAGGCCTCCGCCGGCTGACTCACAAAGAGGGAGAGAGAGAGGGAGAGAGAGAGATAGGGGTGAGGACTGCAGGAAGCGGAGGAGTAGAAACTGATGAATAAACCGCCGGACGGAGCCTCCCACTTGCTGTTATTAACGATGGTTTGTTCAACTGTCGCTTGGAGACCGATTTGCCGATTGTCTGCTCGGCTGTCGGTTGTCTAGTCGCGGTATCTGTCCGTCTGTCCCAAAGTCGAACGCTTAAGTCTGTCTGTCTGTTGATCTCTATCTCTCCCTCTCTCAGTTTGTCTCCACGTCTCAGTCTCCATCTCTCTTTCTATCTTCGCGAATCTCGATTCCAACTGTCTACCATCCTTCCGTTCATCCCCGTTTCGGTCCCACTGTCAATTTGTCCCTCGGGGTCCTCTGACCTTCTGCGTCTGTCCGTCCAGCCATCTGTCTGTCCATCTATTTGTCCAGCTGTCCGTCTGGCCGAAGTATTTCTGTCTCTCTGTGTCTGTTTCGTCTCAAGGCATTTGCGTCCTAAACGAATTGTGTGTCCGTCTTGCCGGTCATCTGTCTGTCCATTCGCCTGTCCTTCTGCACGTCTGGCCGAAGTATTTCTGTCTCTCTGTGTCTGTTTCCCCTAATTGTCCGTCCTACTGTCTAAAAGTCCGTCCGTCTGTCTTTCTGCCCGCCTCCATAACGAATTGAATGATCATTAGGACTTTGTATTCATATAGTTTCAGTTATGATTTTTTTCCTTCGACTTTTTTGTTTTCTTTTACTTTTTTTCTCTTTTTTAACTATATTTTTTTTTCTTTTATATTTTTCGATTTCATTTGTTTTCGTTTTTTTTTTCATTATTATTTTTAATTTCATGTTGTGTTGTTGTTTGTTCATTTATTCCATTTGCTTTGAACTGTCCGCGATCGAAACGATTTAGGCCCGATTTTGCAAAAACCTATTAGGAGTTCGGAATGTTATTGTTGTTGTTTTTATGATAATTTCCTCTGTGGTTGTTCCTGTTCTGATTGTTGTACTTGTACTCCTTTAGCTTCGCTTGTTGTTGCTGTAGTTGCGTTTATATTGTTTCAATTGGTACGCGTCATTAGCATTAGTCATGGCTTTTAGTTTCGAGTCGAAAAAAATCTAAAGGCGTCGCTGCTGGCCCAATGTGGCCAAAATATTTACACGTTCTTCGGTCGGGCTGATCGTGGGCCTGCTTTTGCCGGGATCTGGCAACCATTGGCGGCGAATTGGGAGCGAACAAATTTCAAATTTCCAATTTTTATCGCGTTGTTTTTTTGTTGCTTTTGGCTTCACTTTAATGGCTTCGAGGCTTCACATCGTGCTGTTGTTGGTGGTGGTGTTGTTACTGTTATTATTGTAATTATTGTTGTAGTTGGCGGCGATAAAAACTCCACGATAAAGGCCCAGGCGCTCGTATGGAGTTCGCCAAGTAATTAAAATGGGGTTTTATCTACGAAAGGCTTGATTTTACAGCAAACGCCGTATTTTATATTATTTTATTTTATTTCTGTTTTTCTCCACAAACAATTGCTCCATATACGACGGCAGGAAATTAGTTTTGGCAACTCTCCTTCCGGACCTGCCTCCCTCTCTCTCTCTCTCTCTGTCTTTGTTTCTGCCCTCCATCGCTATTATCTTTCCAGAATCGTAGGTTGAAGTCGATGAGGGTTTTTTCTTGTACACATGGTGGAAAATTATTAGAAATAATGATTATCTGGGATTGGAAAATAATTTCCGATGAAAGCTCATTTACTGAAGGCAATTATAGCAGGCGTTGATATGATCTATGATCTGGTAATGGATCGGGCTGTACTTACGGGAACAACTTCCGGCTTTGCCAGCATGTAAGGAATCGGTATTAATAATTTATCACATTTCTATATTGAATTTGATATATTTACTTCGTTGATGAATGGCATTCTGATGAAAGCAATAAACTTTTATATTACATTTTAAATATGAATCAATAATATATGGAGAATTTCAAATATAATACAAACGTTTGAACATAACACGACTACTACAAAACTTTAGTGACAGCAATAATTTTTCAAATTCCATCTAACAGTCTAATGAACTATTATCTTCAGAAGAATTAATTTCATATTTTAATCCAATTATTAATAATACGACCAAGTTGACACACTTTTCTCTCTCTGCGTGATATGTCACAAAGATAATCCCAATTAATAATAAAATGTAAATTTATTATTAATGAGAAAACGTTGATAATAAAATTTATGACATTTTGCATGGTGCCATATTTATTCGCTGATGAGCACAGACTACTGGGTTGTTGTGGCAACAGAGACAGACATTAAAATGTCACAAGAGTCACGATTTATGGTGCGAGAGAAGAAGCTACAAAAACTTAAATTAATATTGGAAGCAGCTTGCAATATGAAGAGGTTTCAAAAATTCAAAAAAAGCACTAAAAAAATGTATACAAATGTAAACTCAAAAATCGGAAATTACATCTCGAGATTTTGGTTGTTGTAGAGTAGATGGATGAGGCTCAACCGGAAATCACTTTCGCATGAATGGGATCCCTCAGCGGGTACAGGTTTTTGTTGTTTTCCACCGAAAGAGGTGGAAAGCAGAACCTTCAGGTGATGTTTGGATGCCCTCAATACACGGAGTTAAACTCATCTTAACCTTTCAGTGGAGACGACTGACGACTGATTGTGGCGGCGAACACGTGCAAATAACAATGGCTACAACTACAACAGCAACAGATCGAACACTCCAACAATAACAACAACAACAAAAAATCCATAGAAATAGCAACTCAAAAAACAATATTAAAAAATAACAAAAAAATAGATAGAAAAAAAATAGAGAAAAAAAAAAAACAACGACAGAAAAGGCAACAACGCTGAAAAGAACAACAACTGTAGAAAATACAACAACATTAGAAATAACTATAGAAATTACAAACAACAACAACAAGCATAGAAACTACTACAGTAACAAAAGTAAACAAATAAATAGATAAACAACAATTACAATAACAACAAATCAACCTCTTAGCTATATTTCAAATGCTTCAAGGTAAATATTGTCAACAACAAATACTACAACAACAAATACTACAACAACAAATACTACAACAACATATACTACAACATCGAATACAACAACATTCCTGAGATTTGCAAGGCTTTCAAAAGAAGCCACGAATGTAAACAAAACGAGGTTCGTTGATGAAAAGAGGGACGAAGTGAGAAAGAGAGAGAAAGAGAGAAACTGATGCGAGTGGTTGATGGG